>CM053789.1:793160312-793501803 GCA_028749045.1 Cupressus sempervirens
AGGCCAAGGAATATGTTCCTCAGTAGCAAACATTGGTAAATATTGGCATCTCTCTAATTTTCCAATATGTACTCAGACTAGTTGATCCACTAGAGGTGGGGCCACCTTGAGTAGGGTTTATTGATTTGATAAAGTTTCTAGTTTGTCATACTTGGTACTTCATGTGTTCAGACTAATGAGAAAATCACTGGATGTAATTGTTCCTACCTCGTTCAAATGTGAGATTCTGTATAGTCCTATTGTAAGATATTTATGGTGAAGAATTATATTTGTGAAGATAATTAATTCACTTTCTCATTAATGTTGAGAATAAGATGTGAGAAAATTAAAATAATTTTTTAAAATTTGTTGCAAAAACAACGAACATGGTGAATTACTCGAGGAAATCAAGAAAAACAACCACATCAAAAACTAGACCTCTCCCAAGTCAATACCAATCGAAGGGGGGCAATACTCTCCAAGTCAAAAATTAGTTTGAAATACTTGCCAAGATGCAAGAAAATCTACAAATCTACAAAACTTCAAAAAAATTGAAAGGCTTTGAAACCCTAATTTGACTTCACAAAGAATGCAACACTAACATTCAAAAGAATCAGAACAACATAAATGAATCCAAATGGAAGACAGTTGTAAACAGAAAGAAGTCTAGACAAAAAGGTAGAAGAGAGAATACAAAACCACACAAAAGGATCAAAGATATAAACCAACGACTGGAGAATCAAGAGGTCTTTTTTATAAAAACCAAGTATTTTACTAGTGAAAAAAAATCACCGCTAAGGAAATACCAACACAATAACTGATCAAGTCAACCCATCTTGTTATCTAAGCCAAATAATATACCCTTAGGCCCTTCCACGTCATGAATTAGGGCTCTAACAAAAAAACAAGAATCATATGTCTCTATACTAAAAATCCATCTAGGAAAATCAATTCAGAAGGAAGCCAAAACATCATCCTTAAATTCCATCAAGAAATCCTAGTGAAGGAAGACACCCTAAATAAAGCAATTCAACTGAAAGAGACAATGCCAACACCATAATCATCAGCGACATATATAGTAAAGTAAAATGGCAGGAATGTGCTGAAAAAGGTATTTGTGCATATTTAAATGGGCCAGCCAAATTCAGAATTAATCTAGAACAAAACCTAGCTAAAATATGTGAAGCAAAGGTAAGTACCATAATATTCCATACAAAGCACTATTGGTTTCTGCAATGTCAGGATATAGAATCTAGAAATGGGCTATTAGAATTATCAAACTTTTTTTACAAAGGGCATCACATAGATTTTATAGCATGGCAACAAAATTTCAATGAAAGCTATAACAACCATAAAAAGGAAATCAAATGGATGGAATGCAAAATCATACCATCTGTATTAAATGAAAACCACATTATAAAAATAATAGCTCAATCTTTGGGAACTCTAATTGGATTTGAAGCTAGTAAATATAAAACAAGTGAAATAAAATTCTTAATAAATATACAAACTAACCTTTACTAAATATACATGAGAAATTAATAACATTATAGGAACAAACTTTAACAACATTAATATCAAAAATAACATTAAGAAAATACAAATGGCAGGAAGGAAAAAGGATTAAAAAAATCGAGGAAAATAGGGCAAAAAGAATTATAAAGAAGGAAAGAAATAAAGTCATGGAGAAAACAGAGATGGACCAATGGACTCAAATGAAGAAATCAGTAAGAAAAGAAGAGGCAGAATATGGATGGATGACAAACATAGATTATCAACATTCACTAGAAAAATTTAGAAAATTTAAAGACTATAGAATAGAGAAGGACACAATAGATGAGATGAAAATCAATGTTAAAAAATTAAAGATGCTCACTCATGAGATATTGCTACTACAAAATGATTCTAAAGACCAATGTATCATAGCATAAGCCAATCATACAATACACAAAGGTAAGGAAATTTTGAAGATAGACATAGAGGAAGAAGCACCAAATAGAGGTAATACATAATTAAAACCAATAGAAGAAAAGATAATAGTGGAACAAAAAAGGAAGAATTTTAATAACTAGTCAGAAATAGGGATCTTGAGAGAAATTGAATTAGAGAAAGAAGTAAACCAAGAACAAGATCAAACAACGGAGAAGAAAGAATAGTATCTACATATCTCACCAGCAGAATCAGCCCAATGGAGTAATGCAACTATCAAGAAAAAAGAAAAAAAGAAGAGTTATAAATTCTGGTAGACACCAAGAAATGGGAAGGATATGTTTATCTAGGAAATAGAGGAATTAGAGAGGGAGACAAGTATAGAAAAAGCTACGTTAAAAACAAAATAGATTGATAAGAAAATAAGTATGCAAGAAGAAAAGCAAGAAAATCAAGAAGAGGTAATATGGGAGGACTATGGATATATGGTAGAAAGTACCAATAGGGAGGATGGAACAAAAGAAAAAAGACTAGAGGAAGAAGCGAAAGACTTAGAAATAGAAGAGGACCAAATAAACAACCAACTTATCAAAGAAATCTTAGCAGAGGACAAACTGATAATAGAAGAATCTAAAATTACAATAAGAATAAACCAAATAAATTTGGAAAATTTGGGCATAGCTATGAATCAGGAAGGTCTAAAGACACCCATCTATGGAAAACTAAAATAGAAATGAGGAAAAAAGTCATTAAAAGAGTTAAGGGAAGTAGCAGGACAGGCAAAGGAACAAACCAAGATTATAGGAATTCTACAAGGTGGGAAGGGGAAGAACCTTCCCAAAGGAACAATGAAAATCACTACATGGAATGCTAGGGGTCTAAATGCCCCTAGCAAGAAATGCTTATTGAAGCGCAATCTAACACTTATTAATATAGAGATTCTATTAATCCAAGAGACAAAATTAAGCAAAGAAGAAGGCCTAATATTAGGATAGAAATTAGGAACATGGAAATCAAAATTTAACCCTTCACAAGGAGCCTCAGGAGGAATGGGTATTATTTGGAATAACTAGAAGGTCAATATAGAAGACATTATCTCCCACTCCAATTGGATGGGAAGCAAATTTTCCAGCACTAAAACTAATCTACAGATGATAGTAATAAATGTCTATGTACCTACACAAACTATAGAAAAATTAACAATTTGGAGTGATATCAATGCCTTTCTCAACACATTTCAGAATGAGAACATCATTATTGGGGGAGATTTTAATGCAATCTTAAATAAAGATGAAAAATTTGGTGGGACAAGAACTATGTCTAGAGCTACAGAAGATTTTAGAGAATGGATAGAAAGGAACTCTCTCATTGACATCCCAACAAAAAATGGAGTGTATACTTGGAATAATAGAAGAAAAGACTTTAGCTACATAGCATAAAGATTGGATAGATTTTTCTTTAAAGGAGATTAAGCAACTTGAATAGAGAAATCAAGGTAGAAATTCTAGCTATGGTAGGATCAGATCATTTTCTAGTCAAAATTGAAATCAAGGCTAAGCCCAGTAGAAACCCATTCAAATGTGAAAAGATCTAGTTTATGGACAAAAACTTTATGAATAATATAAAAATCTGGCTACAAGAAGAACAATTTCAAGGATCTAAAACGATTTGTTTTGTTTCTAAACTAAAAAGTATAAAAGAAAAGATACTAAAATGGAACAAAACATAATTCAAAAACATATGCAAAGAAAAGTTGGATATAGAGGAGAAACTAGAAAAACTAAACAAAGAATTTATTAAAAAAGGAATGAGTAATGAAACTTACCAACTAGAAAAAGAATATTTACTAAAACAAGAAGAAATATTAGCTAAAGAAGAAGTGTACTGAAAGTGAAAGTCTAGAGAAAAATGGCTGGCAGGAGATCGTAACATGAAATTATTTCATAACAGCACCATATACCATAGAGACCGGAATAATATATCAAAAGTAAAAAACAAGCAAGGTGAACCTACAGAAAATCTAGATAAAATAGCAAAAAAAATTATGGAATACTTTAAAGATATTCTCAATAACTATGACACTTCTAATAGAATAGAACAAGAAGAAATGTTGAAAACTATACCCAAGGTAATCTCACCTAACGAGAATAAAATATTGAATAAACCATTTATGTTATAAGAAATTAAAATGTCTCTCTTTAATATCAATCCAGATAAATCACCCAGACTTGATGGATTTCAAGCTTTCTTCTTCCAACAATGTTGAGAGATAATAGGTGAAGATCTATGGAAAGCATTGGAAGCATCTAGGAACAGAGGAACCTTATTATCAAAAATCAACCACACCTTCTTGACTCTCATACCCAAGGAAAACAAGTGTGAAGAACCAGGAGACTTCAGACCTATAACTCTTTGCAACACTATCTACAAAGCATTCTTTAAAACTTTAGCTAACCAACTTAAAAAATTCCTCCTAATTTAATATCAAAAGAACAAACATGTTTCATACCTAGGAGATCTATCCTAGATGGTATCTCCATCATTCAAGAAACAATTCATTCAGCAAACAAAAATAGCGTAGCATGTATGTTATTAAAACTAGATATACAAAAAGCTTACGATAAATTCAATTAGAGATTCCTATGCAAAACTCTCAAAGCTTTTGGTTTCTTGAAAAAATGGATTAACATTAACTTTCAATGCATCTCCACCCCTAAAATTTCACTACTCATCAATGGAATCCCAGAAGGATTTTTTAGTATAACTAGGGAGCTCAGACAAGGTGATCATATTTCCCCTTTCCTTTTCATCATCATGGTAAAAACCTTTGGAAGAGCAATCAAAACTACGTAACTTCAAAACAAAATTAAAGGAGTAAAGGTCACCAAAAATGTGGAAAATACCACTCATCAACAATTTGTTGATGACACAATTCTTGCCAAAGTTAGCACTAAGGAAGAAACAGATCATTTTGAATCTATTCTGAACAATTATAATTTCTTAAATACTACAATAGACAGAGAAGATTATATCTACAACAAACTAGGATTAAAAAAGGGCACATTCCCCTTTAAGTACCTAGCAATATATCTAGAAAAAGGAAACAAAAAGAATCAAGGTTGGGAACAACCTATGGAAAGAATAGACAAGCAGACAGAAGCTTGGAAAGGGAAATGGCTAATTAAGGTTGGGAAATCAACAAAAATCAAAGTTGTGTTATCAGTTACACCTATCTATGAACTCTCGTGCTTACAACTACCCAAGAACGCAAATCAAAAAATTGAAAACAAATTAAGATATTTCTTTAGGAACAACCTAGAAGACAAAAAGAAAGTTGCATTAATCAGTTGGAAAAAAATATGTAGGCCTAAAGAAGTAGGAGGTCTAGGAATCAAAAACCTAGAATGGCATAATGAGCACTAGGAGAAAAAAAAATATGGAGAATGTACCAAGAAAGAGATAGTAAATGGACTAGGATTCTATAAAATAAATATCTTAATGCATCTGATAACAGCTCACTATTTAGAACTAGGAATCCTCCTAGAGGCTCAGTAGCTTGGAATTTCTTAATGAAGTGTCATCCCCTCATAACCAAATATACGACATGGGATATTGGAATAGGGGATAAAGTGTTATTTTGGGAAGATTCCTAGAATGTTTCCTCCCCCCACCTTGAACTCTTAGATTTGACCCAAAATGCCAAAACTCACTTAAAAACTATTTGGGGCTCTAATGTTAAAGATTACATCATTGTAACTCAAAACAATGAAGAGACCTTTTGGGAATGGAAATCCCTAGCTAGTTGTGACCTTAACTAGGTAGATCAAGAAATCCTAGTAAATATTTTGAAAGATCCGTCGATCAAAGTCAAGAATAGGGAGGAAAGACTTATTTGGATAGCATCTAAAGATGAAATGTATAAAGTAAAAGAAGGATACAAGAAAATTACTAATTCACAGAGATGGGAAACACTAAACATCCCAATGAATCTACGCTAGGATCCAGCAAGGCTTCCCAAAGCTGGTATCTTTCTTTGGGCAGCCACCCAAAAAAGAATCCTCATAGTGGACAGGATTAGAAAATTGCAATTTGAAGGTCCATCAAGATGTATTCTCTGCAAAGAAGAATTAGAAAGAACAAAGCATCTTTTATATCAATGTAAATTTACGAAGGAGTGCTAGATGTGGCTCAAATCAAGATTTAATTGGACTACTCCCCTATCAAAAAAATGCCAAGATCATATAAGTGGATGGCCAATTAACACATACAAGAAAATATATTCAAAACTCTGGAACATTACTCCAACAATTCTAGCTTGGGAAATATGGAAAGAGAGAAACATACAAATATTTCAAGACAAAGAATTAAACACACTATTGCTTTGCAATAAAATCAAGGCTAATATATTGGAGGTAATAAATAGTGATATAAGGAAAAAGATGATAGAAGAAGGATCATTTACAAATTGGGATGCTAAAATCAAAAAACACTAGAAACATCTAATTAATCCACCTTTAACATACAAGAGGAACAATAGTGCAGTTAGAAAAGATTGCAAATGGGAACCACAACCAAAAGGCTGGAAGAAACTAAACTTCGATGGGGCCTCTAGAGGCAATCTTGGGAAGGCAAGAATAGGGTGTATACTTAGGGAAGAAACAGAGAATTAGCAGCAAAGAGAGCAAAATCTTTGGGAGTCATGTCAAATAACATGGCATAACTAGAAGCAGTAGAAGAAGGACTAAAAATGTGTATCAATCTAAGACTTAAGAAAATTATAAGTGAAGGATACTCACATATAGTCCTAAATGCACTCAGAAAAGGAACAACCCCAAACTAGATATTAAACTCTCGATTGGAAGTAACATTAAAATTATTGGAAGGATTTGAAGAAGTTAGATTCTCTCATATATTTAGAGAAGGCAATATTGAAGTAGATTATCTAGCAAATAAAGGCACAGATGGAGAACACATCTTAACATTTAATCATAGCTAGATGATGAATATTAAACTTATTCTTGTCCACAAATTTCATTCCCTTTGACACTTGGTTTCATGATTTCCCAAATCAGTGCAAATATTGGCTCACATATCTATGAATGCATAAAATTGGCCTCGTAGGGACATCATGAAACATAGTAACACTTTAATTATGACTATGTGAGGAAAATCATCACCCAAAAGCATATGGAGTGTGTCACCTCATTTCATTCTAGATCCTTCCCCTTTGATCTTATATTAACACAAACCAAATTCTAGTCTCTACATTTTTACCCCCCTCTAATCTCCTAATTGGCTCAGTATTGCTTCCCCAGTATGGATACTAACATCTGCCTTTATCATGCCTTCGAAAATAGGACTATGGCTTTATATGGTCTCGTTATGCTGAAAAGATGGAACTGGCTATTTTGACCCATCGATGATATGAGTAGAGTTGCAGTTAGTAGGGTGTTGGGGGAAGGGGTTTTTAACTATGAATACTTGTGACAAACCAATAGTAGAAAAGTGAGATATTATTAGACTAAGCCTTAACATTTTCAACCTGAGCTGGCTGATAGGTTTGGAGGAAGCAGTACTCAACATTGATGATAAACTCAAGATCCCTATGCCTGAGGCTTACATGGAGTATCAATTAGTTAGCCCTGAATTTGCAAAAAGCCCTAAATGCACCTACGTGGTTACAAGAGACAACATCCTCTTCTACAAAGAATGGCCAAGAATGGAGGCTAGTGTGCAATCATTACTACATTGGAGAGCCATCAAAGAGGATCTAACAAGAGAATGGCTTATGAATTACTTATAGGCTTTTGATACCTACATTCACTCGAATGTGGATTTCTCTAACCTGGAAGATATTGAATTCTACCTACCCAACTATGATAGATCAAGCAAGATGAGGAACACATACGAATTCCCATTGGGTTCCAAAGAAAAAAACCCCCATAAAGCCACCAAGATCATAATGGTTTGGGCGAAACCCTCGTCTTCCCTCTGGTTTTCTCTCATGTCCACTTTAAAGCTACAATATGATATTAATGTAGTTAGATTAAGGTTTCTTAGGCGAGGCTTGGCTGCATTTTCCCTTGGCAGCATATAAAATATATAAAGATTAGTTGTAAGGTTGATGTTGACTTGCTGCATTTTACTTAGGCAGTTAGAAAAGATATAAAAACTAGGGCCACTTTAGCACCTATCTAGGTTGGTAAGATGTAACTTGTATAATCTGACCATATCAACATGGGTGAATGCACAAAGTTCGGTCGCAATTCTGCGAAAGTCAAATCTGCAAAATGAAACTTCTTAGAAACAGGTACCTGATTTTAAAAAACGGGCACCCATTTTTGGTTCGAGTGCCTGACCTTAAATTTAAAAAATGGGCACCCGTTATTTTTAAAAATTGGGTACCCATTTTTTATTTTCAAAAAATGGGTACCCGTTTCTCAAAAAAATAAAAATAAAATTTTTTAAGAAATGGGCACCCGTTTTTAAAAAATAAAAAATGGGTACCCGTTTCTTAAAAATTCAATTTTTAAAGTTTTTGGCGGATTTTACATGCCACGTTTAGCTTTTCAAAATGGGTACCCATTTTTTGAAATTCAAATAACAGGTGCCCATTTCTTACAACATGAGGCGGGATTTTTTTTTCCTACCTCGAATTTTGGTTTGGGATAGGCTTGGTGAGACCAAGCCTATGCCTTGGCCTCTTAAGATTTGGCTAAGGCATTGAATTGACAAATTCATGCCCTGCCATAATTTTTAGAGGGTCTTCCTGATCAAATTTTTTTACGAAACAAAAACCCATTAGAGCTCTCACTGTCCCGATTTCAAAAATATAAATTTTATAAAGTTATGTTTTTATTTACTATTTTTTTTTAATTTTTTAATCAAAGGTGGTACCTAAATGTAAAATAGCAACGTTCACTAAAACTTTAATAACTTTTTTATTTTATATTTTTTCTTAAATTAATTTCTATCACTATTTCTTCATCATACTTGATATTGAAGTATCTTTCTATTCATAAATTTTTATATTGGTCATGTTTTGATTCCTATTAGTGGATGTTTATTTGATTTGATGCTACAAGGGAAACCAAATAAAACACATGTATTACATAGAGTTATGCAAGAAATTAAGAAAAAAAAATCCCTAATTAACTTTTCATACCTCTTCAGCGTACCCATTACACACTAAAGTGTGATTGGTAGTATACAATAAATTATATAGCTTGTCACACACTATTTCCTCATAATAATTAGCTCTTCATACACTAGGAGTTCAATATTTGTTAAGTATCATAATATATAATATATTTATCTATATATAGCTTATTTGTATGTGACTAGAATATTCAAATTTTTCAAACCTATGTTAAAAAATGTGAAAAAATGCCAATTTTAAAATATTTTAAAATTTATAAATTGATTTTAAAGTTTAAAGATAATAATAAATGCTCATCATTGATAGTAGGAAGTATAATCAGGGGGTTCCAATAGGGCTAAACTATGACTGCATGCATAGGGTGGGAATCGGTAAAAGGTGTTGGTGCAACCCCATGCAATTTTTGGGGTCTACAGAATGGTAGGGGTTGAAGGCACATCTATGTATTGATATGTGTCATGTCTGGTCAAGTGATAGGAAAAGAGGACTTAAAGTGGTAGTTTGATCAACTAATGTCAATGCCCCAATTCATTCCTTCAGGACACCACTACTCTTCATTCAAACTCTTATTCCAATACTCCTTTGATCACTCCCTCTTCCAATACATGACTTGCAAATGATGATTGACTAAGTGTCAGTGGCTAACTACAAGTCTGAATCAACCTTCGCACCAGTTTCTCCTCCCTGAACAATTCTAAGTCATCCATGACTAATTTGGTTTACTAGCCACTTTTTGTGATAGAGAAACATAGGGTTGAACCATTCATGGATTCGGTCATCAATAACCATTTCAATAAGTGGATCATGAAGAATAATATGAAAGAAGAGGTTGCCCCTACTTCTATAGGCAATAGCTTCTACCTAGTAATTAACTTTTTTAGTTTGAGTCGATTAAAATTTTATATTATTAATAAGAATACTTATATTTTAATATTCATAAAGTAAACATATACTAAATATGCCTATGTTGAAAGGAAAGAAAATTTAACTTTAATTTTACCCTAAAAGTTCTTGTACTTACATTAAAAATTTCCTAAAGGGATTATGTACAATGTATAATATGTAGCATGTTTGTAGTATGCAAGGTAATATTATATAGATGTGCATTTTGAAGAACTAATATGTTTTTTTTAATATTATTGTAAGACGTCTTCATTTCTACAATGATAAGGAAATCTTGGCTTAGATATGAAAATATGGAGAAATGAGGAACAATATTCTTGCAATAGATCCAATCATATAGTTTTGAAAAGGAAACTTGGGACAATGGTATTCTCTGATAGGGCTAGGGAATTCAGATGAGCCCACTATTATTTTGATTTCCTTATTATGTGTTAAATAGATCAATACAATTATTGTACAGACAAAGATTGATAGTGAGGGGCCCTCATCTTGATCTCCAAGGATCACACCATTATGGAAATGTATTACCATTTCTCAAAATATTGAGCTTGCAAACTTAGGCCCCTTCATCAATAGGAAACACCACTATATAATAGATGACATTCCCTTTGTACAACTTGATACAACATAGAAGCTTGCATATTACTACAACATAGGTAGATGGAAGATCTTTTTACCAGCAAACTATTGTGATCTCTAGAGCACAGAGGCTGCTTACTGAGATTCTATTCCAAAACTATGAAAACATCATCTAGACATGGAATTTGGATGGGTACTCTTTGTTCGTAGCAGGTTAAGTTAAAAATCTTGAAAAATACCCACGTGTTGTAAATTATCAAAATGTATAACAAATTTAGCATCAAGCATATGCTCATGAAGACATATGTAGAAACAAAATTATTAATTTTTTCATGCCTCTTTACCTTATTGTGGTATTTTATTACTATAGCTACCTAATCTTCTATTTAGAAACAAAAACTTACTTAAAATGATTCTTCATAATACTTTAAGAATAGAGCACCAAAAGTGGCCATCATTATTGAGTTACTATCTCAAATGGTCATAATATTTTTAATTTACTAGGCAAAAAAACATGCATAGGCAACCATCACCTTTTGTCACTATCGACATTCCCCTTGCTCCATTAGGTGCAAGTGCTAGTGTACATTAAATGAAACAAATGGGGTCAGTTAGGGTTTTTTTTTCCTTTTATCAATGGAGAAGTAAGAAATATTAAAAAAATCTTACCAAACATCATTATGGAGATCTTATTGTTATGGTTATTAATTGATTATTTTAAGTATATTTAATATTATATTATATTATATATAGTTTTAGACACTATTGTTTAATGTTTTTAAGGGAACACATTTTAATTCATGTGTAGTGGCTATACCTAAATTTGTAGACCTATAGTTCTTAAATGGTATATTGGATTTTGATGTTTCTTTTTATTTGTCTTTATATGTGACTTTACTATTTAAAGTCAAGGTTTCAACTTTTGGGTATTATAGATGCACATTGTTGGAGTCAAATTATGCATGAAAGGTCAAAAATTTGTCACTGTAGATGGTCCAATAATTGTCTACTAATGTAATGCCCCGCCAAGGGATCCAAAGAATTAACCTATAATTTCACTAAGTTTGGTAACATTTTTTTGTAAAAAAAAATTACACATATAACTTATCCACAATAACGGAAGCAATAGCAATGTTCATCATAACATACTTAACAGATTACATTCTTTAAAGATCTCTTAACGTGAATTACATACATGTTTCCATCTAGTACAACATCCACATGAAATAATAATGGTAAGTCCAATGTTTATACATTACATTTCCAAATGCTCAATCATCCTCTGTACATGTCACAGGGTATGACAAGCTCAAAGAATATACATATGTAGAATAAGGTACATCATCCTATTCTAATCCATGATACATCAAAGTAAAGATAATTACATGATACACATGATACATCATCATAGAAGTCATATACATCCATCATAAAGATCAAACAAAATAAACTAAGTGCACGGTTCCTCCCAACCATTAATAGCATCATTAGACCATCATGGGCCCTAGCCATCCCTCCGTGCGTAACATCCAAAATCACCGAAGAGATCATCGGCATTAACATAGTAGGAATGTCACTCCTAATAAATACAACATCATATGTAGAAAGTAATCTAACATGCATATATAAGCATAAGATAACATCATCTAACATATGCTAATCATCAATGAAAGGATACATATCCACCATCACGAAGGACGCTTCAGCCACGGTGTCTCAATGAATCTCAAATGATAAGAGTGGAAAATACACTACCACCCGACCGTGTGGTACCTAAGTGGTCCACTCCCACCGTGCTGAGGAGATAATCTCAAGTCCCAAACAGGCTATCAAAATCACATAGCACAAGTCTCTAAAGTCCAGGAATCCTAAAAGTATACTAACTCAAAGGTTCCAATCACAAAACAGACATCTACTTCCCAGAGGCACACAATGACATGCAGGAACCTACTATGCAAGCGGGAAAGTGTCATCGCATTTATCTCGTACAAGTTACCCTAGCAGTTAGCTAAACTCCACGGGTCCATACAGATCTCATGCAGCCACTAGTATCCTCTCATACTGACAAGGCATACTATGGAATGCAAGGTCGCAACCATGCATTCTCACTACTCCCATCCTAGCCTATACAAGCACTCAAGGCATGGGCGAGAACCAAAACTCTTATCTTTTTAGGTTCATTCAGTTAGTATTAAGTGTGAATGTTATCACTTATTAATCCAACTTACAATGAGTTGCCCTGGCAGCCTCTTAGGGCCCCGACCCCCATTGCAAGCCACTTCCCGACACTACATGCAGATATCCTACCCTAATGCTCATGGTATCATAAATCATCAAAATCACCAAAGAAAATACATAATAAAATCATCAAATATCCACAATAAGAATCATCAAATATCCATGATAAAATCATCAAATATGCATAAAAGCATCAAATCTCCATGAGCAACATCCATAGAAAATCATGACCATAACAGCTCTCTATTGGCAACTGAAGTATCACTGATAATCAAGTATCCAATGGTTCTCAATAACCAAAATATGTCTCAATCATACTGATCGAAGACTCCAAAAATGGTTAAGTCAAACATGTCACAACATGACATCATTAAGAATAAATCCACATATCAGTCCCATCATGGCGACTAGAATATAACCAAGGATAACTGATCGATGACCAAAAATAATGGTTAAGTCAAGGGTCTCAAACATAAGAATCTCAACTTTAACAATCAGTAATCACAACCAATACATAGAGCATTCCATCACATAATCATGGTTGGGTTTATAAAGATCAAGAATAAAACATCATCATGACATCACAATCACATAACCCCCAAGCCTTTGGTAGACATCCTATTCTGGTCAACACTAGTCAACCCAAAACCCAAAACATTAGCATAAGGAATACACAAAGTAAACACATGTTTTGGTTTTGCTAAGTTTTCAAATTTGAATGTAAAAGTCTCAATTTACATTTCCAAGTTTAGAGGAAGAATTAGAGGAACATTTTCCTACGTTTTTCCATGTATTGTTTTTGGATGGATAAAAGTTTTCCTCTAAAATCCAATTTCCAATCATAATATTTTATTAAAATCATTCCCCACCAACTTTAATTAAATTTCATATACTTTATATATTTTATAATTTAAAACTATTAATTAAATCTTAATAGTTAAATTATAAAATTATAAAATTATTCATCATTATAAAAGATGATTTCTTAAGTCTTTTATCAAATAATTTTAAATCTTTTTAATAACATATTTACATATTACATATATACATATATATTTATATTTATATTTAAATATATATATACATACATATATAATATATAATTATTTATTATTAACGCATTTTATAAAAAAATCTAATAACATCGATATTTATTATTATCGCGTTTTATAAAAAAAAATGAAATATAAAAATCAAATTATAATATACTAACACTGGCCGAAAATCAAATAACGTTAAACATATAACATTCGGCAGTCTTTTTTTAAAAAATGACGTTGTCCGCTTGTTATGACGTGGTGCCAAGTGGCTAGGTACTCTATTGTTGCAGAGTACTGTGGTGATAGCGAGTACAAAGTACCCCTATCGTTGCAATACCTGCGACGGCAGGTACTCTGCCAACCCGAGCGGCCCAAACACAATATTGTATATATATTTTTGTTTCAATCGCTACACGATTGTCATTTGCGAAAATCATTTATTAAAACGTTTCCGCCTACGGTATGATATCCGATTTTTAACACATATAAATATATATATATTATATATATACATATGTATGTATATATATATAAAGGTATATGTATGTATGTATGTATGTATGTATGTATGTATGTATAATATACAAAATTATAAATATCACAGTATATATATACATATATATATATAGTTGCATATACATATATATATATGTATGTATGTACAAGCAAAATGACAATTTATGAATACAAGCTTTCATTTTCAGAATTTCTCTATGAAACTTGATTTTCGAAATTTTTAATAATTAATTCTAATGGGTTTGTCTATGAATTGCAACCCTAGCCCCATGTTATTTTCAAATTTATGCATATAGAATTCTCAGACAAATTAACTACTGAAATTGAGAATGCATACAATAGAAATATGAAATTCCTCAGAAGACATATGGAAGACACGAAGAAGACAGGAATGCATGATGCAGAAATAGCATAAGTAAAATCACAAGAATCTACCAGAATTCTGATGCTAATTCACTCTTCCTCAGAAAAACCGCAAAGCAAGCTCCCTTCTTCAGAATTCTCGAGTCCTCCAATGCTCCAATTGTTCTCCACACTATCCACGCTATGTCTAAGCTTCTAGGAATGCCTGAATATAAAGAGCTCTCAGGAAACCTCTAGAATGCTTCTAGAAACAGCTGGAAGGTGTCACCAAGCATGGGTCTTTTCCAACCTTTTTGATGAGCCATAGGGTTGTAGACACCATGTGCTTAATTGATGCACTAACCCTCATGTTGTTGACACATGAGAAATAGAGAAATGCGTTAATTCCCATGCAAGCTTATAACTCCAATTTACTTTTTAAATAATTTCCATTTAAATATTTATAACTTCCATTTTAATTTTTATAACTTTTATTTTAATTTTTATAACTTTTATTATTATTATTTGTTTATTAATTTATTAGTATTTTATAATTATTATTTATTTTAATTTCTAATTTTCTTTTATTTAATTCTTTTCTTTCAATTAATTCTCCTTTAATTAATTATGATCAAAATATCAAAGATCATGATATTTAATTTTGTCAATTAATTAATTTATTAATTAAATCTATTTGTTGAGACTTAATTAATAGAAAATTCACCATAGACCTCTACGATAAAATATGAAAACCCATCATAGGACAATTCATACAAAATTAGTCTAAAGGATTAAAAATCACAAAATATGTCATCCGACACATTCAGCGGGTACTCAACTCTAATACTTGTCCTAACTCACTAGGACAAATGGTTTTAGGGTTTGGGATTTGGACTTGAGGATTTATCTCCCCTCTCTTATCATTGAGATAGCATAATAGGGTATGCTCATCCTGGCAATTCAGGGAAGTCAATACCCAGTACCTGCAACCTGCAGAAAAACCATGCATGTACATACAATATATATAGTGCTAAGCTAAACAGGCAATGGCAGGAAGTGGTGCATCATGTAGATCCCGACTAAGTAGGTGACTACGACTCCCTTCCTTAACCACATCAGAAATGCCATACAATAAGAAAACACACACACCATACACATGCAAGTATGGGGTAAGTATCCATAATAAAACTCATGAGATAATAAACCATCTAACTAATCATCAACAATAACTGAAAACAATATAATGATCATCATACATACATGAAATGTAAATTCTAAATGATCTCATCATATAACAGCTGAATCCATAACATAATGTCTAATAGTGTCAAAACAATACCACTAATCCATTAACATAAAGCTAGTCTATCATAGTCTGATAATAATAGCAATAATATGTCCAGAAAAGATGTGAATGAGGGTAGGCACTACAACTAAAAATTACTATTACTTGTGGATAAATGTCTCAATATTGGTGCACAAATGTTCAAATAGGGGTGCACAAATATTCAGTAGTGGTGCACAAATGGGCCAATCATGAATTAAGAAAGATAAAAATATCAACTATTGGTACATAAATGATTGATTGATAGTACATGAGTAACTTTTTAAGTGAATGGTTACTAGATAGACAACATGACATCAAGCAAATAAGTAATTGTACTAGAGTCACTATGGGTACCTTTCCCCTAATTTTTAATTTTTTATTTATTAGTTCTTATTAGCTATGCTAATTTTTTGTTGTTAGTCATTTTTTTTCTCTTACAAAAATAAAGGAAAAAAGGGTGTTTATTCTATGCCATTTGGGAAATAATGCACACTCCACTCCACGTACTTGGAGCTCATGGGAAAAATTGAAGTTGTGGCAGAATGAGCCACAAAATTAATCCATTTTCCATTGTAATTCACCATAATTTAATAGATATTATTTATGCTAAACTTCATCTCACTCTTTATTATATTGTAATTTTTTTTCTCCTCTATGTATATGAGAAGAAGTAGAGGAAGATTAAGGTAGAGCTCACACTATGAAACCTCGATTCAATCAATAGGAAAGGATGATATACACATTTCTATGTTCCAAAGTTCTTTTCCATTCCTATTTTATTATTATTATTTTCCCTTCATCAGTCCGCTTCACCTTCTGGTTAGTGTTTGTAGAACATTTGTGAGAGCTTCTTTTTTTACTACCAATTTTGTCAGTCGTTACTATTTAGGTAAGGATAATGATATGGAAATATATACTTTTTTTTATATATATTGAAACAAAGAAAATTTACAAATAATAACAACTACACAGGGTAGCTGGAAGAGAGATTCAACATATAAAACAAATCACTACAAAACAACTAGCATTACATTGAAAGGACATGACGTAACACTTTGCAAAGGTCCATATGGAAATATATACTTTGAGTGCATGTGAAATAGATTGTAGAATATCTATAATTATATTCTTTTGTACAACGGTTCATACCCATACTTAATTTACTCTGATAGTTTGTTCAGTAGCAATTTCATTAATGCCTCTTGTTTGTTATTAACTCGGTAATTTATTGCGATGTGCCAATTTTGGGTGAATGCATAGAGGTAATAGCTATTTAATATAGATGTTTTCTTATGCTATACTTCTATTGTGCAAGCATTTTTTTGTGTTATAATAGAAAAGTATATTAAAAAAATCTTAAAAGTATATGAACAAATAAAATATTACTATATGTTTAATTCTTTCAAAGTGAACTAGAATTATAGTATTCAAAAACTCTCCACCTCTTGGCAACCATCCCTTCTATGAAATGTTTGAAAATATTAATGTCTTTAAAAGCTCCAATAATCCACTTTCTCAAATTTAGAAAGCACACCAAGCATTGCATTCTAATTTTAGTAGAATTTACACCACTCCAAAGTTCTCTAATTTCTCTATTTTGAACAAATCTATGACTTATTATGGAGGAAAATACCCAATATCAACCAAAAAATGGCCTCACAAAAATATCCAAGAGCAAAATCAAAATTTCTTAGCTATTGAGCATAATAAATATTATGAAATATAAATATTATTTGTTTAGGTTCAATAATTTTAGTTAGAATATAATGTTTGAAGAAAAATGTTAAACCTTGGGAGCACCTCAATTGATATACATAAATTAAATTTTATTTCTTCTATATATTAGTTAATTCTATTCATGTTTTATGATCATATACTTTAAACATGTTAGCCAAATGTGCATCTCATTTTTTGTTTTCCTAATATTGATCAGTCTTGATCATTAGGACCATATAGTGAATATACATATGGGTGGTTGACATTAAAATTTTATTGAAGTTGAAGTTTTCAAAGGGAATTTGTTCTTTAGTGTTAGATTTCAATAGGGTTAACAAGAAATTAACATGCTTCTTTATTTTCTCTTTCAACATGTTGGATGTGGTTATCTGTTGGATTCAACCAAAATTTGTTCTCAAGAGACAATAGCTTTTCATTTGGTATAAATTATGTGACATTACATCACATAAAATATTTCAAACATTGTACATGGAAGACCTTCCATCTACTCAAAAGTATCTATTTTTATCTATTTGTCGTAAGATATTGAATATTTTCTTATTTTTATAGATCATGATGTCTATCAATGTAAAGATAATATGCTTTGATAAATATTCTCTCATTGTTGGAAGATAATACAACATCCAATAATGTTCTATAAATATTCTTTGAGGATCATTCCTCCTTTGATAAATATTGTATTTATTTGTAATAGAGCATAACATTAGTTGATAAATGATATGTTAGATTAGTTGTATGATCTTTTGTCCAACTTTCAAAATGAGTGTCTAAAGAGGATTAGTGGAGGAAGATTTGGGGCCATTGAGATGAGGGAAAAAGAAACTATCCTCTAAACACCATTCACTTTTTTAACACTCTAAGAAGTTAAGAAATGTGCATATTTGATTGAGATTCATTTATAATCTAGGATAGGTCTCAAAATTAACTCACCTACTTGAAGAGATGTCTCAATGGGTAGTGGTTTGGAGAGGTCTAGACCCAACAAAAATATTCCATGGGAATAGTGGGAGAAAATGATGGTACTAGGTTTTAACCTTGATGAAGTGGTCTAGCTTGTTACCAATATACTCATAAGTGTTGATATATGGTAGCTTTAATAGGATAAATGCTATGAGTCAAAACTAGTAAAGTATATATACATAATTATAATTTTTATTATATAATCACATAATAATGAATAGATGTGTCCCATGGAGGGATATGTCAAAATCCTTGGCTTATTCTTAACATTAATTTATTAGATCAATGTCTTTGCAAACAAACATATATAATAGGTGTTGCTATTACATTTTTAGCAATCCTAAAATCAACATGGTATCAGAGCTGGTGAAAATCCTAGATGGAATTAGAAGGAGGGATTTTAGTGTCATGGCTAAATTTTATTTGTTAGTTAATGGATTTACATAATTTGTATCATTGATAGTAGGATTTTTATGATTGGCCCATTCCTTCATTAACATATTAGTGTATTCCCCAACAAAAGTACGTCTAGAAATTTGTGATTAGTGTACAAGAAGTTCTAGATGAGCCAAAAATAAAATAAAAATTGTTTATCGAGTCTTCCATTTTAAATCTATGTGGGAAAATGTCCATGGTCTTTTGTGCATATGTGTGCATACTATTGAATCCATAGAGGTCGTGGTCATCACGTTTGGGAAGGGAGAGCATTTAGTTGAACAAAAGTAATCTAGATAATAAAAGACACAATAGAGAATGTATACTAGTAAAAAAATTCTAATAAATAATAGAAGACCAATGGATGATGACTAAGGCAAAGTGGGATGAATGAATTGGGGATAAGCTTAGTAGAAGCATTCAGACATAGAAACACATTACCAAGGAGCATCGTCAAACATTATTTACAACCAATATTGTCAAAGTCAATATAGTAGTCAAATATCTTTGCAAAATAACAAATTGAAATTAGTGTTGATATCAAGTAAGGTGAAATTGATTGCATAACCAACAATGAGATACCCAAATGATAATATTGAGATGGCAAACTAGTAGAGCTAAAAGAGAAATTCTAGATAAGGGGATTAGGTTTAGGAGCATACAGAGCTATTAAATAAGTTTGCATTGCATGGAAATTGCAATATTTAATATGATGGTCAAATGGACTAGAGATTACATTGGGATAGGAATTTGATAGCTACGAGCTTATATGAACATTCATGGATATTGTGAAAACTACTATTGTAGTCATTGATTATTAATCTTCTATCTTAAATGATTATTTAAATTCCAAAAATTAGCTCACATCTAACATTGAAAAAGAACATAAATGCAACTTCATATATTAAAAAATACGGAAATAAATTTGCAACACAATGACACAATATTTTCAAAAAAATTGTCCTCGAAAAACCCTCTAAGGGAAAACCAGTTCTACAAATGAGGAATAGTATTAAACTTTAGAAAATTAAGAGATATAAAGTTCCTTACCTCTTACTATCAAAACTCTGTCAATCTCCCAATTTCTCTTACTACTATTCTCAATACTATCACTGCGACCTTTGTCAAACTTATTTTTCTCCAAATGTACTTTGACCCCCTTTTATACTACTTCTATTGGAAAACCAACGGTTGAGATTGGATCTTGATCAATAGATGATATTTTAAAAAACTTAACAACCAATAAAAAATTGGTTTCTAGTTGTAAAAGTGGTCAATTAATTAACAATTGATTGTCCCTACTTTAACCAATTTGTTAATAAAACAATTTTTTGCTAAATAATGTCATGTGGATGAACAATCATCCAAGATACCAAACTAACACTCCCTCTTAGCAAGGAATATTCTCTACATGACACTCAACTTATCTTTGAAGAAGATAAATTTTTCCTTCCCTGATGGCTTAGTTAGAATGCCTGCTACCCACTCCTCTATAGGTATTCATTTTAGCTGAAAATTCCCTCATTGAACATGATCTTTGATGAAGTGTTTTTTAGTTCTATATGTTTAAACCGATTATGAAACACTACATTCTCAGATAACTTGATGCAACATTGATTGTCATAGTAAATCATATTTGTCTCAACCCTCTAACCAAAAAAGGTTGCTACCAACTTCCAAAGTCATATAGCTTCACATGTCACGATGATATCTACTATGTATTCTATTTCTACCAAATTCAGAGCCACAAAATTCTTTTTTCTACTAAACCAAGATACAACTCTTGATCCCATGCTAAAACAACACCCTAAAGTGCACATTTGTCCATTGTACTTCCTACCCAATATGGGTTAGTACAGCCTATCAACTTGATTCCTTCACCTCAAACATATCTAATCCTATACTCAAGTGTAGCATGCAAGTAACATAACACATGCTTAGTCATTGGACAATGCACCCTCTTTGGCTCAACCATGACTGGCTAAGAGAGTTTACTACAAATGCTATATATGGCCTGATGTTGACCAAATACATGATAAAAATAGTCAACATCCTATATAAGGTGGGATCTACATCCTTCTCCATGGATTTATCTACCTTCCTCCAATTTGTGATCATGGGTGTAGACATCACTTTGTAGTCCTCCATCCCAAATCTCTTTATGATTTCAATGCAATATTTCCCTTAACCAAGGAAAATATATCCATTTGTCTACCACACCCCCATGCCTCTGAAGGAGTGCATAAGTCCCAGATCCTTCATCTCAAACTCTTCTATAAGGTCCCTCTTGCAATCCTCTATGAGTCCTAGTGAACCTATAAGAAATAGGCCATCCACATATAGAATAAGAATGACAACCTCCACCCAATAACCAAGTAGTAAAGGTTAGATCTACCTTACTCTTCACAAAGCCCATTTCTTGAAATTATGTATCAATGTACTAATAATATGCTCTAGGAGCTTTCTTGAGTTCGCACAAGGCTCTTGTCATTTTGGACATGTGGGTCTCTTTGTTGTGTGCTACAAATCTTTCTAGTTGTTCTATGTATACACCCCCTTTAATTCACCATTAAGGAATGTTTTCTTGACATCCATTTGATGAATTTCATGTCATCCGATGTGTGCTACAAATGAGATTATAGCTCAGATAGAAGTATACCTAGCCACTAAAGCAAATGTCTTCTCATAGTCTAGTCCCTCCTAAGAGAACCCCTTTTCTACAAACCTTGTTTTGAATTTCTCAATGCTACCATTTACACCATGAATTATCTTATAGATCTAGCATGGTCCAAGTACTTCCCTATCTGTTGGTCTACGCACTACCTCCCATGTACATCATTTTTCATTATTGAGTTATATTTCTTAGTCATAACATCTTACAAAATTTGATGGTGTGCAACTTTTTGATAGTTGGAAGGCTCACTATCTACCAACTAACTAATTAATGACACACAATCATTTAACTTGGTTGGTTGTCTCCTCTATCTTATACTCTTCCTAGGAGTTCTCAAAAAATCCTGAGTATCCCTTTGCATGTCTTGATCCTCACGGTTCCTATTGCTAACTTTAGAAGATGAAATATCAACCTCTATGTCTTCTTGACACATTTCATGTTGTGCCACTTTCTCTATATTCTATAAATCTTCACCACTTGAGCTTATTCATGTACTAGTAATCGTGCTTGAGCTTTGTTTCCCTTCACTTGGCCTTCAAGATTTTGTTGGTTTCTCACTCTGATCATTTTCTAGCAAATATATACACCTTCTAAATGCCTTGTCCTCCATGAACTTGATAACACGTCTAAAAATAATTCTTCTAGTCCCTACAATAAAAACCCTAAATTCCTTTGAGGTTTTACTATACTCCACAAAGTACCCCCTCTCTATAATTTGATCTAACTTAGTACATATATTTCCTAGAATATGACAATATGCCAAACTTCCAAATTTCCTGAAGGAACAAACATATGGTTTCTTCCCTATGAAAGAGTCCTGTGGTGTCATCTTTCCTAGTACCTTGTGTGGAACCCTATTTTTGATGTATACTAATGTACTAAATGTATTTGCTCATAGTAGCAGGGCATGTCCTAGTCATGTATTTTTTGCCCAAGTTTCAATTCATATCTTTTTCTCTAGGGTTTTGAGTCAATTCAAGTGTCAATGTCTTGAGTTTGTGTCTAGATTACACTTAAGGAACTTCTCCTCTAATCTATCCCTTTGTGTATACTCAAGTGGGTATTCAAAGAAATATAATGCATTTGTTCATATGAGGTGATTAGGAAAGGGAGGGTAAGTTTATGCATTTCCTAGATGAGAGGGAAGTTGTTCAGAAACCATAACTCTATGATCAAGTGTTTCATTAATGACATAATACAGATAGAATGGAGAGATCATAGGCATATTCAGAGCAAATGGCAGCAAAGAATATGAGAATCAAGGCTAAAAGATGATATGCAGGTCACAGGAACATCATGAAAACCAAAGAAATTGGATTGAATGTAGGAAAAATAGATAAAGTCTTAGAAATGGTGAAAGAACCTAATCAAAAGTGGTATGACTTTCTTTCAAATTAAATTGATGGCTTATGTTTGATCCGACTATCTACGTTGCAAAGTCGACAAGTCAAATGACTCAAAGATTAAGTCTAGATTTTCAGATGAAGACTAGATCAATAGATGATGTTTTAAAGATGAAATATAACTATTTAATAATGCATCTCATCAATTGTCAGATCTCACAAAGATCCATGGTTGTCTCTATGTTGTTATAAAAAGTTGTACAAAGAATAATGCTAGTGACACAATGATGAGTCAACACCTATCTGCGGGACCTAATTGAGGGTAAGATCTTGAAGAAATCATCATTGTAGATCAAGCATGAAATCAATGGTATCATGATTTCTCTATGGAGAGTTGCATGAAGAATAAAAAAGAAACATAATGATAGTATGACACATGGAAATAGTGAGATCTAACTTCGCTACAATATACCAAGAGGAATGCATCAGATTAAGTTGTCCAGATGGCATGCTCAGGTTGGTTAGAATGTTTGACTATCATAAAAATTTACCTCTTTATGAACCATCAAATCAAAAGAAGATCCATGATTGTTGTTATGTTGCTTTTGAAAGTTTCTTGATTGTTAATTATGGTGACATAGCAATAGAAAAACATGTGTACATGGAGGGATCTACTAAGGAAGTTATAAAGGATAGTTTCTATGTTTTAATAATAATCATTGGTTTAGGATAAATGGTCATTATTCAAACATGTAGTGACCATTGGAATGTGAATTACATAGGCTTGACATGAAATAGAAAAAGATGAAGAAAACAACAATTTTCTACAAGATTCCTGAGATTGCATGAAGCTGAATAGTCATCAAGTGTTTTTAGAAGTACCATGGATTCATAATCATTGATGGAAAAGATGTCACATCTTCATATTATTAGATAATTTCATATTTTATTCTTTTTCTATTTTGTGACTGTTGCTCTATTGAACTAAAGGATACCAACAAGCTATAAATGTAACCTCATTGGACAATACAAAGATGGGAAAACTTAATGGTGAATTGGTCTGTAATTCCATTTACCCCTATTTTTCTATCATATTTTGTGGCCCATGCATAGATTATTTTTGCATTAAGATTTGAAGAACTATCATGTTTGATTCTATGAATAATCAAATGAATTCTATTTCACTTTGATGTTTGTAGTATAGTGATTCCGTTTACTTTCTTCATATATGGTTTTGTTTCTTCTCTTGTTAGTCTCATAACATGTTAGATAGTTTTATTGGAAAATGAAAGATAAATTTGCATGAATATATTAGTTATTGGTTGGATTCCATTTCATTCAAGGCTGATAGTGAAATAAATTCCATTTTCCCTCATGTGCATATCTTCTTCATTTCTCTTTTGCATTTAGAATAGAAGTAAGGGTTAGAAATATCAAGATAATCTACTATAGTCATTCCATTGAGTGTGATAGGTTATTCAAATCCATCTTGCCTAATTTTTTTTTGCCTATAAACAATTTGGTTATCTTTCACTACTCTCAGGTCAAGAGCTTATAATGTCAAAATGTATGATCTCATAAAAACATATTCATTGCATATCATTGAAAATCAGAGGGAGTTGTACCTAATCATTTAGAGGGTAGTGATAGAATAAATACATTGACCCATTTGTTGGTAAACATCCTTTTGGCTCTCTAAACATTGGGTATCAAAGAGTCAAGTTATAAAATCTAATAGGTGGACAAATTGTTAACAAACAATTTTTGGTGACTGTGCTGGGGAAAATTCAAGTGAAAGCTCTAAAGAATTTTCCTTCATATTAATTTTCAATCTAATTCCATATATTTGAGTTGCAAGAAAGGACTTGTGGTAGTCAGGTGTCTACTGTAAGAACTTGATACTAGTTTTATATCCTCAACCCACTGGAGAAAAGAAACAAATCCAAAGTTGAAGACTGGTAAACATAAATTCAAAACACCATATTTTTGAATATTTGATACATCCTAGAGTCCAAATATATCAGGAGTGCCAAATAAAGAGGAAGGATTGACCCCATATATGAAGATTTCAAGAAGGCTAATTTTCCTATCCTAGAAGATCTTTGCAGAAGAGAAAGAGGGTGTGCAAAGGAATCTATGATTAAACAACTCCAAGATACTCACCTGTCTACAGTTATTCCTCCTAGAACATAGAAAATTAAATCTTCTTCTCCTCTTGTTTCTAGGACTTCCATTCCTATTATTTTTTATGCTTTATTGTTGATTGGTGCAACACTTCCAGTTTCTGTCACTTTTCGGATAAACCAAGATATTATACCAGCAACTATGGAACAACCAAGGGAAATACTAATGGCCCTCTTTCCCTTGGAACTAATAATGATCTTCCAAGAGCATTAATGAAAAAATTTCCAAAATTTAATGGTGATGGTACTACTTCTGTAGAACAACACTTAAGTGCTTTCCATAAGGCTTGTGGTGTAGTAAATCCTCAACATGAGGATGTGGCTATCAAAATTTTTGTTGATACACTTGTAGACAATGTTTTTGATTGGTTTCAAGACCTACCTATAGGATGTATCACAGATTGGGATACTATGAAACAAAGGTTTGAGGAATGTTACAAAAGTGCGTATGATGAACAAGTATTGTTGTTGCAATTGACATGGATAAAGAAAGAACCATCAGTTTCCATGAGAGATTTTAATGCAAAATTCAATAAACTCATCAAAAGAATACCTATTATAAGTGCACCTAAAAATGATATAAGAAGACTTTCTACATTAGCTCTATGCCTCCTAATCTAGAATATCAAATTAGAAGAGAAAATATAGCAAACTTACAAGTTGCTCAAACACTAGCTGTGGAGATGGAGGATGACATGATAGCCTCTGGTAAGTGGAAAAGAGAATTCCAATTTGGAACCATGGGTAATACAACTAGTACTTCTAATAATATAGAAGCCATACTTCAAAAATTGTCTAATGAGCTCATTTCATTGAAAAAACAAATCAATAGGTTTGCTCATTCATTTCATCAACCTCATCAAGAAGGTTATAGAAACCCAAATGGAGGTAAAGCATTACAAATACCTCCTATAAAATAGAGATTAACAATTGAAGGTGCCAGAAAAAGAAAAAATATGTGTTCTTTTCATCTAAGGGCAAATCATGATGGAGATACTTGTGCTAATATGATCAGATATAGGTAGATGGTGGATAATAAAGAACAAAAAATTGAAAATCCTAAAAGTGAGGATGATCATGCTCCTTGTGGTGACTTTGAAAATTATTTCTTGGAGTATGAATCGGATTCTAAAATAGGAGGTGATTGTTTTGCTAGTCTTGAAGGACCTCAATTAATAGTAATGACCAGAGTTCAGAAGAAGAGAAATCAGACTAACAATTTAGTTCCTATAAAAAATAATGCACAATCAAACAAAGCTGATAAAGATAGTGGCATAGTAACTTCAACTTCACAAAAGGAGCACAAAGGTAAATTAGCTAATTCCTTTGACATCATACAATACTATGAAGAGGTAAGAATCCAAATATCTCCATTAGATTACTTAAATTCTAATCCTAATAAATTAAAAAGATTAGTTGATCATTGTAATAGTAAAGATGTAGGTCATGTTAATATTAGTGCTAATATTATTCACCAAAACAAAGCTAGCACTAGTGGAACTTTTGTGACTAATGAAGATTTTTCGGTCCCCAAGTTGTTTAAAGAATAACCTTTTGTCTTAGCTAGATGCCCAAATGAGAAATCAAATCCCTTCTACATTTCCTTTTTCACCAATGGAAATAGATTGAGTAACTACATCATAGATTCATAAGCCTCTAATACAGTAATGCCTACTTCTATATCAAAAGCTCTAGCACTTCCACTGACTAAAACTCTTGGTAGATGTAATTCAATGGATGCAAAACAAGTGCCTTTGCTTGGAAAAATAAAAGATGCTCAAGTTTCCCTTGCTTCTTATGCTTCCAAAAGACTTAAACCCAATATTCTAGTGGTAGACATACCTGCAAGCTATGGCATGCTCCTAAGTAGAATTTTCTACAAAGACATGGATGTGGAGATAAAACTAGATCGGTCTTGTGTGACTATCCAAGTTGGAGATAAAAAGGTGAAGCTAGAACTAGAAGAGAAGGAAGAATTTACTGTTTTGAAATCAGATGACCCTAGATCTCAAATCTTGTATCATGAAATGTAGTTTGGTAATTACATGATTTTCTTTGACACCCTTGATATTTCAAAAGAATTAGAGAAAAATAAAGGTGATTAGTTCTAGACTCTAGAATTTTATGGTAGTTGTGCTAATGTTGGTTCAGGTGTAGGGGTAGTGTTGACATCACCTAGAGGGGAAATGACTTGCTTGGCTTATAAGTTAGATTTCAAAAATACTAACAATACTGTAGAATATGAAGCTCTTCTCCTTGGAATAATGGAAGAAAAACAAAAAGGAGTCAAGATACTTAAAGCTCAAGGAGATGCAAAATTGGTGGTGAGACAAGTAAAAAACCAATATGCAGTAAAGAACTCAAGATTATGAAACTATCGTAATAAGGCATGGGATGAAATTGAAGGTTTAGATGCTTTTTCAATCATATCAGTACCAAGGGAATTCAATTCAAGAGTTGATTCTTTGGCAGTCTCTGCATCATTTCTCTTACCACATCCAAACTTTAAATATCAAGTCTATAAAGTAGAAGTTCTATTTAGGTCCAATGTCCCTGATAATGAAGATTCTTGGCAAGTGTTTGAAGATGAAAAGCACATATAAAAATTCATTGAAGGGGAAGCAAATTTTGCAGGATTTTATTTTGAAGGAAGAATTAATGCAAGTGGTGATTCAATGACATTTGACAAAAGGAAAATAGAGTGAGATATGATTCAATTGAAAGGTAATAAGGTTCCACCTCATCTAATCTCTTTAGAAAAACTTTTTGATATGCATGATGTATACATAAAGAGAGAAAGAGATAAGAAAGGAAAAACCTATAGTGAATATGATGGAATCAATATAGGGATAGAAGTCAGTCCAAAGATGATAAACATAGGCAAGTGTTGCACATCAGAGGAGAGAGTAGAAATCAGGAAACTACTCATAGAATTTCAAGATTTATTTTCATAGAGCTATGGAGACCTCAAGAATTTCATGGATGGGAAGTTCAAGTATGAAATTCCTCTTAAACCAAAAGCAACACCATTCAAGAAGAAACAAAGAAACTATAACCCTATAGTTGAAGGAGCAATCTTCAAGGAGATTGACAAAATGTTGTAGGCTAGTATTATATATCCTATTCATCATTCTACTTGGGTTGTAATATTGTGCCAGTGAGGAAGAAGAATGGAGAGATAAGGATTTTAGTAGATTTCAGATATCTAAATCAAGCCTCACTCAAAGATAATTTTTCTCTCCCTAATATGGATCATCTTTTACACACTATTGCAAGATAAAAAATGATGTCCATGTTAGATGGATTTTCAGGATATAATCAAATTCAAGTAAATGAAGTAGATCAATTCAAAATTGAATTTACCACACCATGGGGTACTTTTTCCTACAATAGAATGCATTTTGGCCTAATCAATGTAGGTGCAACTTTTTAGTATGGCATGCATTTGGCCTTTGAAAATTTGAAAGAGAATTATTGTCATATACCTTGATGATTTGATAGCCTTTTCCAAAAAGAGAAAAGATCATATTAGAGATCTAGAAAGGATGTTACAAAGATGTAAAGATCATGGTGTCTCACTGAATCCAAAGAAGTCAGTATTTTGTGTGACAGAAGGCAAGCTGCTTGGTCGTATTGTATCTTAGGAAGGAGTGAAGATTGATCCAAACAGAATTAAAGCTATTAAGAAATTAAGTCTTCAATTGAGTAAAACTAGAGTAAAGTCCTTCTTTGGCTAGATAAATTTATTGAGGATAGTTGTGCCTAATTTCTTAGATATAGTTAAGTGCATAGTTGATATAATGAAAGGTAATAAGACTTTCAAAAGGAGTGATATTGGAAATAAGGCTTTTGAAAACATCAAAGGTGCCATTTCCAAAGCTCCTATCCTTGTCCATCCTTATTACACTAAAGAATTCATCATATATCATTATGACTTAGAACATACAACGTTAGCTATATTATTGCAAGAAAACAAAGAAAGAATACAAGCTTCAATTGCTTTTATGAGTATACCATTGAAGAATAAAGAATTGAGATACTCATAGATGGAAAAACATGCTTATGCAGTAGTGAGAGCCCTTAAAATTTTTAGTTTTTATGTGTTGCATTTTCATTCAATAATATATGTACCAAATCCTACAGTAAAAAGTATTTTGACACAACAAGAGGTTGACTGTAATAATAGAGGAGTTTGGATAGAAAAAGTCTAAGAATATGATATAGAAATTAAGCCAACCAAACTTGTAAGAGGTAATGCACTTTGTAAAGCCTTGGCAGAAGATCAACAATTCAAAGAAAAAGATACTCCAAAAGTTCTTATGGTAAGTCTTTAGGATCCTTTGTTCTTGAACATTACTTATTTTCTAACATATGATGAATGCCTAGATGGATCGACTACTAAGAAAAGAAGAGAACTAAAAACAAAAGCCTTGAAGTATGTGATTCATGATGATGTCTTTTACAAGAGAGCAATTAATGGAATATTTTTGATATGTGTGGATAAAGAGTAGTAGGAAAAATTGTTGACATCTTTTCATAATGAGGCATGTGGAGGACACTTATCTTCTACTATCACTACATTTAAAATTTTGAGGCAATGCTATTATTGTCCTAGCATTTCTAAAGATGCATATAAGTGGGTGGCTAATTGTGAGAAATGCAAGATGTTTACTAGTAAAGGTTAGCTTTCTGCCCTACCTCTTAGGCTAGTAATAACTAAAGCTCATTTTCATCAATGGGGTTTAGATTTTATAGGTCAAATGAATCCTGCTTCTAGTCAAGGACACTCTTACATACTGACTACCATATATTATTTTAGTAAATAGGTTGAAGCAAAGCTAATGAAGAAGACTTCCTCAAAAGTAGTATGTGAATTTCTCAAAGAGCACATATTGATTAGGTTTGGAGTTCCTATGAAATTGATAATGGATAATGCATCTTATTTTTCTTCCTTAGAAATCATTGGGTTTTGTTATGATAATGGTATTCAAGTTGGGCATTCCTCTAATTATTTCCCTCAAGGAAATGGGTAGGCTGAGTCTAGTAATAAGAATATGATTAATATTTTGAAGAAATTTTTCTTAGATAATTAGAAAAGTTGGCATAAGAAGATTCATGATTATTTATGGGTTGACAGAACCACACCTAAAATAGCTATAGGTATCTCACCTTTTGAATTAGTCTATGGAGTGGAAGCTAATTTGTCATTGCCTTTAGAGCTTATTGCATGTAAACTAAAGACTATGATTGAAGAGGATGTTTTCAAAGATGGATTAGAGAAGAGGATCGTGTACCTTACCAAACTGCAAGAAGAAAGAGAAGAGATTGTTGATAAAATCACTGAACATCAAGGAAGGGTAACAAAGTTGTTTGATAGAAGAGCAAGGCCTAGAAAATTCATGGAAGGTGATTTGGTATTGCTATGGGATAAGAGACATGGGCCAAGAGGTATGTATTCTAAGTTGTAGTCTTTGTGGAAAGGGTCATTTTAGCCCATACAAGTGAATCAGAATAATTCTTTCAAGTTGGCATATCCCACTAGAGAAACCCTACCATGTTCTTATAATGGGCAAGATTTAAAGTTGTATCAAATGCAAAATTCAAAGCAGGTAACCCTTTCATATTAGATAGATAGGTAGGTTTTCCTTTTATGTAGTCTATTTTAGCTTAGTTGCTTTCTTTCCTAGGTAGTCTATTTTTTTTTCCCTAGTTTAGTCTGTTCTTTTTGTTTCCAATTGTCACCTTTTGTGTGAAACTAGAGATTGCTAGAGTTCTTTCAAGCATTATCATGCCTAAATCCCCAAACAGAACCAAGTGTTGCCCAAGTTTTAGTTCATTTTTTTTTCTCTAGGGTTTTGAGTCAAGTCAAGTGTCAATGTCTTGAGTCTATGTCTAGATTACCCTTAAGGAACTCCTTCTCTCATCTATCCCTTTGTGTATACTTTGGTGGGCATTCAAAGAAATATATGTTTGTTCATATGAGGTGATTAGGAAAGGGAGGGTAAGTTTATGCATTTCCTAAATGAGAGGAAAGTTGTTCAGAAACCCTAACTCTATGATCAAGTGTTTCATTGAAGACATAATACAGATAGAATGGAGAGATTATAGGTATTTTCAGAGCAAATGGCAACAAAGAATATGAGAATTGAGGCTAAGAGATGATATACAGATCACAGGAACATCATGAAGAGCAAAGAAATTGGATTGAATGTAGGAGAAGAAGATAAAGTCTTAGAAATGGTGAAAGAACCTAGTTAAAGGTGGTATGAATTTCTTTTAAATTAAATTGATGGCTCATATTTGATCTAACTATCTATGTTGCAAAGTTGACAATTCAAATGGCTCAAAGATTAAAAGTCCAGATCGTTAGATAAAGACTAGATCGACAAATGATGGTTTAACGATGAAATATAAGTATTTAATAATGCATCCCCTCAACTGTTAGATCTCACAAAGATCTAGGTTGTCACTATTTCATTATAAAAATTTGCATGAAGAATGATCTTGGTGACATAGTGACTAGTTGACACCTACCCATGGGACCCAATTGAGGGTAAGATCTTGAAGAAATCATCAATGTAGATCGAGCATGAAATTAATGGTTGTCATGATGTTTCTATGGAGAGTTGCATGAAGAATAACCAAAGCAACATAACGATAGTGTGATATGTGGAGATGGCAGGACCTAACTAATCTACAGGCTGCAAAAAGGAATGCATCAGATTAAGTTGTTTAGATGGCATGCTAAGGTTGGTTAGAATGTTTGACTATCAGAAAAGATTACCTCTTTATGAATTGTCATATCAAAAGAAGATCATTGACTTTTGTTATGTCTCTTTCGAAAGTTGCTTGATTGTTAATTATGATGACATAGCGATAGAATGACACATGTACATAGAGGGACCTACAAAGGAAGTTATAAAGGAAACTTGTCATGCTTTAATCATGATCATTGGTTTAGGATCAATGGTCATAATTCAAACATGCAGTGACCGTTGGAATATGAAATACACAAGCTTGGGGCGAAACAATAGAAGATGAAGAAAATAATGATTTTCTACATGATTCCTAAGATTGCATGAAGTTAAATAGTCATTGGGTGTTTTTAGAAGTACCATGGAATCATAATCATCAATGGAAAAGATGCCACATGTTCATATTATTAGATAATTTCATATTTTATTATCTTTTCTATTTTGTGACTGTTGCTCTACTGAACTAAAGGATAACAACAAACTATAAATGTAACCTCATTGGACAATACAGAGGTGGGAAAAATTGATGGTGAATTGGTCTGTAATTCCATTTACCCTATTTGCTTGTCATGTTTTGTGGCCCATGCATAGAATATTTTTTTATTAAGAGTTGAAGGACAATAATGTATGATTCTGTGAATAATCAAATGAATTCCATTTCACTTTGATGTTTTTAGTATAGTAATTCCATTTACTTTCTTCATGTATGGTTCTACTTCTTCTCTTGTTAGTTTCATAACATGTTAGATAGTTTCATTGGGAAATGAAAGATAAATGTGCATGAATCTATTAGTTATTGGTTGGATTTGATTTCATTCAAGGTTGATATTGAAAGGAATTCCATTTTCCCTCATGTGCATGTCTTCTTCATTCATCTTCTGCATTTAGATGGTTAATCTATATTTAGAATAGAAGTAAGGGTTAGAAATATCAAGATAATCTACTATAGTCATTCCATTGAGTGTGATAAGTTATTCAAATCCATCTTGCTTGAATTTTTTGTACCTACAAACAATTTGGCTATCCTTTACTGCTCTCAAGTTAAGAGCTTATAATGTCAAAACTTATGATTTTATAAAAACATATTCATTGCATATCATTGAAAATCATAGGGAGTTGTACCTAATCAATTAGAGGGTAGTGATAGAATACATATACTGACCTATTTGTTGGTAAACATCCTTTTGTCTCTCCAAACATTGGGTATCAAAGAGTCGGGTTATAAAATCTAATAGGGGGACAAACTGTTAACCAACAGTGTCATAGACCTTCTTGCCTCTAATATTCAATGATTCTTCCTCTTAGCAACTCCATTTTGTTATGGATTGTAAGGAACAATCCATTCTTTCTTGATCCCTTCCCTAGTACAAAACTTATGAAAGTTATTTCCTTGTATTTGCCTCCATTTTATGACCGAAGAACCTTTATCTTCCTTCATGTTTAATTATCCACAAGAGCCTTGAACTCTTGGAGCTGACTGAAAACCTCATTCTTAGTCTTCAAGAAGTATATCCAAGTCTTCCTAGAGAAATCATCAATAAAAGTAATATAGTAATCATATCCTCCAAGAGACTGCATTGATATTGGTCCAAAAATATCTAAATATACTAGATAAAGAACAATCTCAAATCTAGTGTCATTCCTTGGAAAAGATGCTTTTGCAAACTTCCCGAACACACATCCCTTGCATACATCATCATGATTTGTGCTCAAATATGGGATACCTTTCACTATTTTACAAATAAATTTAAGTTCTCCATGGTGAGTATGGCCCATCATCTTATGTCATAGCTCTCCAAGATCTCTAGGATTAGTGTTTCTCATGAGTGTTTCAAGGAGTATCAAACTACAACCTTTAAAGGTGACTACTCCTAACTTCAATAGTTATGGATGATTTCCACTCCTTATGCTTGATCAACACATGTTCCCCTATAAAGAGTGCACTATACCCCTTATCCTGAAGGACAAATATATAAATTGGATTCATACATAAGATTAGAATAAGTAACACATCATAAAGGGTAATTATCTTTCTGTTGTCCCTCTGAAACTAAAAATCTCATTCCCAAGTGAGTTGAGTTTTGACAAGTTTCCAATAGAAATATGGATATTGGTGTTCTACATCTTATAATTAGAGTACTATCTAACTTGTATCATGTGAAATTATGCCCCGTTATCTATATACCGAGTACACTATGAAGTTGATATAGCCATACAAGATATGCGTGCAAACTCATGTTTCATTCTACTAGAGAGTTATTTTATACTTGTTGAAGGTACCACCTACTTCCTTCCCTTCTTTGATTTTGGGAAATCCTTGATATAGTGACCAAACTCGTGACAACCAAAACATGTGATCTTAGATAGGTCCTTCTTCTTCTCACTTTGTGATTTAATCATTTTCTAGACCCCCTCTTTTCTTTCCCTCTTCCCACTAGGGCGATTTTTTCCTATTCCACCTCACTTTTATGACTCTTATTGGCCCCATCAACAAGACTTGGTCTAAACTCCTCCTAAGTAAAAATAGTCCATAGTTGATCCCAACTTGGTAAGGTGTCTCATCTAGTAACAACTTAAACAAAGACATCCCACTACTTAGTAAACACATTTAGGGATGTTTGTAATCTCTCATCATTACTAGAGATATCTCTAATAGCTACTAACTCATCCTTTAAAAACCTAAGCCCAATGAGGAATCTTTTGACATATTCTCCCTTGTATATCTAGGTATTCTTCATCTTGTCTCTGAGAATTAGCTTGCTATTAGTGGTAGCATTTTGGTATAGATTTAGAAGGACATCCCACATTTTTGTTGTTGTATCTAGCTCTAAGATATGTGGAACAAGATGCTCCTTGATACCATTAAGGATTGTTCTCCTCACCTTGGCATCACCCTTCTTATATGATGTAAGTTGTGTCCCATCCTTATGCACAACTACAACATTAGTAACATAATCCTTAATACCATTCTCTTCCAACAATAAAAAAAAAGTATGGCCATCCAAACACAAAAATTTGAGGCACCATCTAATTTGTCTTGATCTCTCAAACCAGCTGATGTCATCTCAAGGGATAAAAGCAATAATAAATCTAAAGAGATCAACCTAGGTTTTTTAAAACCCTCAATTTCTTTCTTAGGGAAAAGCTTTTCTACCCTTAACACTTCTCTAATATCATGTGAAAATTTTACTATTATAGTTGTTGACTATTAATCTCCTATCTTAAACTATTATTTAATAGTTAATAAATAATTCATATCTAATAGTGAAAAATAACACAACTATAACTTTACCAATAAAAAAGTATAGAAAGAATTTTTGAATACAATGACACAATATTTTCAAACAACTTGTCCCTCGAAAAAACCCTAAGGAAAACCCAATTCTATAAATTATTAATTATATTAAACTTTAGTATATCAAAGGATAAACAATTCCTTTCCTCTTACTGGCAAAACTCTGGCAATATCCCAATTTCCCCTATTGATATTCCTCCATTGTTATCTCCAATGCTATCACTATGCCCTTTCTCACACTACAAGATTTTTTTCTATCACTATAGTTTCATTTGCCAATATTGTAAAGGCTTCTTAAAATTATTATTCTCCAAATGCCTCTTGGCCTACTTTTATACTAGTCCTATTGGAAAACCAATAGCTAAGATTGATTCTTGATCAACAACTAAGATTTAAAACAACATAACAACCAATAATAAATTGGTTTCTAGTTGCTTCTAAAAGTGATCAATTAATTAACAACTAATTGTCCCTACTCTAAGTTTTTTTTTATTAAAACAATTATTTTCTAAATAATAGATGGGTAGTTGTCCAAGATACCGAACTAACACATACCACACAAATTATATATAATATCAATGTTTTGGCTTCTAGCAACTAGCCTCCTCTCAATAAACACATCATTAAAGTCATACATATCTTTCAAATGTGTGTCTCTGTTGTGGGACATGCCTTGAGAATCTAGAAACAATAGCAATAGAAAATAGAGTCCACCAAATTCAACTTTCTAGAGACCATCATATTAGAGATGACGTCCTTGCTCCCAAATGAAGAAAAAGATGGATTGTGCATATCATAAATAGTTGTGTAGAAGAACTTGTTTCCCAATATGTTTAGGGTCATATATATTGACGGTAGATTTTGGGAAGAAATTGATGATAGGGGAACATAAAAATTTGTAGGAAAATTAAGTATTATTCCTAGAGAATATAAGGAATAAGAATATAAGGCATTGCAAAGAAAAACTAAAATATTATTGACCAAGACACAATTAATCAATTTAGGTGTCATGGCCATTAAGAATTGATATATTTATATAATCAAATGTTTGATTAGCAAGGAAATTATTGAGATGATTAATATTAGTAGCAAGGTATATTATAACTTAATATAAATTCTTAAGGCTACTTTATTCATTGGAATCAAGAGGTTCCTAATAATTGTAAAGATTAATAGTGGCTTGTCTAGTTATGAGGAATATCCAGTATCATATTTGGAGATTGAATCAACTACTCACTATTATGGTCACACATTCTGATTATTAGAGATATTGATACCAAGGATTCAAAACATTGATGGATCTACAAATTTGAAGAAGTAGCATTCAAAAAAAAAGGTTATGTGGCATAAGGTTCATTATAGTGGTATAAGAATGGGAAATTAACATTGTAGGGGGGAATAATATAATCATTAATGTTGCATTCTTATTGTTTGACAAATTTTTATATGGAGGAGTTTTCTAATCTGGTGTAAATGTACTTTCATTGGAACAACTTGTATAGATAAGTATTTATTAGCCTTTAGTATTTCATTTATCTATTCATGATAGTCTCTCTCTGAAGATGTTCTTGTAGGAAAAAGGAAGATTCAAAGGGAGTCTGACACTTCATCAAAGGAAACATTGGATGAGGAGCTTAAAAGATTAAGATTAAGATGGAGTTTGACATTATATTAGACATAACATTGGATGAGCATGTCAAAAGGTTAGTGTTTCTTTGTAAAGGAGAAGTTCAAAGTGTAATCCATCATAATATATTCTTCTCTATGAGAGAGAAGTTTGAGGTGAAGACCCTTATTCTCTAGTATAGTTCATTGTGTATATCATAAAAATACCACATGAGAGTATCAGTGGTGACTTCATGTAAATTTTGGATGTCTTGTGTGTGACTGCATGATTTTAATGGGCTTACCCCCTGTGTATGTCATGAGGAAGTGACAACTTCCAAATGATTAACACTTGTATTTGTAGAAATTATTGAAAGGTGATGATTAGATTATAATAACTTAATCTTATATTATGATGGATATCTTATGATGTCTAAGGTAATCATGATAGATTATATATTGTATGGTGGATTAATTTCCTTAAACAAACCATGAATATAATGCTCCTATGGTAAATATTATTGAGGATGTGTGTGCGCATACCTTATGGATATTTTGAGTATTTGGTGAATATCATGCAACTTAATATTTAGGGGGGCATTACTCAGAGTACTTGGTAAATATCATGTAACTTTATATTCTAAGGCCATTACTCCTAATAGCATGAGATGATATCTAAATGATGGGTATATTCTAATAAAATATATCCTTAAGTATGCCAACTTGATGTTACATTGAGGTAATATCTAACCATGTGTTTACCCTCCCTTTCTAAGAGGGAGTGTTTATTTATTTTTATCTCTAGTCAAATAAATACTATGAGTCAAAAGTAGTGAAGTATATATACATAATTGTAATCATCATTATATTAATCACATAATAATGAATAGACATGTCCCATGAAAGGACATTTCTCTCCCTAGCTCATTCATTATAAAAATGTAAGAGATCATTTCCTTTGGAAAACACATACATAATTGGTAGTGTTATTACATTTGTAGCAATCTTTTAAGATCAATAATAAGCATCATTGTATGAGAAGTGAAAAGTGAGATGATGGAGCCTGACTAGTGGGGGCAAAATCAAGAGGATTTATGATAGGGTTGAAAGAGGTTTTTAAATGGTGTAAGGATGGGGCATGTGAATCCCATTTATGGAGAACCAAAGATAGGACAATATCTTCATCATTCACAAAGTTAAAACAAATCACAAATAAAACATGATAGCATCTTTGTCATCTATACAAAAAGTAATTATAATGTTAAGCCTATCAATTACAAATTTATAATATATATATATATATATATTAAAAAACTTATCTTAGTTTTTTTATTTACCATATAATTTAAATTATGTATGATATAATTATGTATGATATATGTAACATAATCTTGATCAAATAAAAAATTATATTTCTCAAGTTATATATATATATATATATTTGAGAACATTATTACCTAACCCATCCATCCACCCACCCTCCTTACCCTTGCCCCTCTCTCTGTGTTAGTTTATGTCCTTATCTTTATAGCTCTTGATATATTTGTCTTAATGTTCCACTCCTCCTTTGTCTTTATCTCTATCTTTATTGTCCTATCTCACCCTATATCTCTAGATTTGTCTCCCTCTTTCTATCTAATCATCTCTTCCCCCCTCTTTTTAGACCTATATATTTATCATTCTTTTCCTCTCTAGATTTTATCTTTTATACATCCTCCTATCTCTATCTCTCTCACCGAGGTTATATATCTTCATCCTTCTACAAACTTTATAAAACACTTCCTACTATTTGTATCTTTGAATCTATCCCTATCTTAGTTCGTTCCTTCTTCTTTGTCTCTCTACCTTTCCCTCAATTCTTTCATATCCATCTCTTTCCTTTTATCTCTCCATACCTTCCTTTTGCAAACATAATGTTTGTCTATTGGTAATAGAACTTGATTATCTTCTTAATTTAGAAGTTTACTTTTAATTATGTTTGAATTCTCATAAAAATAGATATATAGTTGATTTGAATCTATCACACTCTATAAAAGCCTTTATGCACAAATAAAATAATTTATCAATTGATAGCATATATTACATAAATATATAAAACAATATCTTTGTAGAATGAAGGCATTCAATTCTAATTCCACCTACAAAGGCTTCTTGCAATAAAGCATATAATATGTGCTTGAGGAATGCAATGTTGGTTCTAATCCTAGTCATTCTATTCCAATATGTTTAGTAGTACTTTAATTATTAAATATTTTGATATCTAAATAGATTAGGAAAAAAACTTGATTGTATATGCTTTTAATTTTATCAAATCTTTAGGAAATGTAATGGATGAATCAAAAAGAAACTTGAAGGAATGTATGAATGTTATCATTAAAGTGGTTTGAAATCAATATTATAATTGTATAATTTCAAGAAGTAGATATTTATAATTTAAGTATATATAATATATGATTTAAGTTAAAGAAAAGAAGAGAAATGAAAATTATAAATGAATTGTAGTATGAAAAAGAAATTAAAAGTTATATCTTACTTTAGTAAGGAAGTAACAATTTACTAATCTAATTATGTGAGTATATTAAAAGAAACTAGCAATCTTTAGCTCACAAGAAACTATGCAAGAAAACTATTGATTTATCTTAACCCATTTCTTGTAATGTTTGTTTCTTCATCCACCCTTTTTCTCCTCGTTTGATGAGGTATGAGAAGAGAAATCCTGGGAATAGAGGTTCACATAAGCCCTAGAGAGGAAGTTGAGAAAACACTTTGAACCGCACAGTTGGAAAGCCATATGATCATATGCAGCCGGAGCTACTTCAACTCTAGTGAAGGTGCCAAGCCAAAGTCTTGATCCCCTTCTTATTAGGGTTTTGAATCTCTCCAACATATTTCCCACAAACATTAACAAACATCACTCCCCTGCAATGATTTTCTCATCCTTTTTATTTCCCTTCATTTTCTTCTGACAAACAACTTGGTTTGTTATTTATAAAATTATTTTGCTTGCCCTAAGACAATCTAATGGCGGATGGGTTGGAAGGCGTGTTTGTCATTATAGGAAGAGAATTGGTCAGTAGGAATACGGTGGGAAATAATAATCCACAAACTGACTTCGTCTGGTCCTGTGCTCATCATATCCATGATTATTTTTGCTATTACGAATCTTCAAATTTATTACTCTGGTTGCCTCTCTTAAAGATAAATATTGTGCGGCATTCATGTTTGACTTTTCCATTTACTCCCTTGTGGTTTCCTTTTATTTACTTTTAAATCTCCGCCATATTGTGTGACAATTAAGAAATGAGAAAAAAAAAATCAATTGTTGTAGTTCTAATTAAAAGGATGCTCAAAAGGAGCTATATTTTGAGGGTGTTGATAGATAATAAAATATCTGAAATACAAAATCTTAAATAATTATTAAGACATATACACTATAAAAATCAAAAGTTGTTATATATAATTTCTAACAAAATAAATTATATAAGACTAATCACAAAAAGTTTCTATCCTATATATCATAACTTAAATAAATAAATATTGAACATCTTATTCACATATGAATATACAATCTAAATCTTTATTTAATATATTTTTCAAACAAATAATTTTCTTGCAACTACCACTTTAAAACACACAAAAAACTAGAACCTTAATTCAATATTTTAATTTGAAACCCAAACCATTATCTAATTCTCAATGATTCCTTACAAATATGAACTTTAATTTATTATTCAAAAGATTCCTTTATAAAAAAAATTGTATAAGCTAATTTCACAAAAAAAGTATTACATGTATTTAATAAAATTACTCAAACTTTCAATCTGTGTAAATTTTCAGCACAAGACATTTTCACATGGTTGGATAGAAATATTTACAATTTTTGTTTTGAAATAATCATCCTTAGTTTTACAGGTATTAAGAGCCAAAAAAATAGATCAAGTTAGAATGCTTACACTAGAAAGTAACTCCTGTTGAAAACAATATGCAATTTTATGTTACCTTCTATGTTACACAAAATGTCAAGCCTTACCAAGCAAGTTAGTGATTGTCAAGCTCACTTAGGCATTGAAGATAATTTCCTGTGTATGTCGGGCATTCCAATTATAACCAAGTTATGAGTCAATTCTTACTGAGCTCACTCTGGCATCAAAGGAAGATCCTGTGTTGACTGAGTTCACTCAATTACTAAAGTAAAGTCAGTTCAGAATCAATATTGACCGAGTTGGGTCAGTTAACGACGAGTTTCTCTAAGTTGACAAAGTACTCAATTCTGTGTTAGCTAACTGGTAGCATATTGAGCTAAATTAATTTATTGATTAATGCTAGCTAACTTAAGGAATTAAAATTGTTTGATTAAAGGTATATTTGAGTTGTCTTGACAAGTTTATTCATATAAGTACAAGGTCAAGTTGAGGATTGAAGAGTATGAAGCATGGGATTGAAGAAGATGAATTAAGGAAGTGAATTGGAAGGATATCAAAGTATCTGAGTTGACCAAACTACAAAGAACATTTTGATTAAAGAGGATCAAGTATTCAATCCAACACATAGATCTAAAATTAGCAAAGACATGTCAAGTCATTGTTACTCTCTAATAATTTTAGCAGTGAATCAAATTTCTTAACAAAGTTAGACTAACAACCATTTGGTAAATCCTATAACAAGGTGGCATTTTTAGATTCAAGTGTTTGAAGACCTTTAAAAAGGACTCTCCTAAAAGGGTGAATTAAATCCTTTAATAGGGTCAAACCTAACAGTTTGTTTTGTAACCTTTAACAGGGTTGGCTCCTAATAGGGCTCACTTCAAAATAGTGAAAAATAGTAACTATTTGCAATTGGTGGTTTTTCCAAATTGGGTTTCCACATTAACTCTTGGTGTCTCATGTGTTCATGTTATTTACCTTATGTTTCTGCAACTAAGTTAAGTAAGGTTAATAACATTTAATATCTTAAGATCTGCATGTCCAGTGCTAATCAAGTGACAATAATATATTTGGTGTTAACTGGGTTACAACAGAATATTTAGTGTTAACCAAGTTACAACAAGTTATTGGTTTTATATTATGTTAAAATCTTAAAAGGGATTTTGGATTTTTTTTTTGGTGGTAACTGATTCACCCCTCCCCTCTCATTTGCTCCTTTCCATTTCCAACAATTGCTATCAGAGCCTTTGGTGCTTGCAAATAAGGTTTCAAGGACCTAAGTTAAAGATCAAGATGTCTTATAGAAGGGAGATTCCTAAGCCAAACAAAGATAACTTCCAAGCATGGTAGGAACTCATGAAGCTACATCTGGCAACCGTTGGAGACAAAAGCTTGAAATATCTGGGTAACAAATATGTGGCACCTGCTAGACATTTTTCTGTGGATCAAATTATGGAAAAGAAGAATCATAACATAATGATGACTGATATTGCCTCTACTCTCAATTATGTTGAATTTGATAAAGTCAAAGATTTTCCTACTGCTCATGAAATGTGGAACAAACTGAAAGTTATCTATGGAGGAGATGACAATGTGAGGAGAGCTAAGGAAAAAGTCTAAGAGGTCAATTTGATCAGATGAAGATGAGAGAAGATGAACACATTGCACAATGCAATGAAAGAATCAAAGCAAGTGTAAGTGCAATCAGAGCCTCGAGATGGAAAATAGATGATGTGATAGTAGTCAGCAAGGTACTCAAAACTCTTCTTCTTATTTATTCAATTAGAGTGTTAGTTATTCAAGATATGAGATGTGATCCTAAAAATGATATAACTTTGGATGCACTAGTAAGAAGGTTGTGTTAGAAATGCTTTAAAATAAATGAGAGGGGGAGTGAATTAGGTATTCAAGGTCCAATTATCCAATTCAAAATTTTCATCAAATAAAATGTGCCCATCAAACTATTCATTCATCCAAGTGTTAAACTTTCCTACTTAGAAAGTTACTATAAATCAACATGCAAGCATAACACATGAAGAATCAACACATAACACAGTGATTTACATGGAAACCTAATTTGGAAAAAACCACCAGTAACATGCTACTCAATTCTCACTCTTCTGAAGTGATGCCCTATTAAAGGCTACAACAAACTATTAAATGTGACCTGGTTAAATATTTAACCACCTTGTTAGAAGTGGGCCTCGTTAGAGGACTTTAGAACATTCACTTAGAATGCCACCCTATTAAAGGATTTACAAATGTCTATTAAACCAACCTAAGTCCTTAAGATTTTCCTTTACCCTAACTGATACAATTGCTCAAGAGTAACAATAAGGGGTTTTGACCTAATTAAAATTCACAACTTATCTTGAAGATCTTAGATCACTCTTCAGCTCATAACATTGCCTAGCTTTTAGTCTTTCATAGTTATGACAACTTGCCCTCCTTTCAAGCTTTGTCTCCTTGAGTCTCCATGCTCAATGTACTAGTGCAATCATCACCTTCTGACCACTTATTGAAGTAAAGCCTCTGTGCTTTGTTCTTCCTTCTCCTAGATGTCTTCTCTTGATACGCTTCAATCACTTAACAATTTGGCACTCCAGCAACTCTTGCTTCTTGGTCTATGACTCCTTAAATAGAAGTCTAGAATTTCTTTTCCTGCTTGATTCTTTCCTCCTTTAATTTTGGTTTGAATGGATTAGGTATGATTCATTTAATCTAACCCACATTTTTTTCATCTAGAAACATCATGAAGAATTCTTTTGAAATCGCTCAAAAATGGTTTACATAGAATTTTGTGCCACCAGATCATCATCTTTATCTTCCAACTAGTTCACAAAATTCTAGTTAACAATTATGTCGGCTCAGATCTGGTGAATCTTCGACCTTTCAAATAATCTAGCATCTTGGCACTATTCAAATTTCGGTGCTTGGCACACACTGTGTTACTCGGCATCAACTACATTTTACTAATGCTTGACACCTACTATGGATTCACTAAGCATCCACTATATTTTTTATTTGCTTAGCTCCTTCTATATCACTTGGCACTTGAACTTCACTCGGCACACACTAGATTTTGCATTAGCTTGGCTCCAACTAAAAATTTTCTCGTCTTGAACTAGCTTGCTCGACACTCACTAATCAACTTAGTTAAGCTTTGCAATCAACCTTATTACAACTTATACTTCTAGTGTATCTAAGTGTGGCCAACATTTGTATCGTCAAGTATGTTACCAATACATCATCTTACCATTGTCTTAACTAATGCTTGTACTTCATTACAAAACCATAACTCAACCATTCCCTTAGGTGCTCTTGTTACATCTTGTTTATTAAATCCTCTTCATCAATCAAGTAAGTGATGGTACTTGGATCTTATAAGCAATTGTTATTCCTACAAATAGTAGGTTTGACATCAATGACAAAACAATGATTGAAAACATTCTTTATCAACCAACTTCCTTCTTTGCAACAACCCCCCTCTTTGGTCTTCAACAATGATCTTTTCAATCAGATTTTCAACAATCTCTCTCTTTGGCATTGATGGCAAACCAAATTGATCCACCATCAAACAAAACTATTCAACCAAGTTCTCAGTATGCTAAATAGGTTAAAACATTAAGTCAAATGCCAAAAAGAAATATGTGTTACCATCAATTTTCACTTCTTCTATAATTTGTATCTTGATTACTTTACTTTTGATTCTCCCTCTTAGCTATTGTATCCTTTCCTCTTTTTCATACTTTGTTGTTGATCAATTCTGTTCATTTCTCCCTCTACTTCTTTATTCTCTGTCCAACTAAATACTTTTGATATCTCTCCCTCTTTGTCTGTTGATCAGTTTTTGTGTATCTCTTCATCTTTCTCTAGATTGACAATCTCCCTCTTCCTCTAGATTTGATCATTTTATTGACAATCTCCCTCTTTGAAAACAATGCCAAAGACACATTACTTCAACATCTTATCATGCAAGTATAGCATTTTCTAGAACTTCCAATTTCTCCCTCTGTCACCTTACTTATGACTATTTTGGAACTTTTGTACTTTGATTACTTTAGGCATGAATCCTAAAGTAAGTATCCTTTGCATTAATGTGTAATATTTCAACAATCAACTCATTTGATGTAGGGCAATCTTACTTTTTCTTCAAGTAGCCTTGGCTAGGGCTACCACCCCTAACATACCTCTAAGATACTCAAAAAAATCTTTAGGTAGTGATTTTGTGAAGATGTTAGCAATATGATCCTTTGAGCTAATATATTCCATCTTCACTTGCTTATCTTCCATCAATTCTCTTGCATAGTGATACTTAATTGATATGCCTAGTTTTAGCATGCATCACAAGGTTCTTTGATATGTTGATGGCACTTGTGTTATCACAATAAAGTATCATAGGTTTAGTTACCTCTTCTTTCATACCTTGCAACATATGTTTGATCCATACAATGTTAGTGTAGTTGATAGCAGTTGCAACATATTTAACTTCTGTCATTGACTGTGAGGTACAACTTTGCTTTTTACTGGTCCAAGTGATCAATCTTCTACCTAAGAAAAGTGCTCCCCTATTGGTGCTTTTTCTATCATCAATGTTACCTCCCTAATCTACATCAGTGTAGGCTCTTAGCTCAAACTTTTCATTCCTCTTGTAGTACAAACCAAAGTCATTAGTTCCTTTTAGGTACCTCAGTATTCTCTTTACTACCATCAGATGATTTTCTCTTGGATTTGAAGAAAATCTTTCCACTATTCCAATTGCTAATGCAATTTTTGGTCTACTATGTACAACATACTGCAACTTTCCAATCATTGATCTATACTTTGTTTGAGTTACTTCAGCAGATTCATCATTCTTTGATAGCTTATGTCCCGTTACCATTGGTGTGCTAACTGGTTTTGAGTCTTCTCATCCAAATGTCTTGAGTATCTCCTTGATGTATTTTGATTGGGTCACAAATATGCCATGCTTGAATTGATGTACTTGCAATCCAACAAAAAAATTGATTTCTCCAAACATTGACATTTCAAACTCATATTTCATTTGATTAACAAATCTTTACATAGAACATCTTTTCCTCCAAATATTATATCATCAAAAAAGATTTTAGATATCAAAATGTCTTTACCTTTTTCTACCTTGATGTATAGGTTTCTATTGTCATTTGTTCTCTCAAATCCTATCTTCATAAGATATTTTTGCAGTCTCTCATACCATACTCTAAGTGCTTGCTTTAAACCATAGAGTGCCTTATGTAGTTTGCAAACCATATCCTTGTTCTTGTCATCAACAAATCCCTCTAGTTGTTCTATGTAGACTTCCTCTTTTAGTATGCCATTTAGAAAAGTAGACTTCACATCCATTTGGTAGACTTTAAAACCTTTGTAAGCAGCATATGCAAGTAGTTTTATTACTCCTTCCATTCTTGCAATAGGGGCAAATGTTTCCCCATAATCCAATTCTTCTTCTTGTGCATAGCCTTTGGAAACTAGTGTAGCTTTGTTTCTAGTTATTTCACCATTCTAATCAAGTTTGTTCCTAAACACCCATTTGGTACCAATTAAATTTTTGTTAGCTAGTCTAGAAACTGGGTCCAAGTTTCATTTTTCTCAATCTGGTCTATCTCCTGTTTCATAGCTTTATACCAGTCATCATCTTGTAGTGCATCTTTCACTGTTTTAGGCTCAACCTTGCTCAACAAACATGATTCATTCCTTAGTCTATTCCTTGTCATTGGTTTGGCATCCTTGTTACTAATGATTTGTTCTACAGGGTGATGTCTCCTTACATACTTGGCTAGTCTTGGTTCTTTCCTTCTTTCCATGTTTGCTTCTTTAGCTTCAGAGTCATTTTATTCTTCTCCATCTAGTGTTTCATTGTCTCTTTCATGTGAACTGATTTCAAAGACAGAATGTGCATTTTCTTCATTCTACAACTCAGCTTTTGAATGTAGCTCGACATTCACTGGTTGTGACTTTGATGATACTAAGATTTGTTGTTGATTCCCAACTTGATTTGCATCATTATCTTCAATAGTCATTCCTTCATAGAAGTATACAAAAGATCTATAATCTTTTGATTGCTTAGTTTCATCAACTTGGACTTCTGCATGCTCATCAAAATTCACATTTGCACTCTTTACAATCTTGTTAGTGTTAGTATTCAAAAACTTATATGCCTTACTTTTGGTGGAGTATCCAAGAAATATGCCTTCATCACTTTTTGCATCAAACTTACCATTTCTAGTGGCTTTAAGAATATAGCATTTACAACTAAATACTTTGAAATGTTTTACATTAGGTGAGTGACCATACCATAGTTCAAAAGGTGTTGCATTTGTTCCTTTCTTGACTTGGACTCTATTTAGGGTGTAAACAACAATGCTTACAACTTCTCTCCAGTACTTTAGAGCAACATTTTTCTCCATCATCAAGGTTTTGGCACAATCTATTATTGATCTATCCTTCTTTTAGCAATACCATTTTGAGGTGGAGTTCTTGGTGTTGATGTTTGTCTCTTGATACCTTTGTCATTGTAGAATATCTCAAATTATTTTGATGTAATCTCTCCTCCTTTGTCTGACCTTAGGGACTTCAGATTCTTTCCTATTTCCTTCTTAACTCTAGCCAAATACCACTTGAACATTTGAAATGCATCAGATTTTTTCTTTAAAAACATGGCAGTCATCATCCTAGAATAGTCATCTACAAATAGCATGATGTATCTATCTCCTAGGTAGCTTTGTACTTCTATTGGACCACATAAGTCTGCATGGACTAGCTCTAATACTTCCTTGGAAGTGTATGTTTTGACTTTGAAACTAGATTTAGTCATATTTCCTAGTTGGCATTGTTTGCACATTATGTTTTCAAGTTTCTTCAGTTTGGGCATACCTCTGAATTTCTTCTTTTTTTTGATGCTAATCAGATTGTCAAAGTTGACATGACACAATCTTTTATGCCATAACCACACATCATCAAGTCTAACAACAAGGTAGGTTGCATCTTCCATATCTAGGTAAAACAAGTTACTTCTGGTTTGTTCACCTTTTCCTATTAGATTTCCATCAGTGTCATATTTTGGTAGTTTTGTTTCCAAATTCTACTTTTCAACCTATATTGCCTAACTATGATACACTCAGAAAATTGTAGTTCAATTCTTCAACATAGTATGTATTATCACATGAAATTTTCTCAGTAATTTTAATGGAACCTTTCCATTTGATTTGGCAAGGAGCATTGTTTCTAAATCTAACACTATTTCCATCATATTGAGTAAAGGTAATAAACTTACTTTTGTCTCCTGTCATGTGATGTGAGCATCCACTATCTATGATCCACTTTTCATTCTTGTTCACATAGGTTACCAATGTTGTTGCTTCATCTTCATCTAATTCATCCTTCATGGCCACATAGACTACTTCATCATCATTCTCATCAGAATCTTCTTCAACAATGTAGCATCTTTTGCATTTGTCCTTGTAATCTCTGCTATCATCTTCTCTCTTGTTCTTGTACTTGTTTCCTTCTTTTTAGTTCTTCTTCTATGTACACCTTGTAATAATATGACCTACTTCATTGCAATTAAAACAAATGATAAGCAGCTTACCTTTGAATTTACCTTTGTCTCTATGAAATCTTCTAGCCAATAGCGCTTCCAACTATTCCACATCTTCCTCATCTGTGTTGTTGTCACTGGATGCATATTTTCCTTTTCTACTCTTCTTCTTTGATTTCTCCTCCTCAGTGTCTTTCAATGTTAGCTTGGCTTTGAAGGAAGATTCAAGGTTCTTAGGTTTGTAGTTGTCAAAGTTGGACAATTCAAATGCAGTGAGTCTTCCAACTATTCCTTCAAAGGTTGGTGTGTTTCCTTGTACACACCTTAGCTCTTGGATGGCTAAAACTCTAATAGCATAGATAGGGAGTAGGGTTATCAAGTATTTACTATTGACAGTCTCTTCTTCCAAATGACCACCCAAACTTCTTATTGCACTTACCACTTCTTTCATTCTAGGGCCATATTGAGCAGCATTTTCTCCTTCCTCCATGTTCATGTCATCAAAATTTCCTCTGAAGCTTTCTCTCTTTTCTCTTTGAACATTCTAATCTCCTCCATAGATATCTATTAAGGCTTTCCACATTTTAAATGTAGTGTCACCTCCTTTGATGTCAAAAAATTCAACATAGCTGAGTGTAGAGGCAATCTCCAACATTTCCTGATTGTGCTCCTACCTTTTGTTCAAATCATCTGCAGAGAGGGGTCTAGCTTGGTCTACAATTTCCACTCCAACTAAGGTTTTTGCATAATCACCTATTGATCCAAGGTGCAATTTCATCAAACTCTGCCATGCAATGAAGTTATCTTTGTTGAGCTTGGGAACTTCTCTCTTGGAATCCCTGATCTTCCTGCTTTTAGTACCTTGAAACTAAATTAGCAAATGGCTCTAATACCAATTGTTAGAAATGCTTTAGAATAACAGAGAGGGGGGGTGAATCAGTTATTCAAGGTCTAATTGTCCAATTCAAAATTTTCATCAAATAAAATGTGCCATCAAACTATTCATTCATCCAAGCTTTAAACTTTCCTACTTAGCAAGTTATTGTAAATCAACGTGCAAGCATAACACATGAAGAATCAACACATAACACAATTATTTATGTGGAAACTCAATTTGGGAAAAACCACTAGTAACACGCTACTCAATTCTCATTCTTCTAGAGTGATGCCCTGTGAAAGGCCTGCCTTGTTAAAGGCTACAACGCACTGTTAAATGTGACCTGGTTAAAGGATTTAACCACCCTATTAGAAGCGGGCCTGGTTAGAGGACTTTAGAACATTCACTTGGAATGCCACCCTATTAAAGGATTTACAAATGGCCATTAAACCAACCTAAGTCCATAGGATTTTCCTTTACCCTAACTAATACAATTGCTAGAGAGTAACAATAAGGGTTTTTGACTTGATTACAAGTCACAACTTATCTTGCAAATCTCAGATCACTATTTAGCTCATAACATTGTCTGGCTTTGTGTCTTCTGCAGTTCTGACAACTTACCCTCCTTTCAAGCTTTGTCTCCTTAAGTCTCCATGCTCAATGTACTAGTGCAATCATCACCTTCTAAACACTTATCAAAGCAAATTCTATGTTCTTTGTTCTTCCTTCTCCTAGATGTCTTCTCTTGACACCCTTCAACCACTTAATAATTTGGCACTCCAACAACTCTTGCTTCTTGGTCTATGACTCCTTAAATAGAAGTGTTACCAATTTAACATACCTCTTAAATTGCTATGTTTTACGCTAAACTAAGTATGTTTTATCTGCTGACTAACTACATTTAGTTACTGAGAATATGCATTATAGAATGAAAAGCGTGCAGAACATAAAGTACAAGAATCAATAAAAAGGAGAACTAATCACTTTTGATTCACAATACAAGTACCAAAATAGTATCATTTTTTATTGAAATATCCAAAACTATTTTGAGGAGATACAGAGTGTTCATGTCTTACACAGTACTTAAATATAATGCATTTAGATATTACAAGCATTGTCAGCTCCTAACATAAATATTTGAATTAAACACATTGTATAAACAGAAAAGTACTGAAAAGACAAGACAAGAGGAAATACATCCATTAGCTGAATGGAAGGTTTGTTGCACTGAAAGTTGAAGGGTTGAGCCTGCATCTACATCTAGGAGTAAACCTGCAAAAAACAAAGAAGAAATGGGTCAGTTTATATGAACTGGGCAATGGAAAACTTTCCTATCATATATACTCTATTGTTCCTACAACGTGATTATTCAGATAACTATGTTAAAAAGGCAAGAAGGCAAAAAAAATACGAAGAAGATAAAACATGTTTATACTAATGAGTTTGTTCCATGTGTAGATATAGGGTATGAATACTTGAGACTATTGAAGGATCATGCGTAAGTTACATGCATGAAGCCTTTTAGCTGAGCTTGTTCAGGCAAAGATAGAAGATATTGGGGAGACTGTTGAGGGGGCATACATAAGTTTCAGGTATGGCACCTTCCGGTTAAACCAATGTAGCTGATTGAAGACATTGAGGAGATCATTGAAGGGACACACATACACTACAAGCGTGAAACCTTCTAGTCAAATCTTGTAGCGGAAAAGGCAAAGAATGAGAGGAGACTGTCGAGGGGGCATACATAAAATACAGGTATGGGACCTTCTGGTCAAATCATGGAGGACACATAAAGTTTGAGTCTTAGGTTAAAGGAATTTTAGGGATCTATATAGTGTTCTTGAACATGAGTTATATAGATTGACAAATGCAATTAATAACACAAGGGACTTCTGAAATAAAAATAGCAGTGCACTTGTTATAACATTAAGCTAGCCGTTCAAATTTTCAGCATACAACTTCAGTGCATTATGTCATCCAGAACAAGGTGGGTCTATGAAAGATTTTCTAGAGCAAAGGAAGATTAACTATTAGTCATATATCTGGTAAACATTTTTATGATGTTCAAATTCAAGCAAGATGGATGGAGCTTTCATCCTTTTTCTTACTAAGACATATTTTAGGTTATGGTGATATTTTTATTCTGTCACATGCTATTATTGGGTATGCAAAGGTTTTATCTATTTATTTAATCATATCTTCATGCAAAAAGAAAAGAGAGATATGTTACAACAATACAACAGGGTTTCTAATTTTATCAGAAGTATGATATCTACAACTATTTAAAGAAACTGATAAGGAAATTTGAGAGGAATATGCCTTTATACTTAAATAGCACCAAGCATGGCATCCATAACCAATAGCATGAAGGCTGCAATATTATGTTGTTTTAATACAAAAATGAAGAAAACTTTGGGTTTGTTAAGAAACTTGGTCTCTTTAAGCAGAAGGTTTTAGTGCATACAGATGGAAATCAGGGGTAACAACTCCAGTAAGCACATGATTTTCGAATTAGAGGGTGATATAGAAGATGCAAATTACTCCAAATTTCAGCAAAATAATAAGTGATCCAATTCTGAACCAATGTGATTAATGCAAAAATAACAGAGTTTTAGCAAATATCACTAGTTTCATGGATTAAAACGGATGGATAACCATTACTTATGGTTTATATATCAGAGGGAGCCATTAATCATAAAAGAAAGCCACTTAATGGAGTCCTCACAACATTTATAAGGTAAATAAACCCTCATTTGCAAATCTTTAGAAAAAAAAAATACAAACCCATATACAGATTTAATGGTATTATCTCATATTTTTAGCAAATGCAATAACAACTTTTGAAAGGAAGAAGGCTTTCATAAACTTATGGCTTGCATATAGCCATGAAGATCTAATAAAAATTTGTGAGCTCTCAAAAGAAATATGCCTAGAATTTGAAGAAATATGGTGTCTCATACTAGAAAAATAGCTCGATATACTGGCATCCAACAAGAAATATGGTGCATAAATATGCAGAAAAATCATCAATAAAACCCATGTCTAAAGCTCATGTAGGGAAGAGGAAATCATGTCCAACATTTATGAAGAACCTAACCCAGCATGTGCCCAAATGCATAGATCAAAATCCACGGCCAGAGTTCATAAAAATGGCATTCAAAAGAAGAATGAAAATCCAACACTCACGCCCATATCTGCAAGTAAAAAACATTGTCCAAGGTAGATAAAACCCGTATGAAGATGAAATAGCTCATAATAAGCTCATGGTTGCCATCCAACCAACAAGTATAACCACAAATCGCCCAGCAAAGCAAGAGATGGTAGCAAGATCCCTACGGCTAGGGTTTGGATAAAACCCTCTATTTCTTCCTTCTCCAATGCATGAGAAAAAAATGAGAACAAAAAGCCAAATACCTTTCCTTTCATGTTTGCCTTGGATGTTTTTTTTAGCTTTGCCTTCGCTAGTTTTAATACAAATTTCGAGTCCATTGTATGGGACTTTAGAGTTAGCAATTTTTTAAAACTCTATTTTTATTGGTTTCATATGTATATTAAAAAATGAGTGATATATTAATCACTTTAAAACATATGAAACTAATTAAAAATAATATTTTTTAAAAATTCTTTTATTTAATACTACTATGGTTTTATTTAATTAACAAGTATAACGTTAATTTTCTATAAACATATTAATATTAATATAAATAAAAGAATTAAAAATAAATAATTTCCTTTATAATATTTATTTAATATTAAACGTGTTTATAGAAAATGATAAAAATAATGATAAACACGTTTATATTAAATTAATATAATAAAAAAGAGCTTTAATTGTAAAATTAATATGTCAAGTGGTCGTGATTATAAGACCATTGATTTTATTAATTAATTAAAGGAAATTATAAGAGTTTTAAATGTTTTAATTCCTAAATGCAAGAAGAGGAGGTAGGAAAGCTAATTTTGAACTCCAAGAAGGGACATTCAGTTAACACTTAAGTAAGGAGCTATTTTCGGAGGCCAGGGACAGTTTCAGTTTCTCATGCATTGATGGGGTTGTAGAGTGTTATTTTTAGCGGTTTATGGAGCAGTAAAGATAAGTTATGCATGTAGTTCACGTTGAAAGCCTATTTTATACATTTATTGCATAATTATGTGCAAATTTTTTTTTCATGCTATATTTTTGGGTTACTTAATGCATCCGAGTTTTGGTTTTTGTGCATGATTTTGGGGAGCTAGAGGTAGTTTTTGAGCTATCTGTCTATTAGGCAGATAGTTGAGAGCAATTTTCAGAGGCTTCTTCATAGTTTTCATCATTTTTGGATGATTTTTCCTAAGCATGATCTTGGAATTTGAGTTAGAGGTTATTTTTCTATATATTGTACTTTCACCTCATTATGAGGGATCTTCTTTCGGATTCATATTTTTGTACATAGCAGATTTTGAGTTGATTGTAAGAGCACTTGTGACAAATTTTTTAGTATTGATTATAGAGATATAGTGGTTCCTTCTCATAGATCCTTATGCAATTTTGTGAATTTGTTGATTTAATGTTGTGTTTGTTGTCATTTTAGTTACGTTCCTTATTGCAAATTTGAATCATGATACATGTGATTACAGGTCTATGTTTTTTATTATTATATTTTTGTAGAAAATTGGTGAAACTTCGGTATCCCTTTCAAAGCAGAAGAATCTAGTCCTTACATAGAAGCACTTTTGTGATTACGTGTTTGTCTGAGTATTGTGAACAAATTTTTTTTTGTAATACGTGCTGATTCAATTAAAGTTATATTTAAAATCATTGGTGTATCACCTCATTTAGATTAGTTTTTCATTATTCATTGTTCATTTCTTACCCTTATCTCAAGTATAATTCAGGATTAGGTGATCACAACTTAGGAACTAGCCTAGCTTCTGGAGATTCTTCTCTCATTTTAGGACAACCCACCACCTTAGAGAGTTTCCATGTTTTAGTAGGATTCCTAGATTTTGCATCTTGCTATAGGTGTAATCCTGATTGACAATAGTTTTTTGGCATGCCCGGTGGGACAATCAATTGCTTCACAGTTCAGTGAATTACAAGATTTTACTACTATTTTGGTGTGAATAGCAATATTTTAGCCTTTTTTGAAGGTATTTTATTAACACCTGGTGACTCTATTTTGAAGGTTTATCATAGATACAGTTGCATTTTTGGTGATTTTAAGGAGAAGAGCTCCCAAAAGGACAATAAGAGGAAGAAGAACACTAACAGTTTCAAGAGGAAGGTCAGTTTTACCATCAGGATCAGATTTTTCAGTGTTTGAATATCCTACAATCAAAGAACAACTAACAAATTTTGAAGAATCTGAGATAGTCATCGAAGATATTGGTTTTCCTAAAGATTTAAGTGTTCGTGATCATTTTGAATCTGAGGTACCCATTTTTGGAGAATTACCAAAGGATCAATTCATTTTTTTAGCATCCACAAGTGGTGTTATAGCTGTTGTTAAGAGTCTAAAAACATATCAGCGAAAGGTAAATCAGCCTACCCAACCTTTTTTGCCATTTATATTGCAACAGCAAGTACCACCAGTTCATCAAATGGCCCAAAATTTGCCATTTGTAGCTTTTAATGTTGGTATCCCTTTACAAATTGCTATTCATCATGATATTTCACTAGCAGCATTGAAAAGTGTGCCATATTTTATTGGTGAAAATCATGTTTCAGCAGTAAAACATATCAAGGATATAGCTACCCTTTGCAGGTTACACCATGTTCAACATGAAGATGTGGCCTTGAAATTATTAGTAGCTTCTTTCAGAGGTAAAGCATTAATTTGGTTCAGAAGTTTAGCGGTAAATTTAATTGCCTCATGGGATGCATTCGGAACTTTGTTAATTAGCAAGTTTGAAGATAAGTTTGATAATCTTTCCTTGGTTGAATAGTTGACTACCATCAAAAGGCATCCTAATGGGCATATTTCTAATTTTAATTTTCATTTTTAGCAAACTTGGGATAGAATTCCAGCAACTGTTAAGTCTTCGAATGATTATGCATTTTTATTCTATTTAAAGGCTTTTAACAGTGATATTTCAGTTATGATACAATCTATGGGAGCATGTAGTTTTCCAGATGCATTTGATATTGTTGTAAGAGCTTAAAACAGCTTAATACAAGCTGGCAAGCTACCTCCTAGGCCTCCAATGCCTTATTCTATAGAAATATAGTAGATTGTACCAGTTGTTGTACCACCATTAGCTGTAATTCCACCTATGCCAACATTACCAGCATTTAATGTGCAAGTTGCTTTGGAAGAACACACTGATACAGCTCCTATTAGAGAGCTGAAAGAGAAAAATCAGGACTTAATGGAGAAAAGTGACAGTATGATGAGAATTTTATAGACTTATGGGAATGAGATAATGAATTTGAAGAGATAATAAGGTCAATACAATAGGCTTAATCAAGCTTCCTATCAAGAAAATAGGCAATTCAATCAAGCTTTAAGATCAAATCAGTAAAGGCAACCTCAAGGACAAGAAAGAAATTATGTTCAAAGGACCAACCAACCTTAAAATTATGCAACTCCTAGTAATTCTAAAGAATTAGAGGTTGTTTCTCAAAACAACTATGCACATGATGAGGACTAGTGCAACACTTGTAACGCTGGTCATTATTGGCTTGATTATGCACATGCACTTGAGGCAAGAAGATGAGATGTTCTAAAAGGACAGCAAGTAACCAATCAAGGAGAAATTTGACATGATCAAGCATAGCACAAGGTAACCCAGATGCTACTCTTATGAATTTTATTAAAGATGAGGCTATTATAGTAGCAAATTTTGATCAAAATTAGACTTGGAGACTTGTATTAGTGGGAACAAGGTCAAAGACCCAAGCTGCAAATGTACTACAACAAGCTGATAAGACAAAACAACAACAAGTCAATACTGATAATACTCAACCAGGACCATCAAGTGCACAAAAAATGCAATATGTACCAAAAGGACAGTAAGGTCAGCAAGCTCAAGCACAAAAAGAAAGTTTACAAGCACCACAATAGGAGAAAGAGCCTGTTGTACCAAGAAACTAGTCAAAGGTAAGTACCCAAAATTTTAATATTGTTGAGCATCTGAAGAAGACTCATGTTCCTGTTTCCATGTGGGACATTTTAGCACTCCCAAGTCAAAAAAATATGTTACGGGAAGCATTACAATCACTTACCTTATCTGATAATGCTTTGGCACAACAAACTCCTATAGTTCTAATGGCTACAAACATTAATCATTCACAACATCCATCCAAAATAGTGAAGCCACCACCTTTTTACATTACAGTCATAATATTCAAGTAAGTTGTTCATAATTGCATGATAGATTCAGGTACCACTAGCTTAGTTATGCCAAAGAAGATAGTAGACCAGCTAGGCCTTAAATATGAACAAATTGAAAACGGGGTAGTTCAGCTAGATGGGATAGCCATTGAAATGATTGGAGTAATAAGGAACATGGATTTAACCTTGCATGTTTGTCCTAGTTTTTCATTCCCCATGGATATATACATCATTGACTTACCTCCATATTTTTCCATATGTTTGTCACGAGATTTCACTGCTAAAATAGGATGTTATATGTCTATTGATTGGTCTCAAATGCTTTTCTGCACTAGGTATGGTACTAAGGTGACAATTCCATCTAAGCCTATTGCTAAAGATTGTCTAGAACATAATGTTGTTGCTACTAAAAATAATACAACAATAGTTTCATTTGATCAAAGAGGAAATTAAATGTTTATGAATCTAAAATGCCCATAGATAATGTTTGTGATATATTATTAGACGAGTGGGCAGCTGAAAATGCTGAGGTTTTAGAACAACAAGTTGAAGAACCAAGTTTCGGCAATTACATTATTCATGAGACTACTGATTTTCTGCCAAATGTCATGAAAAGTATAGATTTAAATGCAGAATAGCAGAGTAATGAATTATGGAAATTATTTTTTGATGGTTCATAGAGCAAGATAGGTGCATAAGGAGGTTGTATGCTGATTTCACTAGAAAATGAAAGGTACTATGCATCTTTCAGTTTTACTTTCAGCTGTAACAATAATGTTGCTAAATATGAAGCACTTGTAACTGGATTAAAATGGGCCATAAAAAAGGGTATCAGCTACTTGCAATTTTATGGTGATTTTGAATTAATTGTTAACCAAGTTAGAAGCATTCATGCTACTAAAAATTATTTGTTGAAAAGTTATAAGCACATTGTGTGGGATTTAATTGAAGGTTTTGAAGCTTTTAATTTGCAATCTGTTCCTAGAAATTAGAATAAACATGCTGACAAACTTGCTGCAATTGGCGTGCAATATCATATTCCTACTGAAATCAGTAAGAATAAAGGAAATAATTATGTAAAAGTTGTTGTTAGAACTGTTGTACCAAATAATGCTATTTTTGAATCTAATCAGCATATTGTTATCTTTTTAAGAGAAGAAGCAGAGTTTTCTCAGCCTAACTAGCACAAATTATAGAAACAATATGAAGATCAGATTATCCAGTTGAGGAAAAATAGGATGCATAAAGGTTTGGTGACTTTAGAATCTATTTTTAACATTGATGATCAACTTAAAAAGGATAAATCCAGCTTGCAGATCAAGGAAGAACACTATGAAGAGATAGAAATTGCAAAAGATAAGAAGCTCAAACTTGGCAAGGCATGTACCCCTGAAGAGTGTTAAACTTTTATCAATTTATGCAATTAATTTCAAGATATTATTGCATGGAGTTATTCAGATTTGAAGGGGTTTGATCCTAACATTGCTCAACATACCATTGAATTAGAACCTGGTGCAAAACTAGTTAGATAAAAACAAAGGCCTATTAATCCTTAGTTAGAACCTCTTATGATTAAAGAGCTGAATAAATTAATAGAGAGAAATATTATATTTCCCATCAAACATACCTCTTGGGTTTCTAATTTGGTTCCAATTAGAAAGAAGAATGGAGAAATCAGATTGTGTGTTGATTTCTGTGATTTAAACAGAGCTTCATTGAAGGATAGACATCATTTTCCTTCAATGGAGCAAATCTTACAAGTTGTTTTAGGGTTAGAGTGTTTCTCATTGTTGGATGGTTTTTCTAGTTATAATCAAATTTTGGTCAAAGAAGAGGACAAATTTAAAACAACATTTATCACCAAATGGGGCACTATGGCTTATCAAAAGATGCCCTTTGGCTTGTCAAATGTAGGTGCAACTTTTTAGAGAGCAATGGATAAAGCTTTCCTAAATGTATTGTATAGGTTTGTGCTAGTTTATCTTGATGATATCACAATTTTTTTTAAGAATGTAGCAGATCATTTTCAGCACTTAAAGGTAATATTTGAGAGATGCAAGGAATATGGTATATCTTTGAATCCTAAGAAAAGTGTTTTTTCTATTCATAAAGGAAAACTATTAGGATTCATTGTATCAAAGTAAGGTATTACAATAGAACCAAAAAGAGTAAGTGCGATTCTTGCTCTACCACTTCCAGCACATAAAAAGGGACTACAAAGTTTCTTAGGTAGAATCAATTTTGTGAGACGATTTATTCCAAATATTACTAAATTATTGATTCCATTAATAGCTATGCTTAGAAAAGGTATGGTTTTCAACTGGACAAAGGAAGGTAAACGTAGTTTTGAGCTAATAAAAGAAGCATTAGTTTTTGCTCCCACATTGTTGAATCCAAATTTTTCTAAGAATTTCATATTATATGCTTATGGAAACATTGATTCTATTGCTGCTATTTTAGTTCAGCAGAATGATGAAGGTTTTGAATAGCCATTAGCATTTTTCAGCCAAGGGCTTAAAGATTATGAACTGCATTATTCTTTTGTTGAAAAGCATGTTCTTGCTGTTATTAGAAGTTTGAAAAAAATTAGGCACATGCTTTCCAATAATAAGATCAAAATAATGGTTGCTCATCATTTTGTTAATGATTTTCTACTCAATAAAGATTTGAATACTAAAAGAGCAAGTTGGATTACAAAAACCATGGAGTATGATATTGAAATCAATGTAACCAAGTTGGTTAGAGCTAAGGGATTATGCGAACAATTTACTGGAAATGGAAATAATCATTTAAATCATGATAATGATGTTGTTTTGACCATGTTAGATGACGAACAACCTACTATCCACAATATTCAAAATGATTGGGTGGAAGATATGATAAGATTTTTGCAAACATGCACTTTCTTGAAGGTTTGGAAAGGTCAAAATGAAGGTATTACAGATTACAAGCTATTCCTTACTATTTGATGAATGTTATTTTATTTAAGAAAGATCTATAGGGTGTATTGCTAAGATGTATTAAACTAGATTATATTGAGCACATTTTGCATCAATTTCATGAAGGACTACTTGGAGGTCACTTCTCGCCAAGAGCTATAGCTTTTAAGGTGATGAAGGCAGGCTACTATTGGCCAAGCGTGTTCAAATACGCACATCTTTGCGCAAGAAAATGAAAACAATGTGCAATTTTTACAGGTAAAGGAAAATTATCAGCAATGCCTTTACAACCTATTCAAGTGGACCAACCACTTATGAAATGGGGTCTAGACTTCATTGGATTCATTAACCCACCATCAAGTGCAGGTCATAAGTGGGTATTGCTAGCCACTGATTATTTTACCAAGTGGACTAAGGCGGTAGCTCTTAAAGATGCAAATGAGACTGTTGTTTTAAATTTTTATGAGGATTTAGTTTGTAGATTTGGTGTACCAAATTCAGTTATTTTAGATAATGCACTTGCATTCACAGGAAATAGGATTGCTAAGTGGGCTATTAAGAAAGGTGTGTATTTGAATACTTCATCCAATTACTACCCACAGGGTAATGGGCAAGCTAAATCCACCAACAAGAATCTTATTCACATTATAAAGAGAACATTAGAAGGGAATTAGCATTCTTGGCATAAAAAGTTGAAATCAGCACTGTGGGCTGATAGAATAACTCCTAAAAGATCAACCAGTATGTCTCCTTATATTTTGGTTTATGGTAAAGAAGCAAGATTACCTCTTTTAGTTGAGTTTCCAACATTAGATTTTATGCATCAGTTAGATATGATTGATGAAGAGCCTATGAGGGTAAGGCTAGCTCAGCTCAATGAATTAGAAGAGAAAAGAAGAGATGCTTTACAAACCATTGAGCATCATCAAGCTCAAATAAAGAGTACATTTGATAAAAAGGCATCTCCAAAAGATTTCCAGCTAGGAGACATGGTATTAAAATGGGATGAGTTGAAAAGTAGGCCTGGAAAGCATACGAAGTTTGATGCCATGGGGGCTGCTCCATACATCATAATCAAAACCATGCAACACAATGCTTTCCATTTGTCTACACTTGAAGGAGAGAAGTTGAAAATCTTAGTTAATGGGATTCACCTCAAGCGGTGTTTTTGAGGTATTTTTTAGATTGCAATAAGTGCTTTGGCATAGTAGAGTAGAGGTGTGATTAATTTTCAAATTTCAATAAGTGTTGTTTCAACACATTTAGATTCAAGTTTCAGCATGTTAGTTGTTAGTGATAAAGCTAGAAACTACAGCACATCATTATCAATCTGCCATCAACACATGAGATACATATCACGCAAAGCATGAAATGAATTCTAATGCCCTAAATCATACATACCTCACGGGTTCATAACAGGTTCATAATGATATGATATAATCTTCAACCATTCAGCTATAAAGAAATCAGAGAGAATTCAAGCATATTGTTGGTATAGATCTTTTTTTGAATATTTTCAAAAAAATAGCAAGTATAAATTCTATTTTTGAATAATGGTTGACTTGAATGAATATCTTATCCCACAATAGCAATATGATGTATTATCCACCATCATACTAGACTGATATACTGTTGTGTATAACATGAAAATATTGAAAAAGGGAGGAATGGTCACTCCAAGATAGCCAATATACCACCCTAGTACAATCATAAATAACACACCACATTGCTATTATGACATAAGGTACATATTTAAGCTTAGCAATTCAAGTTTTGTAGTAAATTTTCAAGCAAAGCTGAGAGGTGTCATAATAGCCAGCAACTATCAATCCTCATAGCCATGATACAATTGTTTTGTCATAGAAAAGAGATTGAAAAGAAACCATGTTATCTCTTTGTTGTGATACAATTCCATCCTGGCTATCAAAACAAATAGCTACAGGATCCTGTGGCAACTAACAGATCTATTTGGAAAGGTTCAGTTTTCAGTTTGGTGCAGTGAGGTGTGTTTATTTTAGCAAGGTTTTCAGTTTGGTTTTTCTAAATTTTTTAGAAGGTTCAATTTTCTAAGTGCTAAAGATGACTCTATACCCAATGGATTGACAAGGCAACTGGTCTATTACTATTTAGCAGGCAAAGAACCCTGAGAGGTCACTAAAAAATGTTACCAATTTAACATACCTCTTAAATTGCTATGTTTTATGCTAAACTAAGTATGTTTTATCTGCTGACTAACTGTATTTAGTTGCTAAGAATATGCATTACAGAATGAAAAGAGTGTAGAACATAAAGTACAGGAATCAATAAACAAGAGAACTAATCACTTTTGATTCAGAACACAAGTAACAAAATAGTATAATTTTTTATTGAAATATCCAAAACTATTTTGAGGAGATACAAAGTGTTCATGTTTTACATAGTACTTAAATACAATGCATTCAAATATTACAAGTATTCTTAGCTCCTAACATAAATATCTGAATTAAACACATTGTATAAATAAAAAAGTACTGAAAAGACAAGATAAGAAGAAAGGCATCCATTGCCTGAATGGAAAGTTTGTTGCCCTGAAAGTTGAAGGGTTGAGCCTGCATCTTTGTTTGGGAGTAAACTTGCAAAAATCAAAGAAGAAATGAGTTAGGTCATATGAACTGAGCAATGGAAAACTTTCCTATCATCTATACTCTATTGTTCCTACAACGTGGTTATTCAAATAACTATGTTAAAAAGGCAAGAAGGCAAGAAAAATCCAAATAAGATAAAACATGTTTATACTAATGAGTTTGTTCCATGTGTAGATACAGGTATGAATACTTGAGACTATTGAAGGATCATACATAAGTTACATGCATGAAGCCTTTTAGCTGAGTTTTTTTGAGAAAAGACAGAAGATATTGGGGAGACTATTGAGGGGGCATACATAAGTTTCAGGTATGGGACCTTCTAGTTATACCAATGTGGTTGATTGAAGACATTGAGGAGATCATTGAAGGGACATGCATACACTACAAGAGTGAAACCTTTTGGTCAAATCTTGTAGCGGCAAAGACAAAGAACAAGAGGAGACTGTCGAGGGGGCATACATAAAATACAGTTATGGGACCTTCCAGTCAAATCATGGAGGACACATAAAGTTTGAGTCTTAGGCTAAAGGAATTTCAGGGATCTTTGCAATTATGAAAAAGAATATAGAAAATAAAAGATGCAATCATCTATTGATCACTAATAATGAAAGCACATGATAGGAGAGCTATATAGTGTTCTTGAACATGAGTTATATAGATTGACAAGTGCAATTAATAACACACGGGACTTCTGAAATAAAAATAACAATGCACCTGTTATAACATTAAGCTAGTTGTTCATATTTTCAGCATACAACTTCATGCATTATGTCATTAAGAACAAGGTGGGTCTGTGGAAGATTTGTTGGAGCAAAGGAAGATTAACTATTAGTCATATATCTGGTAAACATTTTTATGATGTTCAAATTCAAGCAAGATGGGTGGAGCTTTCAGCCTTTTTCTTACTAAGACTTATTTTAGGTTATGGTGATATTTTTATTCTATCACATGCTATTATTGGGTATGCAAAAGTTTTATCTATTTATTTAATCATATCTTCATGCAAAAAGAAAAGAGAGATATGTTACAACAGTAGAACAGGGTTTCCAATTTTATCAAAAGTATGATATCTACAACTATTTAAAGAAACCGATAAAGAAATTTGAGAGGAATATGCCTTTATACTTAAACAGACCCAAGCATGGCATCCATAACCAGTAGCATGAAGGCTGCAATATTATGTTATTTTAATACAAAAATGAAGAAAACTTTGGGTTTGTTAAGAAAATTGGTCTCTTTCAACAGAAGGTTTTAGTGCATATAGATGGAAATCAGGGCTAACAACACCAGTAAGCATGTGATTTTCCAATCAGAGGGCAAGATAGAAGCTGCAAATTACTCCAAATTTTAGCAAAATAATAAGTGATCCAATTTTGAACCAATGCGATTAGTGCAAAAATAGCAGAGTTTCAGCAAATATCACCAGTTTAATGGATTAAAATAGATTGATAACCATTACTTATGGTTTATATATCAAAGGGAGCCATTAATCATAAAAGAAATCCACTTAATGGAGCCCTCACAACATTTATAAGGTAAATAAACCCTCATTTGCAAATCTTTAGAAAAAAACATACAAACCCATATACAGATTTAATGGTATTATCTCATATTTTTAGCAAATGCAATAACAACTTTTGAAAGGAAGAAGGCTTTCATAAACTTACGGCTTGCATATAGCCATGCAGATCTAACAAAAACTTGTGAGCTCTTAAGGGAAATACGGCCAGAATCTAAAGAAATATGGCATCTCATACTAGCAAAATAGCTCGATATGCTAGCATCCAACAAGAAATATGGTGCATAAATGTGCAAAAAAATCATCAATAAAACCCATGTCTAAAGCTCACACAGGGAAGAGGAAATCATGTCCAACATTTATGAAGAACCTAACCCAGCATGTGCCCAAATGCACAAATCAGAAGCCGCGGCTAGAGTTCATAAAAATGGCATCCAAAAGAAGAATGAAAATCCAACACTCATGCCCATATCTGCAAGTAAAAAACACTATCCAAGGTAGATAAAACCCATATGAAGATGAAATAGCTCATAGCAAGCTCATGGTAGCTGTCCAACCAGCAAGTATAACCATAAAATCGCCCAGCAAAGCAAGAGATGGCAGCAAGATCCCTGCGGCTAGTGTTTGGAGAAAACCCTCTATTTCTTTCTTCTCCAATGCGTGAGCCAAAAATGAGAACAAAAAGTCAAATACCTTTCCTTTCATGTTTGCCTTGGATATTTTTTTAAACTTTTCTTTTGCTATTTTAATAAAAAATTTGAGTCCATTGTATGGGATTTTAGATTTAGGCGATTTTTTAAAACTCTATTTTTATTGGTTTCATATGTTTATTAAAAAATCAGTGATATATTAATCACTTTAAAACATATGAAACTAATAAAAAATAATATTTAAAAAAAAAAATCTTTTATTTATGTTAATGCTAATATGTTTTTTTTTAATTAACAAGTATAAAGTTAATTTTCTATAAACATATTAATATTAATATAAATAAAAGAATTAAAAATAAATAATTTCCTTTATAGTATTTATTTAATATTAAACATGTTTATAGAAAATGATAAAAATAATGATAAACACGTTTATATTAAATTAATATAATAAAAAAGAGCTTTAATTGTAAAATTAATGTGTCAAGTGGTCGTAATTATAAGACCATTGATTTTATTAATTAATTAAAGGAAATTATAAGAGTTTTAAATGTTTTAATGCCTAAATGTAAGGAGAGGAGGTAGGAAAGCTAATTTTGAACTCTAGTAAGGGACATTTAGTTAACACTTAAGTAAGGAGCTATATTTCGAGGCCAGGGACAGTTTCAGTTTCTCATGCATTGATGAGGTTGTAGAGTGCTATTTTTAGTGGTTTATGGAGCAGTAAAGATCAGTTATGCATGCAGTTCACATTGAAAGCCTATTTTATGCATTTATTGCATAATTAGGAGTAGTTTTTTTTTTCATGCTATATTTGTGGGTTACTTAATGCATCTGAGTTTGGGTTTTTGTGCATGATTTTGAGGAGCTAGAGGCATTTTTCAAGTTATATATCTGTTGGGCAGATAGTTGAGAGTAGTTTTCAAAGGCTTCTTCATAGTTTTCATCTTTGTTGGATGATTTTTTCTAGGCATGATCTTGGAATCCGAGTTAGGGGTTATTTTTCTGTATATTGTACTTTCACCTCATTATGAGGGACCTTCTGTTGGATTCAAATTTTTGTGCATAGCAAATTTTGAGTTGATTGTAAGAGCACTTGTGACGGATATTTTTTTAGTATTGATTATAGAGATACAACAGTTCCTTCTCATAAATCCTTGTGCAATTTTGTGAATTTCTTACTTTAATGTTGTGTTCGCCTTCGTTTTAGTTGTGTTCTTTATTGCAAATTTGAATCGTGATACATGTGATTACAAGTCTATATTTGTGATTATTATCTTTTTGGAGAAAATTGGTGAAACTTAGGTATCGCTTTCAAAGCAGAAGAATCCAGTCCTCACATAGAAACACTTTTGTGATTAGGTGTTTGTTTGAGTATTGTAAATCATTTTTTTTGTAATATGTGCTGATTCAATTAAAGTTATATTTAAAATCATTGGTGTATCACGTCATTTAGATTAGTTTTTCATTATTCATTGTTCATTTCTTACTCTTATCTCAAGTGTAATCTTTGATTAGGTGATCACAATTTAGGAACCGACCTAGCTTCCAGAGATTCTTCTCTTGTTTTAGGACAACCCGACACTCGAGAGTGTTTCCATGTTTTAGCAAGATAGCTAGATTTTGTATCTCGCTATAGGCACAATCCTTATTGACAACAAGAAGTCTAGAATTTCTTTTCCCACTCGATTCTTCCCTCCTTTAATTTTGGTTTGAATGGATTAGGTAGGATTCATTGAATCTAACCCACATTTTTTTTCAACTAGAAACATCATGAAGAATCCTCTTGAAATCACTCAAAAATGGTTTACATAGAATTTTGTGCCACCATCTCAGCATCCTTATCTTCCAAATAGTTCACAAAATTCTAGGTAACAACTATGTTGGTTTAGATCTAGTGAATCTTTGACTTTTCAAATAATGTAGTAGCTCGACACTATTGAAATTTTGGTGCTCAACACACACTATTTTACTCAGCATCAACTACATTTTACTAATGCTCGGCACCTATTATGGATTCAATTGGCATCCACTAAGTTTTTTGTTTTCTTAGCTCCTTCTATATCACTCAGCACTTGAAGTTCACTGGGCACCTAAAGTTCACTCTGCACGCACTAGATTTTGCATTAGCTCAGCTCCAACTGAAAGTTTGCTTGGCTTGAACTAGCTTACTCGGCACTCACTAATGAACTTAGTTAAACTTTGCAGTCAACATTGTTACAACTTATACTTCTAGTGTATCTAAGTGTGGACAACATTTGTATCTTCAAGTATGTTACCAATACATCATCTTACCATTGTCTTAATTGATCCTTGTACTTCATTACAAAACTATAACTCCACCATTCCCTTAGGTGCTCTTGTTACATCTTGTTGATTAAATCCTCTTCATCAATCAACTAAGTGATAGTTCTTGGATCTTATAAGCAATTGTCATTCCTATAAATAGAAAGTTTGACATCAATGACAAAACAATGATTGAAAATATTCTTTATCAACTCACTTCCTTCTTTGCAACAATTTGCCTCTTTGATCTTCAACAATGATCTTTTCAATTAGACTTTCAATAGGTTGACAGCCTTTGAGTTAAATAACTTTGATAATTATGTTCCTAACTCTAGTTGCATTGAGTTTGCATTTCAAGCTAAACTATCACTCAAGAAGAAAGGTGGAAAATCTAAAATCAAAAGGTCTTAACAGTGATCTAATGATGATCTTGAAGTCATTGAATCCTTCATTACAAGAAGATTCCCGAAAGGAAAAGGAAAGTACAAATGTAAATTACCTCTAATTTATTTTTTTTGTGAAGAAGTTGGTCACAATGCTGCAAGGTGTCCAAACAAAGAAGGAAATGAAGAAAAGAAGCATGACAAGTAAAAAGGAAAGAAAGATTTCAAAAGCTACAAAGACTACAAGGATAAACTTGTAAGAAATCTTGGTACATGGCTAAAGATTATGATAGCAGTGATGATAAAGAAATGGTTTAAATTGTTGTAAAAGATGAATCAGATGATAAAAATGATAAGATGGCCCTCATTTCTCATATTAGCAAAAATGACACATGAATTATTGATAGTGGTTGTTCTCACCACATGACTGATGATAAATCTAATTTTGAGCACTTGGAACACTATGATGATGGGAATGTTAAATTTGGAAATGATGAACCATGTTATGTAAAAGGATAAGGTTGCACTACATTGACTAAAAAACTCAAACGTGACAATTCTTATTGTTTTGAAGGACAAACACAATCTACTCAGTGTGGCATAGTTGAGCAACATTGGATTCAAGGTAGAATTCATGAATGGCAAGGCCAAGCTACTAGATGGGAAATGAAATCTAGTTGGGATTGACAATCAAACAAAAGGTAATTTATTCTATGTAGATCTAACTGAAAGTTCATGTTTCCTAGCTCAAGTAAAGGAAAGTTGGCTATGGCATTAAATGTTGTGCCATTTGAATTTTTATAACCTGGTCAACATATGCAAGAACAAAAGAGTGAGATGCATTCCTAGTCTAAAGAAACCTAATATGGACATGTGCAAAAATTAACAACTTGGAAAGATGGGAAAGACAAGTTTCAAGAGCAAGAATTATCATTTTGAAGAAGTTCTGGAGCTGGTTCATACATATATTTGTGAACCTATTGGTATAGAAAGCTACTATGGAGATAAGTACTTTATTTGATTTGTTGATGATTATTCCAAGATGATGACAGTTATGTACCTAAAAGATAAATCTAAAGCCTTTCAAAAGTTCGAGTGGTATCTGGCTAAAGTGGAGAAAAAAATAGGAAAGAAACTAAAGGGTCTAAGGTCAGATAGAGGAGGAGGAGAATTCATCTCAAATGAATTCAATAAATTCTGCAATGAAAGAGGAATCAAAAGACAGGTATCTACACCTAGAACACCTTAGCAGAATAGCATAGAGAAAAGAAGAAATAGGTCCATTATGGATTGTGCAAGGACACTAATGATAGAGAAAAATGTTACAATTAAATACTGGAAGGAAGAAATAAGCACAAAAATTTATACCTTGAACTAAATTGAGTTGAAGAAGGACTAAGATCAAACACCTTATGAATAATGGTATGGCTATAAACCTAATGTCTATTATTCCAAAGTATTTGGAAGAAAATGTTATATCATGAAAGAATCTAGAAAAGGAAAATTTGATGTGAAAAGTGATGAAAGAATATTCTTGGGATACTCCAATAAGAGAAAATCATATAAATGCCATAATCTTTCTACTCACAAAGTCATAGAAAGTGCACATTTGAAAATTGACGAGTTTCCAAAAAAGAGTGAAGAGCAAAGAAGAAAAGAACTTGAAAACTACAAAAACTTTATCTGCTATGAACCTAATACTTTACCTGAAGTTCAAGAAAATGTATTTGGAAATCAACAGCCTTCACCACTCAAGTCCCCTAAATCTCTAGTTCAACCTGAGTTGTAGCTAGTGCAACCCAAGTTATAGTATGAAGGACCTGATTCACAATCAGAAGGACTTGAGTTTTAGCAAGTGAGAACTGAGTCACAGTCTAAAGGACTTGAGTCACAGATAGTGGGAACTGAGCATGATTCAAAATATCATTTTGAGCATGGTGAACCTAGTGAATTTAGAAAGAAGGTACCTATACTTGCTATGTCTGTCAGAAGGCATCATGCACGCAAGAAAATCATTGGAGATCAGTCAAAAGGCATAATGTCAAGGAACAAATTAAAAGGTACATGTTTTCTTACTAGGTTTGAACCTAGAACTATCAAGCATGCATTAGAAAATGAAAGCTAGATTGAGGTAGTGAATGAAGAGATTGATTAGATTGAAAGGAACAAAACTTGGACTCTTGTTCCTAGACCCAAGGAGAAAAATATGTTTGGCATAAAATGGGTATTCAAAAATAAGTTGAATGAGAATGGAGAAGTGTCAAGAAACAAGGCAAGGTTAGTTTACAAATGTTATGCTCAAGAAGAAGGTATTGATTATGGAGAGGCTTTTGTGCCAATTGAAAGATTAGAAGGTGTTAGAACACTAATCGGTTATGCTACTCATATAGGATTTAAAGTATATCAGATGGATGTGAAGTCAACATTCTTGAATGGATCCTAGAAGAAGAAGTCTATGTTGAGCAACCTAAAGGTTTCATAGATCCTAGAAAAAGTGATATGGTTTGAAAACTACACAAAGTTTTATATGGTCTCAAACAAGCCCCTAGAGCCTGGTATGAAATATTGCATAGTCATCTAGTAAAGATTGGTTTTCAAAGAACAAAAGACAATGGCGATCTATACATCAAGGAAGGACCAAATGAGAAGATAGTGCTGATAGAAATCTTTGGGGATGATAGATTATTCACTAGACATGATGACTTATGGAAATATTTTTTTGAGGAAATGAGTAAAGAATTTGAAATGTCAAAGTTCAGAGAGATTAAATTCTTTATTAGGTTGAAAATTCAATAGAAGAAAGATGGTATCTACATTACTCAATCAAAGTACATCAAGGAGATATTGAAGAAATTCAAAATGGAAGATTCCAAACCAGTTGAAACACCTATGTCTAAAGGAGATACGCTTTCCAAAAATGATGATTCCAAAGAGGTAGATCAAACTACATATAGATCAGTGACTAGAAAACTTCAGTATGTGGTACAAACAAGACCTAATATTTCATTAGCAATTGGTATGGTTGCAAGATTGTCTAGTAATCTAAAGGAAAACCATATGATGGAAATAAAAAGAATTATGAGGTATCTAAAAGGTACTGAAGATTATGGTTTGTGGTATATGAAAGGAGGCAACTTTGAATTGAAAGCCTTCACTGATGCTGATTGGGTAGGAAGTATTGATGAATGAAAGATACTAGTGGTGGAGCATTCTTTCTTCGAAAAAGGCTAGTGTCTTAGACAAGAAAGAAGAAAATTTGTACCTCTCAGTCTACAGTAGAAGGAGAATATGTTGTAGTAGTAGTTAATCATTCCAACATCATTTGGTTCAAGTAACTGATGGCAAGTATGAAGGAATAAATCTAGGATCCAATCGTTATCTTCTACGATAACACTAGTGCAATTAACATTTCCTAAAATCTTGGGATGCATACCAAGACAAAGTACATTGTAATAAAGTATCATTTTCTGAGAGATAATGCAAGAAAAGGAGATGATATTGGAATATATGAATACAAAGGAAAAAATTGCTAACATATTCACCAAGTCATTACTTAAGGATGCATTTTTGTATCTAAGAGGTAAGCTAGGGGTCATTCCCTTATCTGAAGCTCACTAATCAAATTTTAGTGATGCATCAATCCAACACTTTGAAGATCAAACAAGTTGATGCAGTATTGTCAAAGTAGATTGCATATGAATCAATACATTGGGTACATGGAAAAAACATTGATTTTTCTTTTTCACGTGAGATGTCAAAGAGGGAGAGTTTGTTGTCATATCTAAGAAATTTTGTATTAGTAAAGATGGAGAGTTTATAGTCAGAGGGAGAAATTGTAGTTAGAGAAATCAAAGAATCATTCTAGAGGAAGAGATTGATGTCAAAGAGAGTTCTCACTAATAAAGGGAGTTCTCATGGATAAGAATCAGAATGAAACTAAGGATATTATCCTTACTTCTATTTTTCTCTAAAATTTCATCCTACTATGACATATTGTGTTGCCATCAATGCCAAAGAGGGAGATTTTTGAAAACAATTATGCAATTGTATGTTGCCTTTGATGTTACACAAAATATGAAGCCTTACCAAGCAAGTCAGTGATTTTCGAGCTCATTCGGGCATTGAAGACAAATTCTTGTGTATGTTGAGTGTTCTAGTTATAACCAAGTTCTTAGTTGATTGAGTTCACTCAGTTACCAAAGGAAAGTTAGTTCAGAATCAGTATTGATCGAGTTGGGTTGGTTAACGAAGATTTTCTCTAAGTTGGTCAAGTACTCAATTTTGTGTTACTCAATTGATAACATATTGAGTTTAATTGATTTATTAGTTAATGCTAGCTAACTTAAGGAATGAAAATTTTTTGATTAAAGGTATATTCGAGTAAACTTGACAAGTTTATTCATATAATTATAAGGTCAAGTTGAGGATTGAAGAGTGTGAGGCATGGGATTAAAGAAGGTGAATTAAGCAAGCAAATTGGAAGGATATTAGAGCATCCAAGTTGACTGAGCTGCAAAGAAACTTTTGATCAAAGAGGATCAAGTATTCAAGCCAAAAAAGACATCTAAAATAAGAAAAAATAGTTGCCTTAGCAATCAGGTCAAGTCATTGTTACTCTCTAATAATTGTAGCAGTAAATCAAATCTCCTAATAGAGTTAGCCTAATAGCTATTTGGTAAATCCTCTAACAAGGTGGAATTTCTAGATTGAAGTATCTAAAGACCTCTAACAAAGCCACTCCTAATAGGGTGAAATAAATCCTTCAACAAGGCCACACCTAACAATGTGTTTTGTAACCTTTAACAAGGTTGACTCCTAAAAAGGCTCACTTTAGAAGAGTGAAAAATAGTAACTAGTTGCAATTGGTGGTTTTCCCAAATTGGGTTTCCATGTTAAATCTTAGTGTCTCATGTGTTCATGTTATTTGATTTATGTTTCTCCAATTAGGTTAAGTAAGGTTAATCACATTTAATATCTTAAGAACTGCATGTTTAGTGCTAACCAAGTGATAGTAATATATTTAGTGTTAATCAAGTTACAACAAGTTATTCATTTTATATTGTGTTGACATCTTAAAAGGGATTTTGGATTTTTTTTTTGTAACTGATTCACCCCTCCCCTCTTAGTTAGTCCTTTCCATTTCTAACAACTCTTCCATTGAAATAGAGGTTAAAGAGCTCAGTAAAGATCAAGAAATAACATTTTTCTTTTCATTTATTGATAATTGGCATACCCCTATTGGTTTCCCCATGAAGTTTTAATTTATGGCATACAAAAAACAATTATTTATGGTAGAAAACACAAAAATAATCATAACTAAAAAAAACATGTTCAACTTTCTCTCTCTAGTCTACTAATCCATTGATGATACAATTGACATGGCATGAATGAATAGAGACAAATAGAAAACAAAGGAAGGGAGGTCACATCAAAATTCCCAAGATAGATTTTACAAGACAAATTGTGCATAGAAAGGTAATGTCATCCCATTTGTTAGATGTTTCTAGTTCAGAAAACATCCACCAAGAAACAATGGAGATACAGATAATGATCAGTAAATAATGAAAGAGCACACTAGAACAATCGACACTCTACTATACTATATACACATACACACACATATTTATTTACATATACATATATATACGTGTGTGTGTGTGTGTGTGTGTGTGTGTGTGTGTGTGTGTGTGTGTGTGTGTGTGTGTGTGTGTGTGTGTGTGTGTGTGTGTGTGTGTGTGTGTGTGTGTGTGTGTGTGTGTGTGTTAGAATGAATGTTGATGATACTACATTGGAGGAGTATCCTAAGCATTGGAGAGTATTGACATGTTGCATTCATGATTGTTTTTTTCATTGATTTCAATATAGCATAGTTTCTACAAAGATTGGCTAAGTAGAAGACAAAGATATTAATGGTACAAAAAATGGTTTGACTATCTAGTAATGCATAGTTACAGACATATTTAGCATAGTTTTTTGATGACGTAGTTAAGTGTGCAGTGTCTAAGTCAAAGACATATGGAAGTTGTACCTAATTTATAGAGATAGAGTATTGGGAAATCAATTCTTGATGTTTCTTTTCTATTTTACATCTAAGATGCAATGAGAAGATACATAGTCAGGCAGTGATAGGTGAGAGTTAGGTGGTGACTTGAGCAATTGCACAAGCCCTAGTATCGCACGTGTAAATTTTTGTATAGACTATGAGTTGACAGTGCTATTATAAGTGTAATTAATTAATTATCTTGTTATAATTAAATTAGAAATCCTCAAGGATGACTCAAGGAATTATTATGAACATATGGTATAAAGGAAAGATGTTTTCCTTATTTGTAAACATGAGGTATGAGTGTTGTGATCATTGTATGAAGTGTGAAGTGTGAAAATGAGCAAAGTGTTTACTGAATGCATGTAAGCAATCCAAGGGATTATTTGATGTGAAATTTGTGATCTAATTACAAGATCAGAATGAGTAAAGGTTCAGTTGATAGGACAGAGAACAAGGAAGGAACATTATAGTATAATTCTATCATTCTACAAGGAATAATACAGAGATCATTTGGATAGTGGGTTCATTGGTCTTGCTTTGAAGCTATTTGGGAAGTGGGTCCAGCTATCTTCCACAACTCCTAATAAGGTTGGCACAACTCCTAACAAGGTTGGAATCCCCTAATAGTGATTCAAAGTCTCCTAATAGGGTCCATCCTCTAACAAGGAACATTTATATTAGCACATCATCTTGTGGTTACTACGAAATTTTCCTTAGATCAAGGGTTTCCCTAGTTAACATATCTAGTGTTATTGTGTATGGGTATCTTGTTATGGATTTATTTGATATTGCTCATATGGTTAAGCTTTTTAAAGTTTGATAATTGTGATAATAGTTGGATAACTGATTCCCCCCCTCCCCCCCCCCCCCCCCCACCCCTCTCAAGTTATATCAGTGGACTATATATTCTAACAATTGGTATCAGAGCATCAGTTCCTTGAAGAATAAGATTAACAACTTTGGGAGATCGGTGGTGAGTTATTTTAGAAAAGATAGTCCTAAGTTAGATAGAAGAAATTTTGACACCTAGAAGATGGAGATTCTTGGTAAGTTATCAGATTTATGTAAGGAACAAAGCATTGAGTTTCCAAATCTAGAATCCTTTTGTTGCATACAAAAGAATAGAGGCACAAGTAAAGACAAATTGAGATCCAAAGAAGAAAATAAGATCAAGGAAGGTATTGATCTACTTATGAAAAGAGAACCAGAAGGTATGGAAATTTTTGTTTGTTGGAAATGTAAAAAGTTTGGTCATTTTTTGTCTAGATGTCCTAAGAGAGTAAGAAAATCTAGAAAGAGTTCACTTTCTGATGAAGATGAGGAATTTAAAGAAAGTATGGAAAGATTCTTGAATGACTGTGATGATAGAGATATTGAGCTTGAATTGATTAAGGAAGAGTAAGTGGTAGAAGAGATCAATTTGGTAACCATTATTGATCAAAAGGCTAACCATAAAAATGTGGAAGTTATCATTGAGACTAACAATGATTTGTAGAATGATGTGCTAACTATTGAGCAAACAAGAGAGCAGAGATTTGAGCCTAGAGCATAAGAAAGAGTTGAGTTGACAACTCCTAAAAGAAGTATATCAAAGAAGATAAATGAGCAAGGAAAAGTTGTGAGGAACAAGGCTAGACTTGTATGCAAGGGATATTCATAATAAGAAGGCATAAACTATGAGGATACATATGCACCTATAGCCAGAATTGAAGCAATAAGGATGTTCTTGGCTTATGCAACAAATAAGAAGTTCAATGTTTATCAGCTAAATGTTAAATCAAACTTTCTAAATGGAGAACTTGAAGAAGAAGTATATATTGAGTAGCTTGAAGGTTTTTCTTTATCAAAAGACAAAGACATGGTATGCACACTAAAAAAAACTCTATATGGTCTAAAGCAAGCACCTAGAACCTGGTATGCAAGGTTGGGTAGTTATTTGGAAAAGCTTGGATTTACTAAAGGTATGGAAGACCGATAACTTGTATTTGAAAGAATTTGAAAATGGTTTGCTGATTATTGTATTATTTATTGATGACATCATTTTGGAGGTAATAATGATGTTAAGTTTCAAAATTTGCACCCAGTACTGAACTAAAAAAGTTCAGTAATCCTGACTTAACATGGGAATCACTTCACTTCGTGGGACATGCAAATGAAATGAGACCTCCGAATTCTAGGTTGGCTCCTATTGGATATTCAATGGTATTTCCAAGATACTTAATTTAAACTTGGAGGGAAAAGGAGAGAAACTACTAAAAGTAAACCTAAGACCTAAAACCTAAATCAAGAAAAAGAGCTGATACACCAAAAGTGATTATGGAAACTCAAATACACTTGACTGGCAGGACTATATAGCTATTTGAAATGCAAGCAAAGCACATCTTCCTGTAAAGATTTGAACAAATAATTTATAATAAAGTTTCAATAATGAAACAACAAAAGGAGGAACATGGACACCTCACTTTAATCAATTTCACCTTTAAACACACATATTATAACCTGCAAATAAACTTAATTTACGACAAACAGGTGCTAGAATGAGATAGAAAGACAAGGAATAATGAAAATTCTCAAATTATTCTATCAAATCACACAAAAAACACACAGAGGACTTGCAGAAAGAAAGAAGGCTTAACAATGAACATAAAATAGCATAATCACACTGTTGTTACTTGTATTGTATCTGCAAAAATGAATAACATATTTTGCAACAAATTTTAGGACTCAAAAAAGAAGTCACATAAACTTATCTACATAATCAAAACTCCCTCTAAAATGAGTTACAAAACTCATTAAGTACCAAAATCCAACACTTAGGTTGAATGTAGAATAAAAGCCTCAAAATCAGGTCTCAATAACTCACATAATGAAGTCCTACCCCTCGGAAAACTCCATTACCTCATAAAGAAACCAATGAGTCACTGATAACTGCCCTAAAAATGCTCTAACAACCAATAAATCTCCTACAACTACCAAGGAAAAGTCAAATTTGACCTAGAAAGCCTATATTCCCTCCTAGAAGAATTCCCAATGTTTGCATAATGACTTCTTCTTCAAAGGAATGAAATACGCATAAACTTTCTTTTTTCATTTTAAATAGGAATTAACATTAATGATTTATAATTTATCATTAAATATTAATCCTTTACAATTGTATTATTACAAAAATAAAATAAAATCCTCTTACTTGCATTTTTAAAAAAAAAGAAAATAACAAAAATGATTTGTGTGAATCATTTAACGTTATTTCTTTACAATTTTTACACTTATGCAAGAATAAAAACCTTCCTAACATAAGAAACACTCTAAGGAAAAATATAAAGTCCCCCCCCCCTTCACAAAAAAAAATACAAAGACAATTGCAATGGGAATAAAAGCCCATGAAATGACTTCCAAATTTCAAAAATTAATGAAAAACAAAACAAGGCATAATAAGGCTCGAATACCCTAAGTGTCATTCATTTTTTTGCATTCGCATGTTGGAGGTCTTGAGAAATTCGAGGGTTTTTGAGTTATGTGCCACCATTGTTGCATTCTTTTTGCCATGAAATACCTTTGCTGGAGCTAAAATTGTCATTGAAATCCTATCGCAGATTTGTTTTTTCTCTTTGCTGCGAAGGTAAGAAAGTAATTTTGAAGCATTGTTTGTTTCTTTTTTGCAATACTTTTCCATTGTTGAAAAGATCTCCATTGTATATTGGATTTTTTGTTGCTCTTTGTCTTGCTTAAATCTGCCATGGAAATTTTAGTGCTTAGCTTGCTCTTATGCTATTTAGTTGTCCCAGTTGTGACTGTATAAAACTTGCCATTCCCAATAGCCACAGTTCCAAGGGCATACCGTGTGTAGCTAGGCGCTTTGGCAACAAGCTCAAATGTGTAGTAATTCTTGCACTCAACTATGCACTCTTTCACATTTACTAACTTTGTTTTCTGAGTTGAAGAAGACAAAACCTTTTTTTACTAATGTCTTAGCAACCTTCTCTAGTGGTCCAATTTCATGAATATCTATTTTTCTTGTTGGCACAATGCTGACACTAACACTTTCTAGGGGTTCAATCACATCTTTGTATGTCTTATCTTGGTCATTACCACAAATTTGGGCCACCCAAAAGGATATAGGAAAGTATATCCATCAAATTTATCCAAGACTGCCTCGTAGCCCTTTGGTCTATTTTTTTTTTAGCCAAGGAAATGTCTGTCAAAAATGCACCCATTGTGAGTACCACTACTACTTCCAAGAATTCTCTTCATGCAGTCCTATTGATTACTTGTTGAAGTTGATTTTGAACCTTGGGATTCAATTTGTAGCCAGAACGCTTTTTCCTATGCAATTGAGCTTGAGCAAATTCCTTATCTTTATTTAGATTTTTAAAACTATTTAGACTAACATACAATCTAGTTGTCTTTCTTTTTCTAACAACCCAGTCAATTGATGGTTGTGTTCTAAAAAATTGAATAGGATTCTTTTATTTTTCCTTGCAAAGGTATTAATCTATATTTGATAGAAACTCAATGGAGCTCACTGATTTTTGCATGTATCTTTTCAATGATGTACATGTTGAGTTTTAAAATCACCACAAACTCTGAAAGTCTAGGTAATCTTTCAAGAATTCCTTCCTTATAATAGTGAATGAATGGTGAAAAAAATTCTTCAATATTGTTCACAACAGATGCTTTCATTTCCTCATTGTCACTCTACAAATTATACTCTTTAGTGTTGACAAACATTGTGACCAGCAACCAAAGGCAAGTCAGGGGAAATGATAAAAGAAATAAGTTAAGGAAAAGTCTTAGATAGAGTTTTGCTTCCTTGATAAATACTCTTGCTATAACAATGGTATGCATTATGCTTCTCATGGCATTATCCATCTTTCCATTCCTGAACACTACATTCTATTTATATGTACCCCCTTTGTAATGCTTGTATTATATCCTTGGCAATTAATTCTACTCTCACACTTTATGGATGAATGGCGGGAAGAATCTATAGCTTCATCAATTGGTACATCATAATCATAGTTTGCTGTGATAAAGGCATCATAATAATAATATTTTGTTATAAAGGCCCTCCTAATTGTGTCTCTATGATACATATAATAGTTTTCAAATGTACCATTCTTTGCATTGAATCTTGCAACTTGGCATATGCAATGTTCTCTACTAGTCTATGATGCTTTGCCCCTTTAAAGATCTGAAACCTTTCTCCAATTTAAAGTCTCATCTTGTCTTCTAATTTGAAGCTGCAAACCTCTCTCTCAGATGACCAATTCCCTTCATAGCCTATTTCTCTTATTGCTTTCTTTGTTTCTTTTGAATGCATTCTAAATTTCAGTAGTGATAATGATGATTATTTCATAAGGTTCGAGCATGGGCTTGTGACACTCATAAAACTACTCTTTCTTTGATCTGCATTTAATCTTGATTATAATGAAAGGTTTCATACCAGAGTTAGTATGTCCCTTTAACACTATATGTTTTCGCTTTTGCATTAAAGCACTTAGAATTTATTTTGCTATTTTTTTGTATGTATTCAAAATAAGAAGAGTATGACATGTGCAAGTATTGAACTATAGATAACCAATCATTACTTAGATCATAATGAAATAACCCCACCTCTTTCTCTTGCAGGGGAACAAAGAACTTGGAGCTTGCTAGATCGAGAGCTAGACCAAGGCGACAAGGTGACAATAGATAACACCTAACTAGTCAAAGTCTGAAAGCCAATGATTGGTTATCACTGTCTTTCTCTCATAAGTTTTATTTTTCTTGTTTTTAATACATGTGAAAGACACTAGTACTCATGATTTCTGTGAGATATGTCATTTCCAGCACTTTTCTATTCATTTCATACTTTGTAAATATGAAAATTACACATATCAATGGTGATTTATACAATGAACATTATATCTCTTTTGCTCATGATTTCTTGTATGATTGCAAAATGATGGAATGTAAATGAATAGAAAATAAATGTTTTCCTTTTGCAATGTTACTTGAAGTAAAATTTTCAGCATGTGTAAAATTTTGGTAATAGATGAAGCAAGTGCTAAGTTTGCTAAAGAGATGAAAAATGAGTTTGAAATGAGCATGATAGGAGATTATATAGAATAATGATCGTATTTTAATTTCACAAGATAAGTACTTAAATGACTTATTGAAAAGGTTTGGTTTAGAAATTTGTAAACCTTTTGGTACACCTATGATAATTGGTCAGAAGTTATCCAACAAAGATGAGACACTTACAATAGAGCAGAAAACATATAGATCCATGATTGGAGGTTTGTAGTATCTCATTCACACCATACCAAATATAGAAAATGCATTTGGAATTATAGCTAGATTTCAAGCTAGTCCTAAGGAGTATCATTTTGTAGTGGTAAAGAGAATATTCAGATATTTGAAAGGGACATCTAACTATGGAATTTGCTATGAAAGATCGAGTGATTTCACTCTATGTGGATATACTGATATAAATTTTGTAGGCAGTATTGATAATATAAAGAGCACCAGTGGTGGAGCATTCTTGGTTAAGCAAGAAGTAAGATTAGTTTCTTGGTTAAGTAAGAAGCAAGATTGCATTTCACATAGTAATGTTGAGGCAAAGTATGTTGCAACAACAAATAAGTATAATCAAGTTATGTGGATGAAGTAGATGTTGAAGGATATCAGAATTGAGTTTGAAGAACCTATTATCATTTACTATGACAGCACAAGTATAGTAAGTATGTCTAAGTATCTTGTATTACATTCTAAGACTAAGCATACATCTATTAAGAATTCATGTGTTGTGAGAGAAAGCAATAGAAAAGGAGATCAAATTGGAGTATGTGAGTACTAAAGATCAGATTGCAAATATCTTTACAAAGCCTTTTCCAAAAGATACATTTGAGTACTTCAGAGGTATGCTTGGAGTTATTCCCTTTCATACTTTTGAGTAGATGATGTAGAGAGTATATCAATCCAGTGGTATAGAGCACTATTATTAGCCTAGATTGAATGTTGATGATCCCCATATGGGGGAGTATCTATGATGATTTGAGTCACTAAGGACTCTTGGTATTTGGTATTGAATATTGTCTTTGGACACTCGAGCTGGTTGAATACTTGGTGCAGTATATTTGCAATTGGTATGTTGTAACATTGACATTGAGGTCTTTGACATTGATGTCAATGGTGGAGAGTATGCATGAAAAAAAAAAATCTCCTAAGTACATGAGGGAGAGAAGAACTCCTAAGTATGGGAGAAAGAATATGCATGAAGGAGAGATATCTCTTTAGAGAGATTTAGAAAGATTCATGAAAGGAAGCAGGAATATGCATCCAATGTATTGTGAATTATTTAGTGTGAAGTAAATAATTGATGTCTAAGAAGCAAGAGTATGTACCTATTGTATTGAATTTTTTTTTAGCGTGTGGACAACTGATGTTGGTCAACAACATTAGCAGAACACTGTTGGGTATTCTTGGAACTTAGATGGTTTTTTTAATCTATGTTTTCATCCATGCCAAAGGGGTAGATTGTTAACATGAATGCTAATAAAACTACATTAGGGGAGTATCCTAAGTATTGGAGAGTATTGACATATTGCATTCATGACTATATTTGTCATCGATGTCAATATAACATGGTTTCTATAAAGATTGGTTGAGTAGTAGACAAAGATCTTAATGGTATGGACATGTTCAACACATTATCTTGATGATGTGGTTAAGTGTGTAGAGTCTAAGTCGAAGGAATACTTAAGTTGTACTTGATTTACATAGAGCAGTTTAGAGACAGAGTATTGCGAAAGCAATTCCTGATGTTTGTTTGCTATCTTACATCTAAGATGCAATGAGAAGATGCATAGATAGGCAGTGATAGACAATAGTCAAGTGGTGAAGTCAGCAAGTGGGCAAGCCCTAGTATCACTATGTGAAGTTTTGTATAGACTGTGAGTCAATAGTGCTATTGCAATTATAATTAATTAATTATCTTATTATGATAAACTGGGAAATCCTAAAGGTTGACTCAAGGAATTATTATGAAGATATGGTACATAAAGGAAAGATGTTTTTCTTGTTTGTAAACATGAGCTATGAGTGTTTTGATCATTGTATGAAGTGAAAAGTGTGAAAAGGAGTAGAGTTCTTGCTAAATGTGTGTAAGAGATCCAAGGGATTATTGGATGGGAAATTTGTGATCTAGTTACAAGATCATAAGGAGCAGAGGTCTGGTTAATAGGATAGAGAAAGAGGAAGGAATAATATAGTACAATTCTATTATTCTACAAGGAATAATACATAGATCATTTGGATCATGGGTTCATTGGTCTTGCCCTTGAAGCTATTTGGGTAGTGGGTCTAGCTATCTTCCACAACTCCTAACAAGGTTGGAATCTCCTAACAAATTTTCAAAGTCTCCTAACATGGACTCATATGTACTGAATGTATTCATAGACTCCTAATAGGGTCCATCCTCTAACAAGGAACATTTATATTAGTACATCATCTTGTAGGTACCATCCCCATTGGGGTTTCCCCTTTGATCAAGGGTTTCCCTAGTTAGCATATCTGGTGTTATTGTGTATGAGTATCTTGTTATGGATTTAGTTTATACTTCTCATATGGTTAAGTTTGTTTCAGGTTAATAATTGTGATAATAGATGGATAACTGATTCACCCCCTACCCCCCCCCCCCCCTCTCAATTACATCAATGGACTATATATTCTAACAATATGTATGTGTGTGTGTGTGTGTGTGTATTCTGACATAAACTTGTATTTCTATGATCATATAATAATTATAAATGAAAGATCTTTTAAAACTATTATCTTGTCCTTCATTTATCTTTATGGATTCTAGGTTATCGTGTGTGTCCTTAAGATAGCTTTACGATCGGGCTTCACGTGCTTTTTGGTGGCATCATGTGTAAACCTTAAGAGCAAGTAGGTATATTGCTTCGAACACATTGATATTACCATCAGGGCTTTCATCTTACATATGTCACATCATGAGGTGACAATCTAGTTTTATTTGTGGTGAACCCGTGATGATCAAGTACAAGATTTTTAATTTTCCACTACCTAAACTTTGTATTATTGGTGTGTTGTTCTTAGGGGTCACGCTCCCTTATGTCATGCCCCCTCTTCTTACTATTTATTAGAGTGTTTTTCTCTTTCCTTGATCATTGAGTATAAAAAGTTTACAAAGTCTTCTTTGTGTAAGGTAGTGGCAATCATTTTGAAATTGAATATCACTTCAAAGTTCCTCAATATAAGATAATATTAAACATGTATTGCAAGAATAATATTTAAGTATTTAAAATAAATCTAATCATGAAAATCAACATATATACAACCCTTCAACTCTGCTAATAACATTGAGGAGCTCTTATAGAACTACAAAGCCCTCTGAGTTTGAAGTTTGGTCTTCATTGTGTCATGTAGATGTTGGTTAGTCAAATTCTTCCATAGAGTAATGTCCAACATGAGATCAAATTGCACAAGCATATTGCATAATCCAAATCAGAAAACAATAATACTCTCTATTTGATCACACCAAAAGGACCAGAATTACAACTATGTTTTTCTATTTTGATTGTTAATTTACCTTTTCTAAGATTCCACCAAAAATGAAAAATGAAAAAATATTGGACTCAAATCTTTCCATAAACAAAAAATTAAAACTAAAAGTGTTTTTAGTTCAAAACATGAAAAATTTGCATGTAAGTAATCCATACAAAAATTTCAAATAGACCTTGACATTTCACATTCTATCTAATGTTACCAAAATGTGGCCATTGCATGTTCAAATTTCAACTTAATTACTAGATACAAAATTGGTTGAATAGGTCTAAAGACTAAAAGGATTATAAAATTAATCCCACAAAATTCTCAAACTTTCCAGGAATAAGCTCCTTATAAGCTCATATTTTTCTAGTTAAAAAAATATAAAATTTTAGGCTTAGAAAACTTAAAAATTTAGAGAATATTGGAGGGTGTATAAAAATAGTTGACTAGAGAATTTGGAGATGAACCCTTGATCTTTTAACAAAACCAAGAAGAATGATAGTTGTGCATTCAAAATATGGTGATGGTATAACATAGTAAAGCATGAACACAGGCACACAAAATGAGCCCATGCCTATGAAAATGATGAGCCATGGGAGAATTGTAGAACTAATCAACAAACATTAGGATAGGAAAAGCTCACCCTGCTAGTACTTCCATCTTGTCAGACAATTGTGTTTGTAATGAGATAACAATCGACGGGCATAGCTTTCTAAATAATACATTTATTATTGTATACACCTAGCTCCCAGACATAGACATAGTGCAACGTGGTGATGGAAATGTCTACATGCAAAAGGCTGGATCAAATAATCTACACAGGACTCTTTACCACTTGCCACCATTTCACCCGTTTCCATGATTTGTGAGTTCAATTTTATGCAAACATTTTTGAATAGAAAATTAAAAAGATCACTGGGTAAAAAGCAACCCCTGAGCCAATGAAAAATTCAAATTCATAAGATTTATTTTATTATTAGTCCCTGCCTTTTAAAAGGCAAAGACTATTGTTTTCAGATGAATTAAAACAATTAATTCTCCCTCTGTATTTTCTGGATGATAGGTAAAAAAACATATATTCTATGGTGCATAGTAGTTATTAGTGTCTAATTTGTCAGTTTATTCCAATTTCCTGATTTTTCTATTGGTTCATTTTTTTTTCCCAGTGGTTTTATTCATTTTTCTTTTACTTAAATAGCAAAAAAAGGAGAAGCTTGGGCGAGTACATGTGGAAACCAGCTATCATATTTATTGTGATCCTCATGTGTGAGGAGGAGGCAGATGGAAAATGGGATGGTGAAATCTTTTGTAGGTTTATTCTCAGTATGCTTATTCAATGTTGTATTAACACCATTTTTGTGGGTCGATGCAGGGTTAAAGGCAAGATGCAGGCGACTGGATGTTGTTGGTGTTTGCAGTTTGTGGAGGAAATCGTGTAGCTTTGCAAGGCATTTGCATTGTCCATTGTTGTTGAGGGTTTGAAGAATCGGCCGAGGTTAACACAGCAATACAGGCTTTGCAAATCTTTGAATGATGTCTACCTGCTGATTGAAGCCTTCAAAACTCTGAAGGATCGAAGTCCTTATCTTGTGTCTCACGTGGTTGATTCGGCATTTCTTTCGTGAAGGTAGATGTTTAAAGTTGTCTGCGTTTTCTTTTTTGTTAGCCTTTAAACAAAGGCATTTTGCTTCTTCTTCTTCTGCAATTATAGTTAGAAAATAGTTTTCTATAGTTTTCTTAGGTCTGAGGTGTATACTGGAATGTCATTAAATTTTAATTATTTTAAGTAGACTGTGGATCAAAATTTAAATTTAGTTGTTTCTAGGAACTGGGTTGTGTGCTAAGTACAGAGTGCTAATATGTTTAATGGTCAATAACAGATATTCACTAACTATTTTGATACAGCTAACATGATTTAGCTCTGTAAGCTGAAAACAAAATCTATACAAATTATGACGTTTTAAACTTTTTAATCTGTCATCATATAATTTTAATTGTTTGTAGTCATATGGTGGATGCCTAATAACCCATACGTTTTGACAGACAATCAAAAATTTAAATAAATGACACACATGGTCATCAGTTTGGTTAAGATTTTAAAAAATGACCCATGGATTGGTTACATTAATGAAATAAATTTTTTGACTGTTGGGCTTTGGATTTCATGAATAAATTTATTGTTTCAAGTAACTTTGTCGTGCAACTACACATAGTGTGGGTATGTTTTATAAATATGGCAATGGCTTTGTATTGCATGAATAAGTTTATTGTTTCAAGTAAATTTGTTATGCAACTCTGCACATTGTGGGTATGTTTTATAAATTTGATAGTGGCTTGCAGCTATCTGGCATAGAGGTTTTACTTGCACATACATTCAGAATCCCCTTTTAAGCTTCTACAATGAGAGCCTTTATAAGTCAAATTATCTTCATTCTAGCATTGACCTAAATGAATGCTTTTTCCGTTGCTTTTGTATTGCAATGTATTCATGTTAAGTCATAGTGCACGAACTCTTTATTGCTACGTATATATTTTTGTTCCAACTCTTTATTTACAGGATCACGAGTTAAAGTGATTAAATATTTTCCTAGGCCTTAGTTCTCCATTACCCACTGAAATATTTTCTTTTACCTTGGGACTAAAATAACAGGGTTGATTATTTATCATAGTTATAAAATATCTTAGGCACATCTGCATTGTTTTCCTCCAACTATTTTGTTAAAAGATGAATATATAAATTAATAAAGCATACACCACTATCTACAGTAGCACAACTTGCGAAAATCCAAGTTGTTCAGTCATCTGTGTCAAATAAGGATTTTATTAGACATTAGCATCCACAAAAAAAATACTTTTAACAATTTAGGGGAGTGTAAGTGTTTGTAATAATAAGTTGGATCTGAGTTTTTGTGGCGATTACTTGAGTATCTCTAGGTGAGCACTGGAATAGTATTGAAACTTTGAATTGGTATCATACATAGGCTGACTTTGTTCTTCAAATGATCAAGAGAACCTAAAAGATTTTGCATCATTCTAAGCACATCGCATCATAAATATGTTAATATGTGATAATAGTAATTTATATTCATCTTTTCACACTCATATAAATTCGGGGACGATTACAAAAATTTTACCCAGCATGCATTTTAGTACATGTCTCTTATCTATGTATTCTACCTCGTTTCTAATCTACATGATTTATTTCTTTCTCTAGTCTCTATCCATCTCATATAGTTAGTCAAGATGTTAGAATTTGTTCCTGGACCACTGGTCAGGGTCCATTGTCATCTGCTTGGCTGGGGTTGATTCTCCATCATTCCTTCAAGGGGTGGGTTTTGGAGTTATCTTTATTATGTCTATCATTTGTGTAGGTATGCATACACTCAGGAATTATTATACAGGATTATTGACAAGTTTTATAATTTAAGGCCTAAACTGTAACATCAAGGAGGCAGCATTTTTAATTGTCTTTTAATATTGCATTTGTTGGGCTCATAAATTAGAGTTGGCATCAGGTTGAAAGAGGTGAGGGACAAACAATAAACTAAACACAGATTACAAATTAGATAATGAAGCTAATGCAAGTAGGGTAAAATGAAGCAGCACCATTGTTGTGGAGAAAGGGAAAATCTGATAAGCCATTCAAAGAACAAGAAAAATAAAATATGTTTCCTCCCACCAAGGGTTTAATGACAGAGGTTTGCTATAAATTCACCTCCCAAGGGTTTAAGAAAAAGGAGCCTATGACTATTAATGATGTGAGACTATGAATTGTGCCTAATTTCATGTCTGGTTGTTAGCTAGGCCCTTGCTGCTATCCTACTTTGTTCTGTCTTGGCATGATTGACTTCTAAAATCTTATAACGATTTATTTATTAGAGCCTGCAAACATGATTCTTGTTTTTTTAACCATTGAGCTCAATATTAACATATACACATCAAAGTGTATTATTGTAGGTGGAGTGCTAGTTTTTCAATCAAACACATTTATGCATTAAGATAGCAGCTGCTTATTATGAGAAAGTTAAAATATAGCAAGTCAGCATGCAAAAATACTTTAATTTATTTGTGAATTCACGCTAAATCCTTGATTGATTAATATGTCAAAAACATGTGCAGACAGTATCCCATTACAATGCTTGAATCACTCCAATTGTATTGTTAGGTGTGCCATCATGAACTTTATCTTGGGTCATTTTGGTGATTAGCTCTCTTAGTGTGGGATAGAGTTCTGTAAATTGTATGATAGGAGGGTTTCCCTTTGTAATGTGCAGAGTTGGGAGTCTGCGGTGCATAGAAAATGTGTGCAAATGGAATAACTCAACACGAAATCTTACAGCCTCTAAATTTATTCAAACTTTCAGAAGTCATTTTAGCTTTTTAGTTTCAGTTGTCATGACTTATAATGGGTTTTAATTCCCTAAATGTGGAGTTTAGGATTTTTATTTGCCTCCAAAGTAGTGGTTTAGTAGTTCTAGAGGGTGCTTGCAACCTGCGAAATAGCTTGATCTTCTTCAGATGTCATGGAACATATACACCTTTGATTATAAAAAAAGCAGATATGGATTCAATCATATATTCTTGAGCGGAACCCATAATTGTATACTTCATCCTATATTAAATACTAAGGGCTACGATTCATACAGTCCATAGAACTCACAAATTAGTCATAAATTGTATACTTCATCCTGTATTAAATACTAATGGCTACATGTACATATAGTCTATAGAACTCACAAATTAATCATAATTTTCATAATTTAAAATGAATTAATTATGTAATTAGGAACATAGCTTAAGATTCCAAAATTTTACTTCTCAGGAGTACAATGATTTCTTGCATAATTTGTGTTCAAGGAAATTAGCTTTTTTGACCTACATGAAAATGCTTTTCCTTGGTTAGTTTAAGCCCCTGCCCAATGGGATTGTGAAGGAACAACAAAATCTCTAAGAGACCCAACATTTCTCAAAAATTTGGGATACTAATGACGTATCTAGAAACCTGTTTATTTGCAGGATTTCTTCAACATGTAACTTTCATCAAGGAGAAAATAATCACAGATGACAATGATAGAAGAGCACAAATCGGGTTCTATGTTTTTGGATCACATATTGTTTTATTATGCAATATTAGATAGTTGGACCATTATAACCTTATTTTTGTTCTTTCTAGTGGCACAAGACCATAAAAAAATACCATTAGATAAAAGATTAGATGGCCAATCAATCAGTCCAAAATTCTCTATCAGATTAGAAGGCTAAAAATGACAATTAGCGTATAGAGCTACGAAAAAAAACCATAAAACAATAGATTTAAAGAGTACCGTGTATATAAAATAGATAGCTAGATAGCAGCTACATAAATGTAAATCAGATAAATTTATACCTGTGGGCTGAGTTTTTTTCAGATTTTTCTTTTGTATCTCATTGATGGATAATTGTTTCACCTTAACTTTTATTGCATTCTACTAGTTTATAGAAGATTAAAATCCATGTTGAATGTTAGTTCTAATTCTTTTCTTGTAAAGGCACATTGTTGTATATGTTTACTACAATATTGTAAAATGCTTATGTGACTTTTTGATAGAAGTATCATTCCATGTAAAAGTACATTGTTGTATATATCTACTACAATCTTGTACAATGCTTATGTAAATTTTTATAGAAGTATTATCCCATGTAATTGCAAAACATTTGATGAGAAATTTGTTCTCAATCTATTATTAATATCAGTAGTGCGAATTACTGTCAATCCTTAGGCATAACTATTTAAAGGTGTATCAAATCTTGATACCTGAGGGCAGGATTGATTTTGAGTTTTAGTGAAGAAAAAGATAATCGGTGCATGAATGATGCAGCTGTCATGAAGAAGACTGAAATAGCCACTGCTTCCAAAATTTCCAACCTATATTAATTCTACACCAAATATTAACTAATAATACAAATATTATTTTACAAATTAAACCTATTTAAATTCATGCTATATTGAAAATATATGACATAAATTTTATGAAAATCCATGATAGAGGATATTCTACTCTTTTTCCATCATAACATCTTCTTTGTGACGTTAAATTTATTCTCCAACTAGTGGGAGATAATATTAACTTAAAGTAAGTTTTTAAAAAAAAAAATGTAAAGCAAGTAAAAAATCCCCTCTCCACAAGACTTAAATGATTAACTTTAGCAATAGCCTTAATTTAATTTTAAAAATTAAATCTATTTAAATTCATGATATATTCAGAATATATGACAAACTTTGCTAACATCTATGATAAAGAGTATAAATTTTACTCAAATGAACCCTATTTGACTACTCTTCTGTCATCATAATAACATCTCTGTGAATTTTATCCTCCAACTGTTGAGGGAACATATTAACTTAAAAGTAAGTTTACCAAAAAAATAAAAATGTAAAGCAAGAAAAAAATTCCCTCTTCTATATTGTTGGTGGTTGTTACTTTAGAAATTGAATAAAAAACTATATAATATTATATAATTTATATTTGTTTTCTATTATAAAATATTTTGTTATTATGTGTTGCGACTACTTATTATTATAAATTATTAGTCTTCAATGGATTTTCCTAAGAGTCAAACATTGTTATTTATATTGTTAACTCAAAACTTTACACTTCCATTCTTCAAAGCACACAATTTCAAATTACAGAATGATTTGTTTATCCTACAAATATAACATGTATAAGATAATGTATTTACAATATAATTTCTAACTGTTTAATATTTTACACATTCTTTTACTATTTAAACTTAGTATTAGTTTTTAAAAAAACTTCTTCTATTGGTTGATTAGAACTACTTTTTTCATTTGCAATTCACTAATCTATTAGAATTCTACATTTATATAGTCTTGATTGAAAAATTTGAATTAAATGTGATATTCACAATTCACATTCGAGTCTTTTAATTAGTCCACACTTTCCTCATGTTAAGATATTGTCTCTTGATGTCAATTACTATTCCTAACATTTAATATAATATCTACTTACAATTATAGCGTGCATAATGAACTAAATTTGAAACAACATATATTTTCTCCTTTCAAAATTTTGAATTACACTAATTGCTTTCAAGTTGTATATACTTTCACCAAATCATTCATGTATCTTTCGTCTTATCCCAATAGGCAGGGACTTCTGCTCCCACAGAGCTCTTGTTAGACATTAATCTTTCAACTACAGTATCTAATAATTTTTATTTTATTTTCTTCTTTTGACACAAACCAGACTTGAAAACTAATAATATACCCAAATATCTCCGCTAGACTTTTCACACTTCTTTACCAAGCTAACAACTTGTAATCTTGTGTATGGTCATGGTTGTGGGCAGTGCTGATTTTTCCTAAAGTTCTTTTCAGTCTTTCTCATTAACTGTGACGGGACACTTCAAACAACTTTCAAAACTTCAACTGTGATTCTCGTTGTAGCCGTTGACTAGTGTAGAGCTTCAGGCCTGTCCGTGACTCTTATTCTGCGATGTTTAAGCTTACCAGCTGTCTAACAACTTAATCTGTAAACCATGTCTGTGAATATCCTGGTTATTATTCTTATGCTTGTGCATCCATGGCTTTTAGCACAAGCCCACACTAGTTTTCGCTTCAACAAATTCAATTCCTCCACCCTTCATCAGATTGGAAGTCCTTCAATCCCATCCGCTGCCATCTGCGGATGAAATATCCCAACTCCTCACCTGTTGCAATGCTCAGCCAAAGGAGAGTCCTTCCATCAGACAAGTATTGCAGATAATCGAAGGTGAAGTCTCACTTCCCACTGTATATCTCTGTGAGATGAGTGGAGGGAGTAGTAGCTCATTTCCAAGTGCAGGAGTATCATATGCATCGACTTTCATGTCTCTTGAGGCGCGATGGTTCAATGTCTCAACAGACTGTAGAGGTCTCATTCGAGCTCTTTATGTTATAAATATGAGATAAGGATGAATTCTGAGATAAGGATGAATTCTCAATTTCCACTGATACTCTTCTTTTTTTTATGGAGGATTTAGATATGTGCGGCAACCCAGCCAGCGAAGGCCACCACTTGAAGATTTAGGAACCCAATACGGATCCACCCATGCCTGAAACCTCTTTGGTTTAGAGCCAAGGACTGAGGGGCATCCACACCATCAAAATCACCTGGGGCATGATCCCGACCTCATCCCTTATGGTGTCAAAGCTTTGAACTTAGCAAGACTTGATCCCTAGTGGGCTCTTTGTGAGTCATTCAACTTCACCAATAGACCAAGGGCCCATTGACTTTTCGCTGATACTTGAATAACACGTGTATCTAATAAACATTTGAATAGTTCTCATATTGCAATTAATATTTTGAGTTAAATTTATTGATCTATATTTTTTTATAAGTGGTTCACACAAATCCATCTTTTATAAAATGAATGGAACACTTAGCACTCATTGAATCTAGGTGATGCTCTCAAATGTGAAGCACTGGGACTTTTTGGGCTCATTTGGCTATGGGAATATAAATATGAGAATAGGAATAGTTATTCTGGAGTAAAAATAGGGGTACATGTTCCTATTCTCTGTTTCGTTCAAACATAATTTGATGGGGAATTCACAGACCCAAAAAATTATGTTTTCTTAAATAAATAAAATTAGAATAGGAATACATATTCCAATTCCACCTATTTAGGTGGAATTGCAAATAATCATTTTTGTGCCAAAATTGGAATTTACATATTCCAATTTTATTCCTATTTCAATTCCAATATGGTGCATCCAAATAGAAAATTCAAAATTTTAAGAATTTACATATGCCTACTCTACATGTATTCCTGCTACCAAATGGACCCCATTTGGTTCCTAGAATATGATTTGAGGATTGACATTCAGAATCCTAGATTTGGGATTCTAGAACTTGAAATCCATACTATGGTTTTGGGAATTTAGTTTGGACCATTTGGTTCAAACTCTAATATTCCAAATTTGTTATTATGAACCTACTTGGTTCAAACTCAAATTTCAAAGAAAGAAAAACTGTCCAAGAATAGTTTTAATATTTCAGTCAAGGATCGTTGCATTCAACCATAGCTTCCAGTGGAATAAATTCAAAAACTTGGATTTGGATATCATAGCTAGATTGAGAACCAAACAATAATATTTTGAATAGCACATAAATCTATTGGTTGCATGAATACACAGACCCAAAGCTATTTCTTGGTAGAAAATTGGAGTTGTTGAATCTATCAATTGCCCTAAGGAGCTCTTTGTATGAGACCTGTGAATACTCCATCTTTTGAAGAATTTTACAAACTATTTGATTGAACCCCTCCATATGTAAATTCCTTGTCCACAAAAAACAAAAAAGTACATAGCATGCTATAAAAACAACAACGTATTGTAGAATGGTTTTTGCCCTTTAGAATGGTCTATGTGATTTGTGTATTGTAGAATGGTTTTCCCCCTTTCGAATGGTGTATGAAATTTGTTATTTGATAGGTATAAAGTCTTCATTTTTTCTTGAAAACTTCAGGATTTATCCTTTTAATTTGTTATTTGATAGTTTTAACGCTTCAAGTTGCATCACATGTGCTAAAGACTCTGAGATTCCATGTGTTAATTCATTTCCTAAGAGATCTAATACCTCAAGATACTTCATACTTTCTTTAGATTCTGGAATTTCATCCAATTTGGTAGAGAAAATTTGGTAGTTGGGAATCCAATCTCCCGAACAAAAAAGTTTCTTAGCTATGTTTTGATGCTCTCATGGCTCGACTCCATCACTGTCCAATGATGTGTGGATATCATGTCAATGCATAGAGTTCTACTGAGACCATTTTAAGACTTTTAATAGATCAATTGATAAAAGCGTCAATCAAAAGCAACAAAAAATGGATTTAAAACTTAATTAAATTTCACTTTATTTGGAATCATCATTTTGGAAAAAATGGGATTTAAAACATGGATTCCAAATAACAGCTATTTTGAAGGAATTTGGAATGCTTGTTTTGGGGGTCAAATGGGAGTACCAAATCCACATTTATCCAAAACCTAATTCTGATTTTGTGCACCCAAACAACGGATTTGAAAATTTTAAGAATTTAGCATATCGATTCTTGTCTAACTCCAGCAACCAAATAGGGCCTTAAGAAGGTCACACATGTCAGTAATACTCCAATCTGAACACACTTCAATATGAAGTTTCCTCCGTGGTTAAATGTTGATGAGAGTTTTATATCACTTACATAACATATTAGGATTTGAATATTCAATATGGGATATCAAACATGAAACTCCTCTCTTGAAAATTTATTAGTCATGAAAACATAAACAATAGCTCCAATATTCCTTACACCGTTGGATACTCACTCAGTTTTATTGATGTGATTCATTGGTAATCATGTAGGTGGCCTTATCCAAATTGTTGAGGATGACTTGGACTTTGGTGGGATGAAAGTGATGATGGCTCAGTTTGTGAAATGTGCAGAGGCAGATAATGTTGATGGTGGTGATGATGGAGAATGTGTTTGCCAATGGTGATGTTGATGGTAAAGTGATGGTGGTGGAAGGTGAGTGGATGTGTTCTAATACTCGACCTACTCTAACTTCCTTCTCTCTAAACTTCAACTACCCAGCTACTCACTATTCTACTCCTACTCCTATGAATGGAAGGTTAGCAAATGGATGGGGATCGAACCTAATGAGAGCTAACCAGTGGCCTCACTTCCATAGGTGCAATGATTCAAAGGAAAAATAAACTAGTTTACCACACAAAGCTTCCCAACTGGCCGCTAGGATGCTAGTGGCCTAGTATTGATCCCTATCAAACATTTACCAATGCTACCATACAACTATCCATCTACTTTAACTTCACTTAAGAAACTTCAAATGAAACCAACTTTAACAACTTGAAAGGAAATCTAACTAAGTGGAAGTAGAAAACATGCAATAACACCCAATGTTCTTAATGAACATGCAAATCACAACAATGAAAAACAGAGCATTTTTGGTATTATCTTCGCAACAATTTCTCTGACAACTTTAAAAATGAGAGAAAATGGCATTTTATAGGGGCTAGAAATACAACGAACGATAGAGATCAAAACAAGATCAAAGATCCAGATTGGATCCTCAAAACCCTAATTAGGGTTGCCACCCCATCAACCAATGAGAAGCTGCCACCTCATCAATGGACCAATGAAAAAAGTGCAAAAAGTGGCAACCAATGAGAAGGCACCAAAATGGTGGCCAATCAAAAATAGACACTTGTCCTATTCTATAAGAAAGGGAAATTGCCCCTTGGGCTTACATCAAATGATCTTCTAATATAAATCTTCCCTTTTCTTTCATCTTCTTAGCTAAGGCAATGAACTTAGCTAGCCTTTTGTTAACTTCTTCCATAGGAGGACAAGGTGTGTTCTTTGCCTTGAGTTTTGCTGAATTCACCACATTGTTCGCTGCTTGTAGTATCTTTTTGTGATCCTTCTCATATTCCTTATAAATCGAATAAAAGCAATGAGAGAGGAAAGGGTGCCCAAATGTTTTTTCTTAATAGAAACTTTTCCTAACTCATCTAGTCTTGATCCAAAATCTATCTCATTGATATCTTCTTCTCTAATATCCTCAAAATCAAGTGCCACCCCAATGTCGCTCATCATGGTTGAAATAGAAGTGTCGACGCTTGGATTGTGTCGTGCAATCTCATTATGTATCTCCTCAAGTGTTCTAAATCTGGTAGTCAATGCAACAAACCAAGATTCAACTATACTATCCTCTCTCATCTACCAATTTGGCCCTTTAAAAATATGCCTCTGGTAGCCCAATGAACTCTTGTAGCTTAGGAATAGCGAAATCTCTTATCAAAAGGAAACCCTTCCACTCCTCTTCGAATAACCTGAACTTGTCTCTAATGGCCACTAATGACTGGAATGTCGAGATGAAGGAAGGCAAGAAATTTCGCCCATCTTGGATTGTATCATGGATCTAATCCCTGACTTCATGTAGCTGAGTTGATATCTCTCCTGAATTGCTCTTGCTGTCTTGAGGAAGGGCTGGCTGGTGCAGCTATTGGATGTGCTAGCTATCTCTCTAATATTTTTTCTCAACCTCCAACTTTACTATCCTTTCATTTTCCTTCCTTAACCTTTCTCTGATTGATGCTATACCTTCCTGGACCTCCTCGCACTCCATATCGTCTGTATTCCTTCCCAAGTTATGTTCCACTATCTCATATTCTTGGGCCACAATTTCATTTTCTACCTTATTGACTGTTGGAATAGCGATTTGAACCTTTCGGTGACCATCATTGTCGCTCCTGATTACCCTTGCCACCGTTCTTGCCATTTGTTTTTTTTTCTCACTATCACCCTTTTCCATTAACCCTTGGATGTTCTTAGCTGTAGGGGTTGTTACCACCTCGTCTCTTGGCATAAGCATTTGCCTTAACCATAGTGGTGGAGTGCATCTTCCCAAATCTGGATTTGGTTCGACTAACAAAGCATCACCAACGGCCTCGGGTTCCTAACTTATTTCCTCAATGTCGATTGGTCCATCTTCTTCTCTACTATTTTGTTCCATACTTCTTTGTTGGTTCTCTGATAGAGGGGAGTACTTGGTGCTTTTACTATAGCCACTTGATTCTGAATTAGAGCTCACCTCTACCGTGGTCCCTTTATCATTTGAATTGACCTCTTGGCTTCTAGCCTCAATTATACTCTCTCTTGATGGCACTTCATGTTGTCTCATGGCTGGAGGCGCTAGATGTTCTTTGCCCTTCTCTACCTCCAAAACATTCTTCTTGCTTTTTCTAATCATTTCCTGTTGCTGGCTATTTCCTTCATTCCTTTATCTGACTAATTCTGCTTGTCTCTCTTTTTGTTTCATAATCTCATAGGTAAGGGGAATCCTTTGTCTTTGTAGCTTCCTTAGTGATTCATTATACCACGACTCTGTATGTAAATCCACTACCCTTGTGACTACTTCCAAGGAAGGATCATGATGGTCATCCCAATCCACTGGATTTAATTTCATTCCTTCTACTGTATTGTAGTCTTCTCTCAACACATTTCCATCATCCTCTAGTTGATCTAGAATATCGAGGCCTCTCCATCTAATAGCCCTCGTCATGTTCACCGTTAGCCTTGAGAAAGCTAGTTTTCTCGCATGAAAGTCATCTTTGGCATTGGCCCAAAAGTCTTCTATGGTGGGAACATGCTCAAATTCATTTCCATGAGATGCCTGGATAAGACTATTAGGGTCAAACCCTTGCCTTGCTCTGTACCATCCTAGATGATACCATTCCAATTCCTTCTCTGTGGCTTCAAAGGAGGCCCGACTTGGGCAACTATCATTGCCAATTACGATTGAGAATGAAATGCCTATTTTCTCTTCGTTTCTCATTATTCTATCATAGTGCTCAAGTTGCCTAGTCAATTCTAACAAAACTACCTTGTCGGGTGGGTACCGTGGAAGCCTCTTGGGAAAAACTATACTTCCTGCCACTCTAATGTATGTAAATTGTGGAAATTGGATGAACTAACTCCCAAACTTCTTAATTCTTGCTTCTGCTTCTGATGAAAGTCTTTTAGCAGGTGTCCCTTGTAATACCCTTACTATCTTCATGGCGAAGGCATTGCAAAATATCTTGTAATCCTTTTTATTGTGCAAATGGAGCTGCAGATAGCATTCATGTACCAAATATTGTCCCAGTTCGCTACCAACTTCTCCAAAGGCCTTAAGTCCCAAACTTTTGTACAATCTAGCAATTACGTAGAACACATAGGAGCCCATGTAGAATTGCCTTTGGTTTTGCACAGTTCTGAGTTGCAATTCTAAGTTCTCGCTTATGATCTTGGCCCAATTGAACCTTCTTTTCCCTTTCTCAATCTCATCAATGAAGAAGTACATCCAGTTTTCAAATTTTATCCCTTGAGTGAGGCTAATGATCCGACTGAGCAGAACAAGGAGATCACCACATTTTGGTTTGAAATTTGCCATTGTGAGCCTCGATGATATGTTAACTCCTTTCCTTCCCTTGTGTATCCAATTCTACTTTAGATGTGTGTAATAGGCCTCTTGGGTATCTTTAAATGATTTAGTTGCTTGGTCCATCATCACAATCGTCATGCCCTTGCACTAGGGAATGTTGAATGTTTCTTCGATTACTTGTTCGCCAATGCTGGCCAACACTCTCTTCCCTTCATCAAAAATGATGGAATTACTATTTAGATCAAATTTGGATGCACATTCCATAATCAATTTTGGACAGGGAAATGTGGGAGGAAAAGCCCCTGCATGTACAATTCTGCTCTTGTATATCCTTTTTGCTAAGGGGGATTGTCCTTCTTTCAGTCTGTCCCTCATCTGTATCATGTCCACTATACCAATATTGGTGTTGTTTATTCTCTTCATTATCGAGAAGAAGGAAGTTTTGGGCATCATATCCTCTTTTTCTTTCTTAGTGTTTGCCCACTTGGGATTCTTACTTGCACTACCATCCTCCATGCTCATCACCCTATTACGGGATGGTAAAGTGGTGGACCAGAAGGCAAGAAAAACCAAGTGGAGCAATCCTTAGACTAGAACAAAAGATGGATGTCAGCTTAAGCACCTCTTGCAACTCTAGATGATGAAAATTCACCTTAACCAATAATCTTACAGCGACTTTTTAGAACAGGATATGACTTTCAACAATTTGAAATCCCTTTGCAAATTAGAAATTTATCATCCAATTCACCTCAAAATAAAATTACCCAACCTAGGGAAAAAATTACAGCCTCTTGAAAAAATTAGAATTTTATCTTCCACAAATTTTGGCTCCCACAACTTTCGGCTCTCACAAATTTTGCCTCCCACGAATTTCGCCTTCCACAAAGTTTGTCTCCCACAAATTTTGGCTCCCACAAATTTTGCCTTCCACAAAATTCACCAAGCAAGAAGAGTACAAATCTGCTCTTGCAAAATCACCAACGCCTTGAGAAGGAGAAGTGAGAAGTGAGGAAGAAATGGGAGAGAGGCGTCCTCTTATACCCAACTTTCTAATTTCCTCCAAGCTGGCCGACTTGGACCCTAGGAGAAAGAAAAACAAATAATTAATGCAAAATTATGGCCCACAATTAAATACTTAGCTAAAATTAATTTTGCCATGAGAAAATTGCACTTTTTAAATTACCATTTGGACCAAAATTGCAAAAAGAAAATAAATAATGCCTTAGAGGTGTTAAATATTTCCATTTAATGAAAATTTAGTAATTAATACGTCATTAAAATTAGATTTAGGCTAGCCAAAAGCCATTTTTCAATAGTAAATTACCAATTTCATTAAAGGCAAAAAGTTTTCAAGGCAATTTTTATCTATTAAAGCCATTTTTTTGCAATTTTTACCCAAATCGATTTTGCTATGCCAATAATTTATTTATTTTTGACAAAAATAAAATAAAATTTCTTCTAGAGCCAAAAATTGATTTTGCAATTTTATTTCACCATCACAAAAATTAATTTTCTTCACCAAAAAAATAATTAAGATTTTCCAAAAAACCAAATTTAACAAAAATTTCATTTTTTGAAAATTATCCAAATTTTCAAAAGAAAATGTCTAAGTGCAAAATTTACAATTTTATCTTGCCAAGTTGGAATTAACTTTGAAATTTGTTCAGCCTAAGGATAGAATTGGTGGCTCTAGAAAATCAAGTTGAAACTAGGTGAAAAAAAGCTAAGCCTCCCCACATTTGTCTTGAAGGTGCCAAGGCATGAAATTTTCAAAACTCAAAATTTTTGGGCAATCCAAAAATTTGCCAAGGCGATTAAAAAAAAGCAAGGGACCCCAAGATTTGGGGCGATGTGTGAAAACTTCAGAACATCTGGCGACTCCATAGGTGAAATGTTCCTAAATATTTCAAGAATAAAACAACTTAGAAAAAAAAATCTTAGGATGGTTTATCTAAAAACCTACTTAAGGACAAACACTCAATGAGGGAAAGAACTCTTAAGTTGAACTTAAGCATCCTAACCATAAGTTACTCATGTATGTGCAAATGATTTATTCCCTACTCGACAAGAACTCGATAATCTCTAAGATCTTTTGAACTTAGCTATTATAATATCCTTACTTCAAAAGCAACCTGGATAGAGCCCCGCAACTAGTCAGGCATCTATAGCCCTGATAAAGTTATCACTATGGCACCACAATCATGGTTCTACCTTTAGTGATTATTTTTATAGCACCAATAGAGATGATTGCACACCCTTGAACCAAATTTCATCTTTTCTGATGATATTTTCTCTTTTTTCCTTTTCTTTTCAATCTTTTGTTTGGTTTGCGGGTAATGAAGCTTGCAGAGGGTTTGGAAGACCACAATGGTACTGAAGTAGGTGTAAGATTTTTACTAAGTCCAATTTCACTTCAAAACATCAAGAACTCAGAGCAATTAAGTGTAAGTAGAATGTTGTAACCATGTTAAAGATAACCCAAGAACCACTATCAATTCTAACCCAAATTTAGTACAAGTCCTATCATAGACCAACGACTAAACACATCCTTAAATCTTTGAACCTTGTTAAATGTATTCGAGAAATGAACAAGGAAAATCTGTTTTGTCATGAAGTAAGATTTTTACTAAGTCCAATTTCACTTCAAAACATCAAGAACTCAAAGCAATTAAGTGTGAATAGAATGTTGTAACCATGTCAAAGATAACTCAAGAACCTCTATCAAGTCTAACCCAAATTTAGTACAAGTCCTATCATAGACCAACGACTAAACACATCCTTAAATCCCTGAACCTTGTTAAATGTATTCAAGAAATGAACAAGGCAAACTCTATTTTTTCACCAAAAAATGTAAAATCTACACACCTCGCCCATGAGTGATAACCTGGACCCTCCTTTTGGGCTTGCAAAGGCCAAAAACCAAAATTGCTAACTAAAGGAAGCTAAAAAGATCTCAAGTCAAATAACTTGATGCAAATCAAACTCAAGCTCCCTCACAACATCTAAACTAAAGAACTGAAAGAAAAAACTACCCTAACAAACAAAAAGGAAAACTACTCTAAACCCTTAGGCTAAATGGTCCAATACAAACTATACTCTAAAGAAATGAAAGCAAACTAAACTACTAACTGCAAGAAAACTTATTCTAACTATGTACAAAAGGGCTCCGGGTGAAGTCCTAGGCTTGGAAGTAATGCTTCAGGAATTGTCCATTGACGGGCAATGGGACATCCTCTCCAGTGAGTGTCTTTAGTTTAAACGCATTATCTCCGATGATCTCAGATATCTGGAAAGGACCCTTCCATAGTTTGTCAAAATTTTCATGTTGTCCCTTCCTTTCATGGGCTTTGTCCCAATATAAGACCAAGTCTGAAATCCTAAAGGCCTTATTTTGTACTCTTCTATCGAACCAACGTTTCACTACCCCTTGATGTTTTGCAAATTTATCTAGGGATTCATCTCTTTTCTCATCCAATTGCATCAGTTGATTCAACCTAGCTTGGACTTGGTCTTCATTCTCATCATAGTGCTCCTATATGAACCTCAAAGTTGGAATTTTCAATTGGATCGGGAATACAGGATCTTGTCCATAAACCAAATGATAAGGTGTGTTTCTTATGGACTCTTTCACTCTAGTTCTATCTGCCCACAAGGCGTATCTCAGATACGTGTGCCAATCTTTTGGATTCCTGTCTAAGAGTTTTCCAATTATGGTTAGAAGGTTCTTATTTGTAGATTCTGCTAGGCCATTACCCTGGGGAGAATATCTTGATGAAAATTTAAAAATAACTCCATGGTCAAATGCCCAAGTATGAAATTTCAAAGAAGTAAAAGTAGAACCATTATCACATACAAAAGCAAAAGGACAACCAAACCTGGTGGTGATCTTTTCTTCTAAGAACTTAATGACAATCTTAGCAATTCAATTCTTGAAAGCTTGGGCTTCTGACCACCAAGTACAGTAGTCAGTTGCGATTAGAATATACTTCTGTTGTGCTGAGGAAGGTGGATAGATGGGACCAATGAAGTCAAGTCCACACTTTATGAAAGGTCTCGCCTTGATGATAGGCCCCAAAGGCATTGTTGGGTTCCTCTATCTCTTCATCGCAGTTTGGCAAACATGACAAGTCTTCACATGCTCATGAGTGTCCTTGAACAAAGTTGGCCAATAGTATCTGGCCCTTAGTATCCAATGTGTTGTGGCCAAATCTAATCCATGTCCTATTCCTCATTTTTCATGAAAATGTTCTAAAATGTTCCTTGCTTCTTCCTTTCCAATGCATCTCAAATATACCCCTTCATGATTCTTCTTGTACAACACCGTTCCTTGTAGCATATATTTTTTGCTCTTAAATCTTAGCACCTATTTCTACATTGTGTTCAAATGTGAAGGACATTGGTGATTTAAAAGATAGTTGATTATGTCTTGGTACCATTCATCGGGATGTACTGCCTCCAACTCATAAACTTGTTGTACAAGTCTAGGCCCTTCTGATGCCATGGTCTACGCTAATTGTTTTCATCTAACTAGTTTCATTGGTTGGATCTCTATGTCATATTCCTAAATAGTGGCAACCCACTTGCCTCTTCTTTCTCCAAGTTCACTTTGCATTAACAAAGGCTTTACTACTATCTCTGGCATGATTGCGTGTACTTTTCTTCTCAAGATGTAATGCCTAAATTTCTTTATCACTTTCACCAAGGCATAGGCTTGTTTCTCCACATTTGGGTAGTTCAATTCAGCCTCCATGAAAGGTGCACTCATGAACGCAATCAGATGCTCTTCTCCTTCCTTATTCTTCTATGTTAGAATGGTCGCACATGCGTGATCAGAGGCAAAAGAATATATGTTGAATGGCCTCTCATAATCCAGGCTTACTAGGATTGGTGCATTGATAATAGCATGCTTTTTTTCCTCAAATGCCCTTTTCGCTATTGGAGTCCAATCTACTTTTTCATCCTTCTTCAACATGTCATTCATTGGTTTCACAATCTCAACAAATGCAGATATGAACTTCCTCATGAAGTTGATCTTTCCAAAGAAATATTTGAGCTCTTTCTTGCTACCTGGCATGCCAAGTTTGGAAATTGCTTCCACCCTCTTTGGATCTATCATTATACCCTTTTCTAAAATCACATGTTGTAGAAGCTTCCCTTCAGTAACTCTAAACATACATTTCTTTGGATTCAAAGAGATCGTAAACCTTTTACATCTTGTGAAAAATTTCCTTAAGTCCATTATGTGATCCTCTCTATTCTTTGAAAATATCATTATGTCATCCATGTAAATGATAATGTATTTATCTTTTAAGTCCTTGAAAGCATAGTCTATAGCTCTTTGAAATGTTGCGCCGGCATTGATCAAGCCAAAAGGCATCCTTCTATATGCAAATGTTCCCCATTTCATGGTGAAAGCCATTTTCAATCTGTCTTCTTCTTCAACTACCACTTGATTGTATCCTGAGTATCCATCCATAAATGACATCATTTTAGCTCTGTTCACAATCTACAAAACCTCATCTAATGATGGCAATGGGTAATTGTCCTTTTTTGATGCTCTATTTAGGTTTCTAACAATGGTTCTAACAAAGGGTTGACCAACCTTTGTCACTACCTGAATGGCTTACTCCCTTCCTTCAATGGAATTTTGTGTGTAATGATAGTGGGGTCATATGTCTTCAAATCCTCATATCCCCAACCAATCATGTCAGTTAATTCCCTCATCAAATTCAATATGTCCATCTTCTCTTTAGGTGTGCAAACTTTTCCAATGTGGACAATCTTGGGACAATCCTCTGTTCCCAAATTAACCTTTTCACACTCATCACCTCCTATAGGTTAATATTGCATTTTTTGGAATTGGTCCATGTCAAATATTCTTTCTAATTCAATCATTCGTTTTGGAACAGTGTTGGTCTTTAGGCTCATAATTCCTTCTGTGTCAATCTCTGCTTCTTTATCCACTTCCCCATCTATGATCTGTGATGTGAAGATATTTGAATTGGTCAAGAATTTAAGAATATTCCTATCATCTTCAAACACTCAAAAATTCTTGACGTTGTCTGGTACTAATGGAACTGATGCCAATTCCACTCTAAACTTCTTCAAGCCATCCAACTTTATTGGTGCTAGCAAGCTTGTAGTCTACATGAGGGCATTTGCCACTTGATTGTTGGCTCTATAGCTGAACTTGATGTTGAAGGCATCAAAGCTTTCTATCAAATCCCACACTTAGTTTCTATAATTCTTCAACCTCTTGTCATGGCAAGTGAACTTTTTTCTTTATTTGTTCAATTATTAGATATGAGTCCCCTAGTACATGAAGTATTTTGGTACCTTTCTTAATAGGTTACAAAAAGCCTAGAATCAATGCTTCATATTCTGCCATGTTGTTGGTGCATGGGAATTACAATCTGTGTACCTCTAAATATGTTGCCCCTGTTGGGCTAACTAGCTTGAACCTGACTTTGGCTCCTTGCTTGGTTTTGGAACCATCAAACCTTAGATTCCATACTCCATTCCCTTCTAAATACTCCATTTGTGAATTCTTTGACTTATCTAATTCATCATCTTCTTTCATTTCTTCATTTGGTGGTGTAACATGGTTCTTCATTTCTCTCATCACGCTACTTTTAGCTTCCTCAACTTTTTGAATCTCAACTTTCTGTTTGCCATGTTGATTCTCATGTTTTAGGGCCCCTGGGATCCTCTTTTCCACTTGTTCTAAGGCCACTGTACACAAAGAGCAAGATAATTCTGAGTGGAATGCATTGTGAATTCTGCACCAATTGGGTAATAATAAGTCTCTTACTGGCGTTTGGTCACCCAACTCTATCCCTTGTTGCACAGTTCTAGTCACAAAATTCTTGAAGTTTTCAAACATGCCTTCACCCTCATCGGACGAAGCATCTGGATTTGACTCAATCAAGATCTCGGTGGAATCCTTTCCTTCGCTCATGATGTTCATAGTCAATACTTCTACTTTCTTTGGTCTGTAGGTGCTCATATTTTTTTCCATGAACAATATTTCATTTCGTTCGTCCTTTTTTGTGATCATCAATTTCAACCTTGGGGTGTTGTTGATTATGATTTGATTGGCTAGTCCCTTCCATGGGAGCCACATGTGAGAGAATTCAGTTGCCATATATCCATTCAATCTTCTAGCCCAATATCTACTTAGAATCAATCCATAGGTATCGGCCACATCTACCATAGAAATTTCTACCATGTGTTCCATCCTTGGATCAGATGCCAACTGCATATGTATGTTGTGTAGCTCACCTACTACTAGTACTTCTATTTTATCCAATTGAGTAACTCTTATGTTGGAGCCCAAAGGCATAACTCCTAATCTTCTACAAATGTTCAAAGGCATAACGTTACTCGATGCTTCTAAATCTATTAAGCAATTGTGAAGCAATTTCTCAAACATCCTTACTAATAACAAAAATGGGGCTAGCTCATCTTTTCCTTGGTAATACACTATAGGTGTCTTATGTACATGCTTTGGCTTCACTCTGAAATCTGTTGGTTGAGCAACCTCTTCTTTCTTCACTTTTTCTTTATTGTTTATCGAGTCTTGATTCCTTTGAGTTTGTTGTTCTATAGGTGTTGATCCTTGAGCCACCTAAACTAGTTGAGGTCCTGACTGTCTGTTGAATTCACTGATGTCACCATATGCAATTTCTTGTGTAGAACTTCCTATTTCTCCAGATGGAATTTCTTGAGATGAATTTGTCATATTCTCCCCTAGAGCATCCTGGATTACATGCATTAGATTAGGAGGAGACATCCCTTGAGTCTGTGTTGTTGTACCTTGAGTGCAGAATCCTTGTGATTTATTATCTTTCAAACTATCAAGGAACATGTCTCTAATCTCTACTACCTTCAATAAATTGAACAAAGGGAGACTGATTTTAACCTTCTTTATCTCTTCTATCACACTTTGTCCTAATCTCTTCAACTCTTCATTGTTCATGAAATTGTTTCCAGTCCTTCCTTTACTTGCTTCTTGTGTCGACTGGACATTTTGCATTCTTTGAGTACCTTGATTGTTTTGTTGTGTATTTTGTTGAAAGCTCGATTGTCCATTCTCACTATCAAGGTTGTCTTTTCTATATTCAGGTGCATCTCTTGAAGGATTTGGTATATTACTCACATCAGGGTGTGGAGATTAATTGAAATTTTTTGGGGGTATGGAAGATGTGAAGGGTCCATCATTTCTCCTATTGTTCCTCTGACAAAACTTAGCATTGCTAATCGGTTGTTGAAATGTTGGTTCCCTCCTGTTCCTTGAACTAAAATAGTATCTTCCAAAGGTGGGAAAGAGAAATTCAACCCATTGTCATATCCTTTCTGATCTACTACTTCATCAATTGGTCCATTTGTTGACTCAGGAGGAAATCTCCCTTGGGGTTCTTCATAAGCCTCAAATTCTGGTGGGAATGAAAATTCCTCGAAAGTCAGACATTGATCATATCCTAGGGAAGGGACAATCTCATACCCTATAACCTTAACATCTTGCTAGTTACTTGATTCATCTATTATGTTTCGGAACAGGTTAGATGCTCTCTTGAATTTTGCACATGCTAACTTCGAATGTTGATCCATCTCATGGAATTTGCAATTACTTGGACATGGCAGACTTAGCCAAGAATATTGGGTCCACTAGTCTATTATCTGTAGAAGCTTGATTATCAAGTGGTGACACCACATTTCCATTGTTTGGACCTGTATTCCAAGTTCTTCTCTGGTTGGATTGATTGTTGTATCCTTGGTGTTGTGATGGTTATTACCTTGATAGTTATTGTTTTGGTAGTTCCTTTGATAGCTACCACCTTGGTTATTCCTTTGGTAGTCTCTATCTTGGTAATTTGTTTGATAGCCTCCTTGATAACCTCCACCTTGATTCAAGTAATTATTCCCTTGATTATTTCTTTGGGAACTTTGGAGTTGGTTATTCTGGTTTCTCAAAAGGATGACTTTCGTAGATAGCTTCTTGACTTGGTCAATCAATTCTTTCATCTTATCCTTTTCTTCTTGCATCCTCGTGGAGTAACTTGCTCCTTGTAGATAAAGTGGTACTAATGGCAGTGCTTGAGATAATGGAGGCCCCTGGTGTGCTACTAACTAATTTACAAGCACCTGGTATGCAAGCTATGGAATTGGATTGTTTGGGTATCTTGCATCTTGAGGTTCCATTCCTTGTTGACCTAATTTCTTTCCTATCTCAATTGCTTTAGTGTACGCCTCAGTTAATGTTGTGGGAGCAAGATTCGCCATTCTTGTGAACATAGCTGTCTGGTTGTCTAAGGCACTGTAGTATGCTTGCAATGCACCAGCTTCTATCATCATGTAAGGGGCTTGCAATCTCGTGTAAGCCTTATGTAAGTGATCATTGAAGGAACTTATCATCTCCTTATTATGCCTCCTTATGTCCACAAGCCTTTTATGTAACTCTAGTGGTGTGATGGGCATACCAAACTTTGCAAGAAAGGCTTCCTTGAGTTGAACCCATCCTATTATTGATGATGTTGGTAAGTTGACAAACTAGTAATAAGGTTCTTCACTAAGTGAATAAGGAAAAATCCTACGTGCGACATCTTCCTCTTGAATTCTTCTATTGCACAATGCCTCTTGGAATACCTTGATATGTTCGTCCGTTGTACGATTAGGGTCATTAACAAAAAACTTGGAGTAGAATACTACCAAATTCTTTGGTAGATCATGGTATTGTTGGAATAAGAGTGGTGAGGCATTATTTTGGATCCATGGTGGTTGATCCATTGCTGGTTGATTGATCTGAGCTTGAACTGGCTGATTGACTAGGGTCTGAATTGGTGGATTAACTTGAGCTTTAATTGGTAGACTACTTGAGGGGCTAGCTAAGTTTGAGGTATCAGCCACCTAAAAATTCCTTGGTTTCTTGGGAGATTCTAACACAAGTAACTCTTCCTCTTGGTGTTATGTATTTCTCAATATCCTCTGCCTCTTACCAGATATCAATCTCTCAAATCTTTTGAGGGAAAAAGACCCAATCTTTCTATCCAACTTGAAAATGCTCCCAACCTGATTATCTCTAATTCGAGTTCTCTTCAACAATAGCTTGAGCTTGTCTTTTTTTTTTGCTTTCTCTCTCAAGATTCCTTTCCAATTCTCTTTGACGTTCTAACCTCCTTTGAATTCTCCTTTTAATAGCTCTTTCTTTTCTTTCCTCTTGATTTAACATGTCAACGGTGTGTAGGTACTCTCTAGTGTTCTCACTTTCCTCCCAAGCGGTTGAGCACAAACATTCTACAATGTGATCTTGAAGTGTTCTCCAAGTTGCTCTAGGCTGATTTGATCTAAGGAGCACCATTCTTCTTCATAATTAAATGCCAATAAATCCTCAAAATAAAATTTTTGGGCCCTCCTTCTAGCACCAGATAATGTTGATGCGAGTTTTGTATCACTTACATAACATATTAGGATTTGAATATTCAATATGGGATATCAAACATGCAATTCCTCTCTTGAAAATTTATTACTCATGAAGACATAAGCAATAGCTCCAATGTTCCTTACACTGTTGGATACTCACTCAGTTTTATTGATGTGATTCGCTGGTAATCACGTAGGCGGCCTTATGCAAATTGTTGAGGATGACTTGGACTTTGGTGGGATGAAGGTGATGGTGGCTTAGTTTGTGAAATGTGTGAAGGTAGATAATGTTGATGGTGGCGATGATGGAGGATGTGTCTGCCAATGGTGATGTTGATGGTAAAGTGATGGTGGTGGAAGGTGAGTGGATGTGTTCTAATACTCGACCTACTCTAACTTCCTTCTCTCTAAACTTCAACTACCCAGCTACTCACTATTCTACTCCTACTCCTATGAATGGAAGGTTAGCAAATGGACAAGGATCGAACCTAATGAGAGTTGACCAGTGGCCTCACTTCCACAAGTACAATGATTCAAAGGAAAAATAAACTAGTTTACCACACAAAGCTTCCCAACTAGCTGCTAGGATGCTAGTGGCCTAATATTGATCCCTATCAAACATTTACCAATGCTACCATACAACTATCCATCTACTTTAACTTCACTTAAACAACTTCAAATGAAACCAACTTTAACAACTTGAAAGGAAATATAACTAAGTGGAAGTAGAAAACATGCAATAACACCCAATGTTCTTAATCAACATGCAAATCGCAACAATGAAAAATAGAGCAATTTTGGTATTATCTTCGCAACAATTTCTCCAACAACTTTACAAATGAGACCAAATGGCCTTTTATATGGGCCAGAAATACAACAAACAATGGGAATCAAAACAAGATCCTCAAAACCATAATTAGGGTTGCCACCCCATCAACCAATGAGAAGCTGCCACCTCATCAATGGACCAATGAAAAAAGTGCAAAAAGTGGCAACCAATGAGAAGGCACCAAAATGGTGGCCAATCAGAAATAGACACTTGTCCTATTCTAGAAGAAAGGGAAATTGCCACTTGGGCTTACATCAAATGATCTTCTAATATAAATCTTCCCTCTTCTTTCATCTTCTTAGCCAAGGCAATGAACTTAGCTAGCCTTTCATTAACTTCTTCCATAGGAGGAAAAGGTGTGTGCTTTGCCTTGAGTTTCACTGACTTTGCCACAGTGTTCGTTACTTGTAGTATCCTTTTGTGATCCTTCTCATATTCCTTTACAAATCCAATAAAAGCGCTAAGAGAGGAAAGGGTGCCCAAATGTTTTTTTCTTAATAGCAACATTTCCTAACTCATCCAATCTTGATCCAAAATTTGTCTCATTGATATCTTCTTCTCTAATATCCTCAAAATCAAGTGCCACCCCAACGTTACTCATCATGGTTGAAATAGAAGTTTCAATGCTTGGACTGTGTCATGTAATCTCATTACGTATCTCCTCAAGTGTTCTAAATTTGGTAGTCAATGCAAAAAAGCAAGATTCAACTATACTCAATCCTCTCTCATAAACCAATCTGGTCCTTTGCAAATATGCCTCAGGAAGCCCAATGAATGCTTGTAGCCTAGGAATAGCCAAATCTCTTATGGGAAGGAAACCCTTCCACTCCTCTTCGAATAACTTGAACTTGTCTCTAATGGCCACTAATGACTGGAATGTCAAAATGAAGGAAGGCAAGAAATTTTGACCATCTTGGATTGTATCATGGATCCAATCCTCTTTGTCTTTCTTAGTGTTCGCCCACTTGGGATTCTTACTTGCACTACCATCCTCCATACTCGTCACCCTATTACGAGATGGTAGAGTGGTGGACTAGAAGGCAAGAAGAACCAAGCGGAGCAATCTTTAGACTAGAACGAAAGATGAATGTCAGCTTAAGCACCCCTTGCAACTCTAGATGATGAAAATTCACCTTAACCAATAATCTTACAGCAACTTTTTGAAACCTAGGATATGACTTTCAAGAATTTCAAATCCCTCTGCAAATCAGAAATTTATCATGCAATTCACCTCCAAATAAAATTACCCAACCTAGGGCAAAAATCGCAACCTCTTGAAAAAATCAAAATTTTATCTTCCACAAATTTTGGCTCCCACAAATTTCACCTTCCACAAAATTTGCCAAGCAAGAAGAGTGCAAATATGCTCTTGCAAAATCACCAATGCCTTGAGAAGCAGAAGTGAGAAGTGATGAAGAAATGGGAGAGAGGCCTCCTCTTATACCCAAGTTTCTAATTTCCTCCAAGCTAGCTAACTTGGACCCTAGGAGAAAGAAAAACAAATAATTAATGCAAAATTATGGCCCACAATTAAATACTTAGCTAAAATTAATTTTGCCATGAGAAAATTGCACTTTTTAAATTGTCATTTGGACCAAAATTGCAAAAAGAAAATAAATAATGCCTTAGAGATGTTAAATATTTCCATTTAATGAAGATTTAGTAATTAATACGTCATTAAAATTAGATTTAGGCTAGCCAAAAGCCATTTTTCAATATTAAATTACCAATTTCATTAAAGGCAAAAAGTTTTCAAGGCAATTTTTATCTATTAGAGCCATTTTTTTGCAATTTTTACCCAAATCGATTTTGCTATGCCAATAAAAAAAATTTTGGACAAAAATAAAATAAAATTTCTTCTAGAGCAAAAAATCGATTTTGCAATTTTATTTCACCATCACAAAAATTAATTTTCTTCACCAAAAAAAATAATTAAGATTTTCCAAAAGACCAAATTTAACAAAAATGTCATTTTTGAAAATTATCCAAATTTATACAATTATATCCAAATTTTCAAAAGAAAATGTCTAAGTGCAAAATTTACAATTTTATCTTGCCAAGTTGGAATTAACTTTGAAATTTGTTCGGCATAAGGATAGAATTGGTGGCTCTAGAAAATCAAGTTGAAACTAGGTGAAAAAAAACTAAGCCTCCCCACATTTTTCCTGAAGGTGCCAAGGCGTGAAATTGTCAAAACTTAAAAATTTTGGGCAATCCAAGAATTTTCTGAGGCGATTAAAAAAAAGGGGGAGTCCCCAAGATTTGGGGTGATGTGTGAAAACCTCACAACATTAAACTCATTAGACGGGCAACACATTTGCAAAACCTAAACACCAAAATGTTGTGACTTATGAACCATTCATTAGAGAGCCCTTTAAGCTCATCAATTGATTGTTGGAGATATTTGAAAAGTATGAGATATTTTCCAAAGAAAATCAAATATTAATATTATTATCATGATTCAACTATGTAGTTATTTGAGTCAAACTTGTTGACCCTTATTTTTTCCATAGCAAGTATAGTTTTTAGTTAGGCTCATTGACACATCTCAATGGTTTTCAAAAGCCATAGATGTTCATGCATACGAAGCATAAATTTCCTTAACATCATGTCTATTGTATAAAGAATATCAAAATGATAAAATTTGATAGATTTCAATTGCTATTTCTCTAGAATTTTTGTACAAATATTGAGGTGGGGGCGAGTAGGAGAGACATGAAGACCCAAATACATATTGAGAACAATAGCTATGCTACACTCCAACACAATAGAGATTCTGAGTTGAGTTTCATTGCTGGTGTTTAAAAAGAAAAGTTTAATTTTCTAGAAATTCATGTGGTGTTTGCATAAGGTAGCATAATTAGCAAGGAGAGACTTCCAAAAATAACAACAAAGAGCACTTTTTTGTCAACAAACTACTAATGAGTGGATGGAGGGGAGTCTTGAGGCTTCTTTGACTTTCAAGACAGAGTTGCTAAGACTTATCTTGCTTAGGTTCCTTCTCAGACCCTCTACCATGATAATGAAGAGATACAAAGATAAGGGATCTCTATATCTAAGCCCAATTCCCAAAGAGAATAAGCTCAAAGGAGATCTATTAAAAAGAACAACATATTTAGTCAATATAAAAAAACTCATAATCATTTTGTGGAACTTTCCTTTAAAGCCAAATCTTGTAGGAACCTAATCCAAGAAGGCCCATTTGGCTCTATCATAATCTTTGCATATATCTAACTTAAGGGCCATGGTTGCCTTGTAATTCAAATACATAGAATGAATTATCTCATGAGAGGTAATAACCACATCCAAAAAAAAGATTCCTTTGAAAAATCCTTATTTAATTTTTAGAAACTAGTTTGTTTAGAATGGCTTTCATCCTATTTATCATCATCTTAGCTATAATTTTGTATACAATGTTACATAGAATTATAGGGCCCTCTTAGGTTAAAATATATGAGAAAAATTCTCATTTCCTCCCACTTTCTTAGATGGGTGTCTACAAAAAATAATTAAAGTCCCTTACCATCATCCACTTAATATAAGTTTTTTTTACCATAGAGTTAATAAGGGAGTCCCAGAGGTGTTTCCTTTGGCCTCTATTATTAGAGGCATAAGCATTCACTATATTCCATGACCAACCAGTACATAGGTCATGGCAAGAAAGAATGAGAGAATTAGAAGAATAGTGCAAAAGAGTACCTGAGAGGTTATTTTCATTCGATATGAATTCTAACATACCAGATGCTCCTTGAGTGTCCATTGATATCCATGAAACACTAGGAAAAATATTTTTTCATAGCCTTATCAAAACCTTCTTTCTGTATTTTCATTTCTTAAATAAAAAGAATTGATCAACTTATAATTTTTGTAGGGCACATACTTCTTAACTAGGCTATTTATCCACCTCAAATTCCATGAAAGCATTTTAATCATCAAGCTAAAAGATAAAAATTGTTCCAACTTCAAAAATAACTTTCTAGTACAAATTAGTACCAACTTGGTATCAAATCACATCACAACTTTTTTAACCTCCTCCTAAGGCTAACAACCTAGAAAAGGTCATTCTGTTATCCATAGGTTTAGGCCCTAAATCTTTCCCTAATGATTTTTCCACCCTACTATTCTTTGCCACATCTAGCTTATTTTTCCTGTCAACCACCATCCACTCAAACTTCTTGAAAAGGTCATTTTCAAAGTTGAGAATCAAAGGGGTCCTAAGGGCAACAAAATTGCCCAAACCCATAAGAAACTTCTTAAATGATGAGTCATATTTACTAGGTTTGTAGGGGAGGAAGGAGGAAATAACACTACTAAAACACATGAGCCCTATGTAGGAGCTACCTTTTTCTCAAGAGGACCAAAATCCTCCACAACACCATAGGAAGAAGGAAGGGTCAACCGCACCAACTCATCAAGAATATTTTGTTGAGAGGGAGTAAGAAGAAATCTAATAATAGCCTTCTTAGAAGCCAAATTCTCATTGGAAGGGAGAACTAGTTGGCATGATGAAGTATCATATAGTTGATGGGGTTTAGCCACCGATTGTAGAGTGGGTTTAGAAGGAGAAAATTGTAGCACATTCCCAATTGGAGGACCTTCAAAAAAAATTTAAATAGGGAATGAAATATCTACATGGATGAATCTCTTACAAAGGAAACATAACATTTTTACTTTCTCATAACCCAAGGGTTGGACATAGGACCCAAAATTTGAGTTCAATGTTACAAACATAGGGAGGATCTATTGTAACACTGGCACAAATTCTAGAAAATAAAAGGCAATATTTTGCTTCAGTAACCTTTTCAACTTTAAAAGAATACCAAACAATTCTGCCATGCCTCTAAAAATCTTATTATTCTAGAGCCCAAGAGATCAACCTGGGAGCTTGATCCATGTGGGGGCCACTACTCCCAAATTGCCAATTGGGTCTAGCCTAGGTTTCCACTCACAAACAATACAAATATTTATGGATTTGGACCTAGCGACTAGGGTACATCAGATAGGGAAAAAATTAGGTCAGCCTTGGTACAGAAGGAAAACATTCTATTCCATTCATGGATACATTAATCTTTACACTTCCTTTCAAGACCCAAGAATAGGTCACCCATTTCCTAAGTTATTCAATAAAGGGTCTGGAAAGAAGGAACCTTCCAACCAAAGTGAGCTCTAAATTATTAATTGTTTCTCCCATAATGTCATTTGGGGTAATAATGGTACTATCTTTCACCACACAAGAACCTTTATACAAGGGGTAGGTGGTAACACATTTCTCACCTATAACCTTATCTGCAAAGGAAACACCATTAACTTGATGAACTCATTGTGACTGAGGACCCACAAGTGTTGCCTTGATGGGGATAGAAGAGGAAGGGTATGAGGACCTAGAATTGGTAACTATGCTATTAGAAGCCCCCAAAGGCTTTTTCAACATTATGAAGCTTGTGTCTCTAAAACATATAGTTGGTTAAAAACCTGTTAGTGGCTCTAAAGAGTTGGGATTTGGTTCATGACTTTTCTTATATTTGTTTAAACTTTTAAGGAGTGTTTTGAGGGTTGTTGGTATTCTACAAGGACTAATAGCCTAACGTGGGCTTGAAATTAGAATTTTTTTTAAGGCTTTCTCTCTTATGGAAATAGTGCACAAATTGAAAGTAGATTTTAAAAAAAAAATTTGTTATTCAATTGATAAGATTTTGTTATTGGGTTTGGTTTAATTTTAAGTTTTCCTCAACAAAATTCTCTCTTCTTTTGTTTAATGCATCCATTTTACATGCATTAATGAGGAAATCTTTCTTTTCTTCATGCCTCCATTTTAGATGAATTAATGAGGAAATATTTCTTTGTTTCATGTGTCCATTTTAGGCGCATGTAAGTTATGACTGATGAAAGAGTTATAGATTTTCTCCCTAGACCTAGCAAATTTATTGAATTTACTACATTTTCTTATATTCTTATTTCTCTTAGATAAATTTGGGTTTAAATGGGATTTACATTTCATAGCTATTTAAAATGTTGGATGTCATGCAAAATTTCATTAGTTTAAGTTTCAAGAATTTCCATAATTCAAATTTTTTCATAGACATTAAATATATTATCTCTTAGCACTTCAGTTTCTATCTTTTGTGGCATAGATTTAGTTGTAATGTCAGGATTGGTAATTATAAGAGGCTCCCACTTTATTAGTATTTCATATACTAAAATAAAACTTAGTTTTTAATTATAGATTCACCAAATCTTATTGAATGTTAATATCAGTACACAGTGATACTATGAGGTTTTGGATTTTTTGATGTTTTCAATTGACAACTACTTTTATGACATTTTGACTTTCTAAATTAAAAATTGAGTTATTCAAAATTAAATAAGTAAAATGACATATCCTCCTCACTTCCTTTGCATTAGATTTTCTACTTTCATAATGGGTATGAAAATGACATTTTCTAATCCTGTTTGGTTTTATCTTTATTTTTTTATTAAGGGTTAAAATAAGTTTTAAATACAAGGGACCCAAAACCTCAAATTTCATAACAAAATAGGAATTAAAGTTTAATAGAATGAACAAAACTAGAACAACAACCAACAACAACCAACAACCCTAGACAACCATCATAAACAAAAAAACCAACCAAGAGATAGAGACTAGAACCAACACCAAAACCAAACAACTAACTATATGAATAAGCAACAAAAAGCCAATAAACCACACATGAGACAAATAGACCAATATTGTGTTGGCTCTATTTTTATCTTTTCCTTCTTTTATTTTATCTTCTCATCAACTACTTTTACCTAGACTCTTTAACCTATTCCTTTGCCTTCAACTTCCTGGTAGCATACCTAGTTCTCTTCTTTCCCAGAGTATCTTCTGTGGCCTTTGCCTCATCTAAGTCCAAGACCATGATATTGTCCACCTGTATATCCATTTTTCTAACAATTTTGTTCATATTTTCCACTAAGGCTTCCATCAATTTCTAGTAATTATTGATTAGCGTGTAAGTATTTCTTTCCAAATTCTCAGTTCTATTCACTAGCCCATGAATATTTTCTTTCACATTATCATCAACATTACTGAAAATCCCTACCTCCCCAATAAACTTGTTCTCAATTTCTTCCATTTTTTAAATTTCAAGCTCTGTAATTAATATTGAGTTCTTTCATAGAGTTGAAAGTCCACTACTCCATTTTGAAAGTGTACATTGAAATCACTTTTGACATTTGGATCACTCCAAGCAGAGACTAGATATCGATTCCTTTCAAGTATTCCTCTAGTAATTTGACATGGACCTCTTCCACACTTGCAGTATTTAGTTTTATCTTTGTTGATAGTTTAGTTTCTATCTACAACACCATCCAAGACATTGAAGGTGGATTTGAAGGTTTTTTTTTGGTTTGATGTAGATGGAGCAATTGTTTTGAATAATATTTAGTAAAATCCAAATAAATTTTATGACAACATTTAGTGAAAACTTATCTATTATTAGATTTTATTAGTAGTTGGATTTTAATGTTATAGAATACATTATAACATTCATTACAAACTATTTTGATGTAATTATTTATATTATTGTTACACACAAATCATACATTTATTGTAAGTGCAAGTTAAATATCATGTACACAAACTTCTAAAAAACTTATTTATTTAATTTTCCTATCACTTTTTAACTATTTTGTAAAAGTGAAAGTTTATTGAATATTCTACATAATTGTACATTATCTAAGAGTAAAAATATAAGTATCATTTCCCAAGATAAAATTATAAGAAAATGCATTGAAGGAAACTTCGTTGTTGTTGAAAAAAATTACATTAAATGATAGAAAGTTACCACTTAAAAATTATATAGGTTAAAATAAACCCTCTAATAAGAAAATTATGGCTTAAAAAATATAGAAACACTTTGTACATTAATTTTGACATATTTTAAAATGATTTTTCAATTATTAATTTGCCATATATATTCTGTCCACATAACCAATTAAGCTTTCCTTACTCTACCATTGATATTTTTGAAGTATTAGATAGCAGCCAAAAAGATGAGGGGCTGATCCCAAAGTACAAAAAGGTTGAAGAATCAGTCGAAGGTTACCTCCTAGTCATCTAACCAATGCCAACTTCAAACGCCAAAAAACAAGATATATCCATAGCAAAAATAATAGTACTATCATTCGTTAAACTGATATGCAGAAAAGAGTGTAAAATAAACCAACAACACTTAAACATACCACTACCATTGATGTTGTATTATAAAAATTTAATCAATTTTTTTCAAGTTAAATTTAGTCTTTCTTCAATTTTTTACAATTGAATAGTCAAAATAAATATCTATAATTATAGATAATGAATTATTTGTTATATAGTTGATAAATGAAACAATATTTTTTACAAATTTATAAATGATTAAATTCTTATATGATTTTATTTTATATGATATTGCATGGAAATAAAATTACTATTTTATTGGATATGATTTTATATTGTATAAAAAAATTATTGCATATAATTTTTATTATTTTTTGTGTCAAATATAATTTCTATTTTGTTTTATCTCTCATTATTTTAACATATATTTTCTCTTATGTACACCATAATTGATCTAATAAATCTCCTATCAGCTCAATGTTGTCTGCACAACAACATACAATTGATAGTTTATGCAATCTTGACCTTTTAGATGTGTTCACTTCTATCAATGTGTACTAATATAATCCATGTATTTATCTATCATCTCAAAGTGCCTCTATCTCCTCTACACTTATTTGATATAAACTTGTCATACAATCAAGTTGACTTGCATCTACACATGTCCATAGAATGTCTAAAATGATGTTTGAGGAAATTTTTAGTATATTACTTATAAATTTTTAGAATTTTCCCTAATCTCTATACAGTGATGCCATCTACATGGGTAACATGTGTAAATTATATGTTAACTAGGCCCTATTAAATGCTAATACCTACCATGTTACAACTTAAGTGGTGGACTATTAGGTGTTAATAGGTCATATTAGACATGTTAATCTATTATTTAAATTAAGCGGTCCTATTAGGCCCTAAGACCTATCCTAGTAAGGGCACATATGTCATATTACATCTTAATATATGTCAAGATTAGGAGTTAATAGGCTAGATTAGGTGTTAATGTGCATATCAAAATAAATTAAATGTACATTTAAAAATGAACATTGCAAGAGAAAGAGAAAAAGTGAGGGGAGAGAGAAGAGAGAGTGTGTGAGAGGAGAGAGAGTGAGAGGAGAGAGAAGATAGGGAGAGAGATAGTGAGGAGAAAGATTGGAGAGAGTGGAGAGAGAGTGAGGAGTGAGAAAGTGAGGAGAGAAAAAGTGAGGAGAGAGAAAATGAGGAGCGAGAAAGTGAGGAGTCAGAGTGAGGAGAGGAGAGAGAGGAAGGAGGAAGAAAAGGAGAGAGAGGAATGTGAATGTGACAAGAGAGAGTGAGGAGAGGAGAGAAAAGGTGAGGATAGAGAAACTAAAGAGAAAGAGGAGAGAGAAAGTGAGAGGAGAGAAAAGTAAGGAGAGAGTGAGACAAAGAAAGTGAGGATAGAGATAGTGAGGAGAGAGAAAGTGAGTAGAGATAAAGAGGAGAGAGAAATTAAGGAGAGAATGAGGATAGGAAAGAGAGTAAGGAGAGAGAGCGAGGAGAGAAAAAGTGAGAGGATAGAGAAAGTAAAGAGAGATCAAGTAATGAGAGAGTGAGGAGAGGAGAGAGAAAGTGATGAGAGAGAAACTAAAGAGAGAGAGTGAAAGGAGAGAGAAAGTAAGGAGAGAGTGAGGAAAGAGTGAGAGGAGAGAGTGGGGAGAGAGATAGTGAGGAGAGGGGAGAGAGATAAAGTGAGAGGAGAGACTGTGTGAGGAGAAAGAAAGTGAGGAGAGAGAAAGAGGAGAGAGAGAGTGAGTGAGTGAAAGGAGAGGGAAAGTGAGAGGAGAGTTAGAAGAGAGAAAGTGAGGGGAGCTCAGAGAAAGTAAGGAGAGAGAAAGTTCTCAGAGAGAGTGAGTTGAATTATTTTTTGTTTTCTATCCACCTAGTACTAGATTTGTGTTTTTTGTTTCTATGTAGACCTAGAGCTTTTAATTTTCTAAACCTACTTTTTTTCCCAACTATAGTTTTAACTATGTTTTTACAATATTTTTATAACTATAATTGTGTTCAAAACTATCTAACATAGTTAAAAAATACAAATCTATGTACATAAAACTAACTACAACAACATGTTAACATAAAACTAATTTTTTTTTAAAACTAAAATTTCCTTGAAAACAACTAAACATTCATTAAAAATAACTAAATATTAATTTAAAAAATTAAATATTCATAAAAAATACAAAAACAAAGAAAATGCATACCTAAATGCTCCAAAGAGGTAAAAAATGGTAGATGAAGATGCTGATGCAAGCTACGATGTCATACACTTTGCTTTAAGCCCCCTAGTCAACCAACTAGCCCAAACAAGAATGCGACAAAAAGGGAAAAATGAGAATTTAAATATTTTCTAGCAACTTTTAGGGCTTTGAATGATGCCTTAGGCTTCATTCGAAGCCCCTTTGCTAGCATGTCATGTCAAGCTTTGAATAAAGCCCCTAGTGACTTTCATTTGAAGCCTCTAAAAAAGGGCATCCCCACTTTCCATCCAATTTCTTTGTGATGGAAAGTGGGAACCATTATTGTGGCCTTGGTAATATTCTTGACTACTTTGACATGATTAAGACAATTGAAGATTGGGATATCTCCCATTTTTTTAGGGAGAAGAACCAAGTTCTTGACTTCATTGCAACCATAGGTGTCTCTAAGGATGACACTTATTAGTGGAGGCCTAATGATCAACTCTAGATGTGAATGCTAAAAATACTTTTCTTGATGACATATTATCTTGTTAAGATGGCATTTTTATAAAACAATGATGATATACCCACTTTATTAATTTGTTGGAACTTGGAGATTGAGTTGTCTAGAAGATATTATGAGGTGTAATGGCTTGGTTTTCAAATTACAATTTTTACACAAGATTATTTTCCCATATTTAGTGTTTGTCAAATTGATCTTGCCTCCAAACACTTTTAGGTATTATTTAATCTACCCCTATCCTATTTTCACTAGTGGATGGTTTACCATAAATTACCTCTACTCTTTCTACAATTATCTAAGACTGGGGGTAGGAATGGGGAAGAGCCTATCTCTTTGGAAAATGTGGCAAAATGGCCCTATTGCATGTGACAATGTTTGACCAATGAGGTTTCTCCTTATCAAGAGAAGCTTAATAGTTATGTGACCCTTTGGTAGACAAGATCTTTGATTGCTTAACAAGTATAAAGTACTATAGTTGAGTGTATCAATTGGAGGTGACGAGTCTCCACATTGTGGTTGAGATGAAATTTTATAGGCCATACGGCTTAAGAGGAGACAATGATCTTATTCTTAAAAGAGGATGAGTGGGAGATAGTCAACAAGACCAAAGCCAAAGGTTATGGTCATATAATCATATGACCATCAACATCTTTAGGAAAAAACTGTAGAGGTGATTATGAGGTACTTCACCCTAGATGAGAATTTTACTAGCCTCTTTAACTTTACTATTTTATGTTTCTTAGTCACTTTAGGCATACTTGTATCACTTATTTCCTATTTTATCTTCTCTTTTCCTTGTATTCTATCCTTAATAAACATTAAAAAGCCTAATATTCCTATTCTTAATGAGGACTTCATCTTTCTCACCATGGAATATGTCAAGTCAACATGTGTTCCTTATGAGCCAACTAAAGCAAAGAAAGACATTGAGAATGACCAAAATATCCATGTTTATTATTCAAGTGTGTCTATTACTAGTGAGGATCTCCCTTCGATATGACTTCCATATTAGAAATAGATAGCATATGGAGCTAGGGAAGTCTTCCTCTAAGTCACCCTAGCCTCATCGATATGGAATAAATGATGATGATGTTGATTATGCTCCTTTTATGATGCAGGAGCATCCAGAGGTATAAGGGCAATCCTGTGTCACCCAAAAAATATACTTAGACTTAGTTTCTATTTCATGTCTTTTCATTTCTGGATACCCATTTGGGTCAAATAAAGGTTCCAACTCTCACAGTTCAACTATCAGTGTGCTAGAAAATCCCAAAAAAATAGGAGCATGCAATTTGGCCATCATTTTGGTGACCTAAAAGGTGTGAATTGGCCAGATGAATTTAATTGTGATTTGGAGCATTCCAAAAAAAGAATCAAGTCAAAAGGCCCCACGGTTTGAAAGTTATTGTAGTTTTTCGAGTTTTGGAGACCTCCTAAGAATGCTTCAAAGTCAGGTTAGGGGCATTAAATGACCTCGAAAAGGGCTGAAAAATGGGGATGAGTGAAGCTTGTCCATAGGGCTATAGAGCGCTTTGAGAGCTTTTAAAAAATGTAAACAGTTCATCAATCAGAGCTATGGTTCAAAAGTTATGCCTCCCAGAAGTTCGATTACCGTTTCTGGATTCTTCTAGATTTGCACTAACTTCTAACACAGCTTCTGGAACCTTCTATTTGGTCGGTGGATGCCTACTAGAACTTTTTAGAATGTACTCCTAGTCCTTAACCCTCTGGGGTCTATTTAAGGAGATTTCTAGCATTGTAAAAGGTAGTTCAGAGTGGAGTTTGAGAGGAGGTACTGAAAGGAGAAATTATCTCTAGATTTATGCTATTGTAAGCCCTTAGGGCATGTTTTGAAGTTTATTTTCCTATACTTTTTGTACTAGCTTATTTTCTCATTTAATATAATTTTCCCTTTTCTATTGTGTCCATTATGTTCTTGGGTTGTGTCTCCATCAAGTGGTATCAGAGCGGGTTTTCTTGAGTGTGTAGATAGAGCATCGACTGTGAGGCAGTTTGCACCAGGACTGTGTGGTTGTGGGTTTGAGTTAGAAGATGCCTCCACGAAGAGAGCGTGGTGGAAGGGCCAGAGCTATTAATCCTGAGGAGGTTAGAGCCCTCCAAAGGCAGGTGCAGGCATTGCAAGAGGAGCTCCGTAGAGGAGCAAATGTTGCCGCAAGTGACAACAGTGAGGATGACAATGAAGAAGAAGTAATGGGACCAGAAGAGGAATTTGATGGGGAAGTTCTGAATCATACAGAGGAAAGGCTTTTTAGGGCCATTACTAAGTTTGGGAAAAGACCCACAATTGAAGTGGGTGTATTTTTAGGAAATCTGAAACCAGATGAGTTGATCGATTGGATCAATGAACTGGAAGAATACTTTGAGTATGAGGATATCAGGGACCCAAATAGGGTTAAGTTTGCAAAGGCCGTGCCAAAATCTGGTGGCAAGAGGTTCAATTGGAAAGAAATAGAAGAGGAAAGGAGAAGATCAAAAGATGGGATCGCATGGTGGACAAATTGAAGAAGCAGTTCATTCCTGTGGACTACGAGCTTGATTTGTTTAAGAAGATGCATGGGTTAAAGCAAGCAGGAAGATCAGTCCAAGAATATACAGAGGAATTTTACCGACTCTTGATTAGAGTGGGGCATGCAGAAGAAAATAAGGAGAAGGTTGCTCATTATATCAGTGGGTTGCGACCTAGCATCCAGGAGGAATTAAGTCTAGTAAGAATGACCAGCGTTGAAGAGGCATACCAGTTTTCCCTACGAGTTGAAGAGAAGCTGAATAAAAGGTTTGAAGGAAGACAAAGAGGGTGCGGTCAAGGAGGAAGGGGAAGCGGTAGATCATCTGGAGGCCGTAATGAAACCCAAAAGAAAAATGAAGATGAGGGTACTAGCAGGGACCAAAGGAATGAGGGTTTCAACCACTCCCATAACCAAGACTTTGGAAATCAGAGAGAAAGAGGTAGAGGACATGGACAAGGAAGAGGAGGCTTCTGTGGTACCTGTTTCCATTGCAATGAAGAAGGTCATCGTGCCTTTGAATGCCCTCAACAACAAGGAAGGATACATAGGAGAGCTAAGGGCCAAGCTAGGGTTGCTCATGTGGATGAGGATGCACAATCATCACATTCAGAGGATGCAGAAAGAGGAGAGACCTTGGTAAATGAAAGAGTCCTACTAAGTGGTGAGATTGAACCAGGACAACGGAGGAGTTTGTTCCGTACTAGATGCAAGTGTGAGGATAAATGTTGTGACGTGATCATTGATGGTGGTAGCACTGACAACTTGGTATCAAAAGAGATGGTCTCTAAGCTAAAGCTCAAGAGGGAGAAACATCCACAGCCCTATCGAATTGCTTGGGTAAAAGATGATCATAAGGTCCTGGTAAGTGAACAGTGTTTAGTAAAATTCAAAATTGGGAGTTACCATGATGAAGTTCTCTGTGATGTTATTTCGATGGATGTTTACCATCTATTATTGGGTAGACCATGGCAGTTTGATAGACATGCAGTGCATGATGGGCATGCAAACACATACTCTCTAACAAAGGATGGAGTTCGCCACAAATTGAAGCCCATGAAAAAGGAAGGTGAAAAGGTATGTAGCAGTGCTAGGATTTTTCTTGTTGATGGAAGAAAGTTTTTAGATGGCATGAAACATCAGCATATGTGCTATGCTTTGATTCCTAGGAAAGATAAAGAAGGTAGTAGTGAAATACCACTTGAAGTTTCTGATTTACTAGGGGAGTTTGGAGATATTATCTCTGATAATGTTCCAAATGGATTGGCACCAATAAGGCAAATCAGTCATCAGATAGATATGATTCCAGGAGCTAGTTTTCCTAACAAGGCTGCTCATAGGATGACTCCTACTGAAATAGAGGAGCTAAATAGACAGGTTCAGGAACTGTTGAGGAAGGGCTTGATTCGAGAGAGCCTGAGTCCATGTGCAGTACCTGTAGTCCTCGCACCAAAGAAGGATGGAGAGTGGAGGATGTGTACAGATTCTTGAGCTATAAATAGGATAACCATCAAGTACCGATTTCCTTTGTCAAGGATGGATGATCTTATGGACTGTTTGAGTGGAGCTCAGTACTTCACAAAGATAGATCTCAAGAGTGGCTATCATTAGATACGGATTCGAGAAGGAGATGAGTGGAAAATAGCCTTCAAGACCAAGGAGGGTCTTTATGAGTGGTTAGTCATGCCCTTTAGATTGACGAACGCCCCAAGCACCTTCATGCGGCTCATGAATGAGGTACTTAAGAAGTTCTTGGGAAAAAAATTTATTGCCTATTTGGATGATATTTTAATTTTCAGCAATATTTTGGAAGAACATTTACTGCATATTCGTAGTGTCCTTGAAAGGCTAAGGGAAGAGAAACTGTTAATTAATCTGAAGAAGTTTATCTTTGCAAAAAGGGAGTTAGTCTATTTGGGGTTTGTTATATCACCTGAAAGTCTCAAAATGGATCCAGAGAAGGTAAAAGCCATCTTGGAATGGCCTACTCCAAGGTTTGCTACTAAGGTAAGATCATTTCATGGTTTGGTTAGTTTTTACAGGAAGTTTATTAAGAATTTTAGTGGCATATGTGCACCCCTAACTGATACAATAAGAGGGGATAGAAAAGAGTTCAAATGGACTGTAGCAGCTGCGAAAAGTTTTGAATTGCTGAAGAAGAAGGTAACAGAACAGCCTGTGTTGGAACTTCCAGATTTTAGAAAGGTTTTCCAATTAGATTGCAATGCCAGTGGCAGCGCTATTGGGGCTGTATTAAGCCAAGAAGGTAAGCCTATTGCATATTTTAGTGAAAAATTGAATGATGCAAAGAAGAAGTATTATGTTTATGATCAAGAATTCTATGCAATAGTTCAGGCCTTAAAGAAATGGAGGCATTATTTATTGCTAAAGGAATTTTTTTTGTATACTGATCATCAGGCATTACAGTACCTAAATAGCCAAGGTAAATTGAATCAAAGGCATATGAAGTGGGTAGAATTCTTGCAGAGTTATACATTTGTGTTGAAGCATAGAAGTGGAAAATCTAACAGGGTTGCAGATGCACTAAGTAGGAGACAGTCATTGCTTACAGTAATGCAGGTTGAAGTAGTTGGGTTTGATGAACTCAAGAATTTGTACCTCGAGGATCCTGATTTTGTTGAAGCATGGAAAGCTTGTAAAGAGCCTGTTGCTGTAGATAGAACCAAGTGGTTAGACTATTTGATTCATGATGGCATGTTGTTCAAGGGTAGTCAATTGTGCATTCCAAGGAGTTCCATGAGGGAAAATCTGATTAAGGAGAAACACAGTGGAGGGATGGCAAGACATTTTGGTCGAGATAAGACCATTGCCATTCTTAGAGAACATTATTTTTGGCCTCAAATTTCATAGGATGTGAAGAAGTTTGTACAGAGTTACCAGGTTTGTCAAGTTGCCAAGGGGTTTAGTCACAATACTAGCCTATATCAGCCATTGCCTATTCCATCAAGGCCATGGGAGGACATAAGTATGGATTTTGTTCCTAGATTGCCAAGGACAAAAAGGGGTAATGACTCCGTATTCGTGGTGGTTGATAGGTTCTCCAAAATGGCACATTTCATTCCATGCCACAAAACTCATGATGATGTCCATATTGCAGACTTGTTTTTCAAAGAGGTGGTAACACTACATGGTCTTCCAAGGAGTATAGTTTCTGATAGAGATACTAAATTTGTGGGGTATTTCTGGAGGACATTGTGGAAAAAGTTGAGAACAGACTTGAAATTTAGTTCCACGCATCACCCACAAACTGACGGCCAAACAGAAGTGGTAAATAGAAGTCTGGGAAATTTGCTGAGATGTTTAGTTGGAGATAAGCCCAAGGGATGGGATTTGATTCTACCACAAGCAGAGTTTGCTTATAATAACTCTGTAAATAGGAGTACTGGAAAATCACCATTCCAAATTGTATATGGGAGTAGCCCAAGGACTGCACCAGAGCTAAGGAAGATAGAACAAGGGGAGAGGACAAGTGCTGAAGCTAAGGAATTTGCTAAACATATCAAGCGTCTACATGAGGAGGTTCAAGCACACATTACCAAGATGAATCAAGAGTATAAAGCTAGGGCTGATCAAAGGAGAAGACATAAGGAATTCCAAGTAGGAGATTTAGTCATGGTGCACTTACGAAAAGAAAGATTTCCAGTCGATACTTACAACAAGCTGAAAATGAAGAAATTTGGCCCCTGCAAAATTTTGAAGAAACATGACTCAGGAAATGCATATGAGGTGGAGCTGCCATATGGTATTCACATTTCTCCCATTTTCAACATTGTAGATTTAACAGAGTATCATGATGATGGTGCAGATGAGGTGTTAGAGCCATGTCCAATTCCTACTTCTAAGAAGGAGGAGATAGAAGACATTCTAGATCATCGTGTGGGTAGGAGTACTAGAAACAGGCAGTATGAAGAGTATTTGGTCAAATGGAAAGGATGACCAATCGAGGACTCAACTTGGATTTCAGCAGCTGAGGTTTCCCATTTGGGATTTTTCTCTACCATTCATAAAGTGACAAGGTCACTTTTCAATCTACCCTGGGTGTCTGATGCAAGAGCATCCAGAAGTATAAGGGCAATCCTGTGTCACCCAAAAAATGTACTTAGACTTAGTTTCTATTTCATGTCTTTTCATTTTTGGATACCCATTTGGGTCAAATAAAGGTTCGAACTCTCATAGTTCAACTATCAGTGTGCTAGAAAATCCTGAAAAAATAGGAGCATGCAATTTGGCCATCATTTTGGTGACCTAGAAGGTGTGAATTGGCCAGATGAATGTAATTGTGATTTAGAGCATTCCAGAAAAAGAATCAGGTCAAAAGGCCCCACAGTTTGAAAGTTATTGTAGTTTTTCGAGTTTTGGAGACCTCCTAAGAATGCTTCAAAGTCAAGTTAGGGGCATTAAATGACCTCTAAAAGGGCCAAACAATGGGGACGAGCGAAGCTTGTCCATAGGGCTATAGAGTGCTTCGAGAGCTTTCCAAAAATGTAAACAGTTCGTCAATCGGAGCTACGATTCAAAAGTTATGCCTCCCGAAAGTTCGATTACCATTTCTGGATTCTTCTAGATTTGCACCGACTTCTAACATAGCTTCTAGAACCTTCTATTTGGTCGGTGGATGCCTACTAGCACTTTCTAGAATGTACTCCTAGTCCTTAACCCTTCGGGGTCTATTTAAGGAGATTTCTGGCATTGTAAAAGGTAGTTCAGAGTGGAGTTTGAGAGGAGGTACTGAAAGGAGAAATTATCTCTAGATTTATGCTATTGTAAGCCCTTAGGGCATGTTTTGAAGTATATTTTCCTGTACTATTTGTACTAGCTTATTTTCTCAGTTAATATAATTTTCCCTTTTCTGTTGTGTCCATTCTGTTCTTGGGTTGTGTCTCCATCATTTTAGTACCCAATCCCATAAATATATTGATTATAGTTTGCCCTCTTTGACCACTAGCATGGTCTAGATAGAAACTCAATTAAATAACCTTCCCTATGAGCCATGGGAGAATATACTATATTTCAAAAAGGAAAGAAAATAAAATAACTTTAGAAAGAAGGGGGAAAAGGCATCTAGGGCTCTAAATGCGAAAAATGGAGACTATTATTGTTTCTAAGACTACTAGTAATAACAATAGTACTAAGTAAGTCACAATGAAAGATGAGGAGGTAGGTCACTAGGATGACGATCATGGTACTAATATTATCCCTAAGGAGGTTAAAGGTGGGTTTTGTATTGATATTTTGTTGAAAGTGGTGAAAGAGACTCTTGCCAATGAAACTATGGATGTGTCACTGCTTTTTAGGGATTCTACTAATGGTCAAGTCACTATGTTCAATCATCTTATATTGGAAATAAATATGGTTAAAGATATTGTGAATTTCATCAATACCAAGATTAATTATTAAAAATATTTTATTAAATAGAGACATGATAAGGCTAGTTCAAATAAAAGTTGGTTCTCATTAAAGTTGCAACAAAGATGTTAATTCAATATAAAGAATGAAAAGGAATTAAAAAAATAGAGTGGTAGATGACTCAATTGTGAAGATACATAAAAAATGAAGATAGTTTCCTTAGTTAGCAAGTGTGTCATCCAAAGCAACATTATATGAACTTAAAATGCTAAATGGGAAATTATAGGTCCTCAAAGATACTATTTTCAAGAACGGTAAGGACATGCTTCCTGATGTTGCTAGTATTCATTAGAATAAGGGTATTTTTAGTTGCTAATATTCATAAATTGGCTAATTTTAGAAAATTTTGGCTAGTAAATTGGCTAATAATTTAAGATTTAATGCAACCTAAATTGCCATATTTTTATAAATTTTAGCTTTAAATATTTAAAATTTCTCAATAATTTATTTTATTTAAAACTATGTTCAACGATACGCCATAATATTTGATATATGATTAGATTTGATTCACCTAAATACTATACATTTTTTGGAGAAATTAAAATTAATTCACCATTAATTATCATAACTATTGGTTACTTAAAGGGTATATCACCAATATTTTGTTTTCACTATTGATTTAGAACATAATGGAATGATCCTCATAATAACCCATGAGTTAAAAAATATTCAATTTTCATTTGTAATATTCTATGGTGATTAAAGAAATTTCTATTATTATTGAGATTCACCAATATTTTCTATACAAAAATTATGATTCCAAAATAATTTTCTATATAAATAATATTTAAAATAAAAAATTTGAAAGATTCATGAATAGAAATAATTTATTTTATTGAAAAAAATGAAAGATTCACCAATATTTTATATCTTCTTTTGGAGGGGGATTTCTTAAAGATTACCCTAATTAGAATGTTCATGTGCCTAGTGATCATATAAAATCTAGCTTGACTCCTTTGTAAGGATTTATAGTCATGTTTAAGGTATCATTGCATAGCCCCAGATTATCAATGATGTCATGGATATGCATGAGAAAGTTATAGACAAAATCTATAGGCTACCAAAATCAAGGAATATTTTCATTAGTTTGATGTAGGTCCATGAACCTATTTTTGGATATTGGTATCCTACTGTGTTTATTTGGTTTATCTTTTTTATGACATTTTTGTAATGTAAACAGGTTCAAGGTTCCAACTTCAAAACTTGATTTATCTTAATAATAAGTGATGATGATAATAGGGAGTTATGGTTGATTTTAGTTTCCTTTGAACCTCCCTTAAGCACTAACTTCAAACTTGAAACACTCATGAGAAGAAATTGTGTGTGTGTGTGTGTGTGTGTGTGTGTGTGTGTGTGTGTGTGTGTGTGTGTGTGTGTGTGTGTGTGTACATACATACATACATACATACATACATACATATATATTGATATTGTTGATTTAAATATAATATAAAGCTATTCTGATAAAAAGTTCAAAGCATGGAAAAATATAAAATTTATTTAATGTGGATTACAATAGGATAATTATTATGTGGTTTTAAAATCAATGATAAAATATAAGCCAATAAAACACGAGTGAGGTAGGATTTGGAAAAATAATAATACATGAGAAAGATACAATTATGTGTTAATATTTGAATAATAGATATGCCAATACATTAAGAATTTAAACTTTGACAAGAATTTGAAAACCCTTCTATGCCTATGTAAGTTTAGTTAGTGTACAATCTTGTGGAAACAAAGACAACCTAATTATCTTTAATGTTGTTAATCTTTCTAAAACCAAGACAAAGTATATCACTATTAAAAGAGAGGCCCTAGAAATAATATATGCCCTAGGTTTAGGCATTACCTATTGTCCATGCCATTTACTTTTAACACAAACCATGAACTACTAAAGTCTCTTAAACTAGGCTATTCATATAGATGATTATATGTAGTTGGCTATTATTGTTTTAGTAATTCAATTTATTTTGTCATGGTCAATCTCAAAATTAAAAAAGGGTGTCTTGATTATCTTTGTTATATTGATACTAGGAATAACTTGATGAACAAGCTAAAGATTTACCCTATGAAAGATTATTTAGGGTAACTACATGACCTTGAGATCTTTATGGTGTACCAACATTACTTTGTACAATGAAATTTCCTTTTACACTTTGAGAAGGAAAACTCTACAAAATAAGAAGAGACAGTATTAGCTACCATGTGATTTATGAGAATGATTAAGAAGATATCCTTTGAGAATAGCATAAAGGTGTAGTAGATGAAATTAATGCCAAAGATATAAAAAGATGGGACTAATAAGTTTGTTGTGTCCTACTCTATAATAAGATACCAAAAACTATGATAAATAATTTTACATTTTTTGAAGAGTTGATAGACCTATTATGAGAGATAATATGCCTCTACACTCAATTTTGTCTTGAGCATCATTTAATGAATAGACTATAGATTCTGTAGGATCCATTTTACGATTATGTAAAGCATCCATGACTAGATTTGTCATCATTAATATGGGGCACTAGACTAAATGGGAAAAATTATGTCTTAAAAAGGACTTTATAATTAAAATAATAGACAAATTCCCACTTATAATAATATTACTCAAGTTAGCTACCCACTTAGCATAACTAGTAATCAAGGGAGATATTTTGTTAACAAAGTCATCTCATACTTCCTCAATGATTTCATGATAGGATATAATTGAAGTACTCCATATGATTGATATGTCAATAGAGAAACAAATCCCTCAATTGATAAATAAAATAATTACCAAAATGTAGCATAATAATTAGACAATTTGGATTCAAGTTACTTGCAAATGTATGATCACGCAAACAACGTATGAGGGCAGAGTCTCCTGGAGATGGGCTTCCTATAAAAATTTATATGGGTGTTCTTAATATTTTTTATGATTATTTTTAAGTGGTATGTTCCATAAATTTTATATTATGACTTATTCTTAAAGGTCGATCTCTACAATTTATGGAAGCTAGTGGTCTCATTTTTTATATAACATATTCAATTCATCTTAATTAAATAAATAAATTACAAAAAATATTGATAAGTATTGGAGATTTTTTTATATGATTGACAAGTGGTAGGAAAAAACCTAAATTGGTGGAGCAATATCTAGCCTCGCACCACTCCCTTAAATTTGCATCCACGAAATCATTCCAATTAATCCTATAGAAAATAATTTTTGACTTTATGAGACTTCCTGCTCCATAAAAATAGATTGTGAAGTCCCACTCATAAGACAGCACCCTAATAAAAAAGTAATTATCATGAACCATCTATCATTTTTATTTTAATAATTTAAAATATTTTCTTTATATTTATTTAATGATTTAAAATGAACTGTATATTTTTTATTCTTTAAAGCAAGTAGTTGGAATGTAGTTGAAGGTGCGATATGTATGCTGGAGTTTATAGAATTGTATGCATGCTGAACTGAAACAACACCTTCTTTATGTTTCAGTTAACTTTGGATGACAACATACGAATTAGAATTCTATTTTTCATTCTATTGTTATTCAAGAGACAAATGCAGGGGGGGTTGATTCATCCTTTCTCTTGATACCATGCCAAGCCTTTGTTTTCTTGATATTTCAATTAAACATAAGTGCACAAGATCCATCCAAATACGAAACATGACTAACAAAAACGGGAATAAATGATCACAGGTATGTCTGAGAAACTTGCATAGAATATGTAGGAGGGTTTTTTATATGCATGTTGAGAATTCCATTCAATGATAGTATTAAATGAAAATCCATTAATATCCCAGTAATCCCAATAAGCAATTACACTGTGCACCACATTTTTGCATCACTATTTTGTTTGCATGCTGAGAAATTTTCCCTCAAAGCCTTTTTCATTTAAGCATAGCATTCAATCTCTTAGATCTAAACATTAGCACCCTTCTCTTGTCTACATTGAGTCATTGTTTTTATTTTTTCTATTTTGTCTTTATTAAGCACAGTTTAGAGATTAGCTTGCATTGCTATATATCACTTTAAGAGAGTTTGACTTCATTTCTTATATTGCTCTTTCATATATTTTGGTTCGCGTTTAATAATGTTTTGCATATCTGTTCATTGCATCTGACATTAATTTGGAAGAAGTCCTTTGAATCTATGATGTCTTAGATTTTGGAGCACATAAGCATCTTGGACACTCTGCGGAATCATTCGAAATGTATTCGAGCACATCACCAATTTCAACTTCAAACAGGTCAGTTAGTCAATCGAATCTTATCACATTTTAGAATACTTTCTAAAATTCACATGTGGTACGCGCTGTCAAAAGCCCCAAAATTTGATTTTTCCAAAATTAAAGCTATTTAGCTGTCCTTGCGGCTGAAGTGAATGAAGGTCTTACTTTGGAAAGATTTTTTGTCATTTGAAAAGCTCGATAAAACATTAGGTAGTAAATATCCAGGTCTAAGTATAGACGCAAGTTCTTATGAGAATTTTAGTTCCTTGTCATAGTTTCAAGTGAGATTTATTTTTGGAAGATTTACACCAGTAGATCTTTATGTTTTATTTAATTTTATTTTCAACATCAACCTTTAAATATTTTCATTTGTGTCATAGCATATAGTTTATGCTTTTGAAACATTTTTGTGGATCTTTCTTTTTATTAAGCACTTGTAACTCACAATCCAAGTGACTTCAAATTAGTCCAATCTACATTACAAAATTATAATAAAAAAATAATTATAGTATAACACATAATACTAATAAAGTTTGTCTTCAAGCTTTCATATATAACTCTTATTACCAAATAGCTCAAACAAAACCTAGGTATCTTCGATATAGTTCCTTAAATTCTATGAAGACCTACTAAGGACCTTTATAATACAAAAAGAACAAGGAATCTAAGAAAAAGTCGATAAAGTTGAGATAAGAGGTGAAAAGATTGATAGTGATAAAAAAAAATTGGGAGGAAAAAATTGGGGAGATAGTGTATATGAGAGAGATAAATATGTAGGGAAAGGAAAAGAAGAAGGAAGTGGGAGGGAGAGAAATAGAAAGAGGAGAGAGGATAGTGCGGAGATGAAGAGATAGTTCATGATAATGATAGCTCAAGTGATAAATAGTATATAGATAGATACATAGAGTAGATCAAAGAGAAATTGAGAAAATAGAATATAGACAATGAGAGGTGAGTGGTAAAGACAAATAGAGGAAATATTGATAGAGTATCTCAAAGAGAAATAGAGGAATTATGATATAGATGTATAGGAGAAAAAGGTAAAGACGGGTGAGATAAGATAGCAATAGGAAGGGAGAAAGAAGTGTCCATGAGCGTGAATAAGAAAAATATAGAGATGGAGGTAGGAAAGTAGATAGGGAGAGTTTATGAATCACTATTCAAGAATATCATCAAAAGTATACAATACCATCAACTTCACTATTGCACCCTTCAAATGTGCAAGAGCTAGTTAATAAATTCTTTGTATGATTAGTCAACCATAGGTTTGATCCATGAGAAAGAGGAGGGCCACTCGTCTAGGTCTCCTTAGTTCTAAACCATAATTTTTTTGTCATAAAATTTCTATAGGTGTTAGGAAACTCCCAAATCAATATTTTCAATACTTAAAGTGCAATTCTTTGGAAAATTTTAAATCAATATTTTCATTTATACTTAAAGTGTGGTTAGTACTTTGAGATTATTTTTTAGACTTATTTAATTAGTGTAAAACAACACTAACATGATTAGAGATGATTAAATTCCAATCCAATCTTTGATATCTTTCAGTATAAATTTGAGTAAAATACTAAATCAACATATTTACTTATCTATGAAATTATAATTGATTCACAAAATCAATTTTTGAATGTGTAATAATTAATGTTACAACATGATTCACATTGAGTAATAAGTTGAGTCCATTCTAATTATTCTTCTAATTACAATTCGAAAAAACAAACAGACTAACAATAAGGGTATATCTTTATTTTAAAGGAATTTAGATCAAATTTATGTCACTCTTGAACCCAAGATCATGGGGGTAACCCATGGCCTCAAGCTCGATCACTACACCAAATAGACTGGTCTATTCACCCTAATTTAAACAAATCTTATTGGACACGTGGACTGATTAGTTTGTTCCCTTAACTAAGAGGGTCTCAAAATCCTCACTTACAATTTCTATTTAGTAGCTTATTTGGCGAGTCTTTGCTTATTACTAAGGTTTTAGGGTCACACCATCAAATATGATAACAAGGTTTAAAAAAATTGCTAACATCTTCAAAAAGTAGAAAAAAAACCTAAATTATGTTCCATGTCATGTTTTATTAGTGGCATTACACGACATGTTACTTTTGAAATCCAAGAACATTTAGATCAATTATAAATAATCATCAAGTTAACAATTTTAAGTTACAATTAGTGTTTCAATATTATTGAAAATACGAAATAGCTATCATATAGCTTAAACACAACACACTAATGCTAGATTCTTATATTAAAAATATTAAATTGTCAAAATTAACAAAATTTAATTTTTGGGCGGTGACAACTTTCTAGAAACAACCCCTGCTGACTTTTGTTAATGTAGTAGTTGCCCTTCTTGATTTTTGTGTGCAGGCTTGCCAACTTGTCGAAACTTGTGGATGGCTATGTCAATGAGCGTCCTTATTTTACACAGATGGTTTTCAGTCGTTCTCATTAATACACGGGAAATTCGAGTCTTTCGCGAGTTCATTTATGATATTAGTTTAGCCCGTTGACTACTCTTCTGTGGTGTGCAAGCTTCACAGCTATCAAACAATCGATCATTTATTTTGTTAACAGTCCACCATATGAAGTAGTTTTAGCTTCTGCAGCTACAGTTTGATGTTACATAAAAATTGTAAGCCATGTCTGTGCGCATCGTAGTGATTTTTATACTGCTGCATCTATTTCTTGAAGCACAAGCCCAAACAAGTTTCCTCTTCAACAAATTCAATGCCACCACCCTTTATCAGATCGGAGAAACTTCAATCCGCTCCGATGCAATCTGCCTCACAAATCAATCCCAGCACATATTTGGCCGCGCTTTATATCCTCAGCCTTTCAGAATGAAAGATCCCACTTCAACAAATGGGTGTTCATCATTCAGCACAACCTTCGTATTCGCAATACTTCCATATACATCCGATCCATCACGCAGCGGGCAGGGGATGACCTTCATCATAACTCCCAGCAAAACAACGGTGAAAGCTTCACCACCTTCAATATTCGGTTTGTTCAATCTCTCCACCACTGGCGACCAATCAAATCATCTGTTTGCCGTCGAGTTCGATACACAAGAGAGCCCATTGTTCGAAGACATTGACAACAATCATGTGGGCGTTGATCTCAACAATATTAAGTCTATAAAATCTGAGCCTGCGGGATACTGGATTGGCCACAGTTTCCATCAACTAAATCTCAAGAGCGGGCAAAATTATCAGGCTTGGATCGACTACGAAGATGCCCAACAGCAATTGAATGTTACAATGGTAGAAGCCGGTTCATTTCGACCCAAGAAGCCTCTTTTATCTGTCAAGATTACAAACCTTTCAGACATTTTTGAGGAAGAAATGTATGTTGGTTTCTCTGCAGCTACTTCAACCGATGTTGAAGACCACTGTGTACTCGCTTGGAGCTTCAGCACAAATGGGTCCTCGCCCGAGCTTGATTTATCTCATCTTCATTCTGTTTCTATGGGCAAAGCTTCTGACATCAGACTCATAGCTTCTATTACTACAACTCTGGCAGTCCTCTTGGTTCTTCTCCTTGCAGCAGCAGGGGTCTTTTGGCGGAAGAGAAACAAGTACAGAGAAGAAGTAATTGAAGAATGGGAGATGGAGTATTGGCCTCACAGATTCGACTATAAAGACTTATATATTGCAACCAAGGGCTTCCAAGAAGATCAGATATTGGGCTCTGGAGGATTCGGCCAGGTGTACAAAGGTGTTCTTCCTGCTACAGGACAGGAAGTTGCTGTAAAATCCATCTTCAGAGAGACCCCTGAAGCTCTCAAGGAATTCATAGCAGAGATTTCAAGTCTTGGACGTCTGCAGCACAGGAATCTTGTGCAAATCAGAGGGTATTGCAGGAGGGGTGCCAAGTGTTTCATATTGTACGATTACATGCCAAATGGGAGCCTGGACAAGATGATATTTGGGAGGACCAAGAACGTGCTGACGTGGGTTCAGAGGTGCAGGATTCTGAGGGACGTGGCAGCAGGATTGCTGTATCTTCACGAAGAGTGGGAGCAGGTTGTGGTGCACAGAGACATCAAATCTAGTAATGTTTTGTTGAACTCTGAAATGAATGGGAAGCTTGGGGACTTTGGGCTCGCTCGGCTGTACGAGCATAGAGGAGACCCACGAATTACTAGTGTTGTGGGTACACTTGGGTACATTGCACCGGAGCTGCTCAATACGGGAAGGGCTGATCCGGGAGTAGATGTGTTCAGCTTTGGTATATTGATGTTGGAGGTTGCTTGTGGGAGGCCAGCTGTGGATCCTTCTCTCGATGATGCTTCGCAGGTAGTAATGGTGGAGTGGGTGAGAAAGTTGCATACAAAAGGTAGGCTTGTGGATGCAGCGGATCCTAATCTTGGTGGTGATTTTGTTGAGGATGAGATGGAGAAAGTGCTGAAATTGGGATTGGTGTGTTGCAATCCTCAGCCGGAGGAGAGACCTTCAATCAGACAGGTGTTGCAGGTAATGGAAGGTGAAGTTTCTCTTTCTGCTTTGTATTTCCGTGAGATAAGTGGAGAGAGCAGTGGGTCATATCCTAACGCAGGAGTATCTTATGCATCAACTTTCAAGTCTCTTGAGGCGCGATAGCTCATTGTCTCAACAGACTATGTAGAGGTTTCATTCCAACTCTTGAATTTGTACAGGTTTTTATTGTTTTCAATTCTCAATTTGTTCTGTGTTGTGTGTATCTAATCATAGATAGATAGATAAGATTTTAACATTCATAAGGCCAAGCATAGTCTATGGGGCACTATTCCTATTGCACCGACTTTATTAATTTGGTTCGCTTTTTGTGAAGGCTGATGATAAGTCCCCAAACTTGTCAATGTTCTTCTTGTTGAATAAGTTGTACCATAAGTTGTCCAATAGAAACTTCTATATGCAGATGAACATTTTTTTTCTTTTAAACAAAGTAGATCAGAATACATATGTTAGTAGATAAGAGTGGAACTTAAGAATGGATGAACATCTTTATTGTTAATATAATTTGAATGTTTACATAAATTTTAGTTGTTGATTGTATTAATATTTCATATTAAACTCTTAAATCTATTATAAGATTTATAGAAAATAAAATATTTAAAACTATAATTGATATTTATAAATACAAATCATAAATCTTCTATATTATGTCTACTTTACAATGACTATTAGAATAGTATATTTGATATATATTTATTGAATATTATCATTTTAAAATTCAGTTTTGTTCAAATTTAAAATTTAAAATTTTATTTTTATAATATATTGATATGTAAGTGGAAAATATGTGGGGTCATTTTTCAAGTGATATTAAGTCTTTATTTTAAAACATAATGTTATGTTGAATATTGTAATTTCTTATGATACATATGTTAAGAGTTCATTAAAAAATAGTAATTTTACTAGTACTCTTATATTTTGTAAATTTATGCTCAAATGTCTATTTTTAAAAGGATGAACTTATCACAATCATAAATAGTGTTATGTTTCAAACCTATTGTTAATTTTAATTTTTAATTTTTTTTAAGTCAAGAAGTATATAGATAAATTATTGGTTTTAATGCTTAAATCATGATGACTACTAGTTGAGAATTTTTAGTCATGATTATGTGAAAAAGTGAAGAATATATATTAAGAATATAATCTGCTGATTTAGATATACCTTTTGGATGTATGATTTTTACTTACTACCTATAAAATTTTAAATATATTTTAAATATATATTAAATAAGTACCTATTTAATTTAACATCTTGATGACTAATTTGGAATCACATTGAAGTGTCATCCTGAAATTCTATATAACAAAATTTCTACTAGCCATTTCATTAGAAAGACAAAGAAAGAACATATGAATGAAAATTGTGCAAACGGGATTCAAATATGGTTACTTAAATGTCAGATTGTAATGTAGATACAAAGGAATAATTCTCATCATCAACACAAAAATAATAGTAAATAATCAAAGTCAAAGGTAATATAACAAGAGGAATAAGGGTTTTCATATAACTTCAGGATTAATGAAACAAATTGTTCAAAAAAGTGAAGATTTGGCTTGTAAGAATTAATGGTTGATGAGATCAAAAGATCGTTGTCTTCCACAACAACATTATCCATACCAAATTTGTAGTCATATGAAGATTGCAAATCAAAAAAGGTTATTCTCATTTTTGTAGATCATTGTCTTCCTAGATTATTCTTATTCTTGCTCTAAATTTTTCTTCTTTAATATGAAAATTTGTTCTTTCTTTTATAGTTAGATCAACTGTGATTTGTAGGTTGAGCTAATATATTATTTTTTATTAAAGATCCATAAATTTTACATGAAATATTAGTGCACAAAATTTTACATGGTATTAGAGCATAAAGTTTTACATGGTATTAGACCTTATGATTTCTAGAAAGAAGAATAAAATTTCTTTTGTAGGTATTTAAGATTATAGCTTATGAAGAATAAGTTTTTCATTATCTTAAGGGGTTTCTTTAGTAAATTTTGTGTATTCATGAATTGAGATAATTTTTTGTTTATAAGGGGATTCATCATATCTTTTGGTAATTATTTTCATCCTTTTTTGGTCAAGGTATCTCATAGAACTATTTATCTTGGAAAGATGGGATAAAGAATCATTGCCTTGAGAAGGATATGTTGCCTTATCTCCTTCAACATGTTCCTAAGACAAGAAACTTTGAACAAAAAAAAATGGTTGAACAATAATATAATGTTCTATGGACTAATATGTCTTACTATTTTTGAGGAAATATTACATCATCTAGAGCACACTGGGTGCCCTTTCATTTCCTAGACCAACATCTAACAATTATATCTAGAGACTTTGGTTCTTTAATGTTCTGAATCTTCTCAAAGTTAGGATACAATCTACAGCTAGTGTTGTCTCTATGATGGAGTCGGTACAAAGGGAGGTGTACATAGTGGAAATGGAAAATGAGAGTCAGCATGGTGGATGGGAAACATGTTGTACAATAGGAGATCCGACTAGTGTATGATAATAATGTTTTACCATATAGTAGCAAGGAGTGACCATAAAAAATGGGTCATGAGTAGAGGGTTGTATGGTGGTAAAGTAATGTGCAAATGATGGAGGGTAGTGGATCATACAGTATGGATGGAGGTTTTTGTACGAGGTGATGAGGAAGTGTCGTATGGTAACAATGATTGTTATTTGTATGGTGGGAGAGTGTTAATGGGACTGAGATGTAAATGTGGAGGAAGGAGGTGAGGGTGTACGATAGTTGTCTGTTTCTAGGGGTATGCAGAGAAAATAGTAATATTGTATGTATACCATATAGATGTAAAATGTCTAATACTAATTAATGAACTGACACACCCATAGACAATGGTTGAGGAATGCAAAGTAGAAACAAACTGCAATAGAGGTTAAACACCTAGTGGATTCTAATGTTTTATAGAGAATTCAATAAATATTTTGGCATTAGCGAGTTCTTTTAAATGTCTTGGCCTCTATGATTTTATTAGTTTATTATTGACTATTTTGTAGGTAGAAATTTATAAATTTAAATTTATTTTCATTATTTTTTAGTTTATATGATTGTTTTTGTGTTTTTTATTCTCTTATATTTTTGTATAGGAACTTTATAACTAAATATTATGGTGATTTATTCTCTTGTAGGTGTAATCTTTATATTATATTCATTTCATGGGGAAAATAGTACTAACAACATCCTTAAACAATTTTAATATAGAGAATATTAACACTAAAAAATACATTCTAATCATCATTTCTATGTTTCATTATAAAATTTGAGATATAATAGGTCAATCAAAGATAATTAAGACATGATATTCTATCATGCATTGTAAGATATATTAATGATAGTAAAAATAATTGTATCGGGTGAGATCTTGAATAAACATTTTAATCAAGAGGTCATTATCTTCAAAACCATCACTATATGTTCAGAAATTTCATTATTCTATCACACTTTCTAATAGTTTTTGAAAAAAAATCATATAAAAGTGCTCATCATTGTAACACATTATTTGTTAAAGTTAACTTGTTCCAGTTCAAAAAATCTTAAGTTAGAATACTATTTAAAAAGAAACTTAAATCTATCAAGACAGTTTATAAGAACACATAATAAATGACACAATAGGTTCAATAAAAAAAGCTATCTAAAATAGAAATAACCAAAATATTGCAAAAATAGGTACATACTATAAAAATGTGTAAGAATACTCAGTTCCAAGTTCAAAAAGTTATTTGAAAAATGTAGTATTGTTCCCACAATGCTTCACACTACTAAATTTCTTGAGAAACAAAAAATTAGGCTTACATAGATCTAAGAGAATAGTTTCCAGAATATTAGGTTTTATTATTTTAATCAATGTTATTATTTTTTCTTTTCTTTAATTATAAATCACTAGTGCCTAAACACAAGGATTTTTTTTCATATATAAATGGGAATAATATTTTTTTTTCTCATAAACAATATAAAAATGACTATATAGCCCATATGAATAAAACCATTTTTTTGATAGGAGATGGCCAAACATTTAATAGAAACTTACCATCAAGTCCTATAAACAGAACGAAAAGGGTTCACAAGTTGTGACACCTTACAAAAATAGAACAAACACTAAATGAAAAATTGTAACTAAAATTAGACAATAGCAAAGAGAAACATACAAGATAAACTAGCAATAAAACATCAACCATGAACCCCAAACCAAGGTATCATCAATAGAGTTGGCTATACCTTCGAGAATCTCCTCATCCTAAAATTCTAGAAGCAAAACCAAGAGATGAACCCAAGTGGAAACCCCTCCCAATAGATGCACAACTAGGTTAAAACCCAACCTCCATTTACATAGTTGAAGTGGTTGCTTCTGTAAGAACCATGTGTTAGAGGGAAAAACCTTCAAGAAATTGCCCTTAAGAGTAAAGGAGAAACAAAAGAATCCCTTAGGTAGATCCAAGACCACCACAAAGCCTTTTAGGGTCTAGGTACTAACAATCCACTTGCAAACAAAGATAATATCTGGTTTCCTACCCTTGAACTTGCCAACCAAGGAGGAGGTTGTCTTAGTCAAGTTTCTAGCAAGAGAGAAATCTTGAATTTGGATAGAATTAACTTCCTTTGTTTTCACCATTGAAACCCCACCTTTCTCAAATGAAGGCTTCTCCCAAAATCAATTTTTCTAATTCCTTGAAGTAGGACTCATTGAACCTTCCCTAGCCAAATCCTTTAGAGAAAGTTGAGGAGGAACCACATCTACCACCCACCCAATAATATTTGGAAATAGAAAAGAAAAAATGATTCTATTTAAAAATTTATAAACTTGCCTTGAAGTACTATTGGAAACATAAATGGGAAAGTAAGTTCTGAGAGGGGTGGGGGGGTGAATCAACACTTCAAATTTTTACCACTAAAATAATTCACCATACATCCATCTCATAACTTAACATGTAAAGTGAAATAAGTAACCACACATCACATCCAAAGCATAATTTAAATCAACAAATGATAGATAAGATTTTGGTTACCCATAAACCCTCCAAAGAGAAGGTAAAACTAGGGTAGGATGACACCCACAAATCTTCACTACTGCAGTTGTAAAGTATGGCCTATTATGGTTACAAAGTTTTGATCATAAACTATGATCTACCCTAGGAAAGATCTTACTTATTAAAGGCTTACAAGACTATTAGGTCTCACCTTGACTAAAGGATTTTAAACTCACAATTAAGTAAGAACTCTGTTAAGAGATTTACAAAAGTGTGTTAGGACTACTCTATTAAGTGATTTACTTTGTATCACCTGTTAAAATGATTCAGTACCTGATCCTTCAATTAGCACCTTGCTTGTTGTTATCAGATCTCCTCTAATTTATTTGTTATCTCTTAATCCTCCTGATAAGATCTATGATCCTCTTGATCAGATCTATCTTCTCTAACCTTTCACTACTTAACTCTATTCTGCTCAAAATGATTTTACATTGCATATCTCTGTCTTAGCCATCCCCCCCCCCCCCCCATGAATGCCCTCTATACTCTTGGCATTCATCTCCTTCACATATGTTACTCCTCCTTAGGGTTTACCTCTTTTAAATAGGCAATGGTGGAGATGGGCTAGGTCATAATCAATGGTCGTGGTTGATCCTTATTGTTTCATAAAGCTTCCCTTAATATGATTGGATTCATCCATTGCATGGGGATGCGTAATATGATAGGAACCTTATCTCTTAATATCAAAATTCATGTTTATGTCAGCCAAAAATGGTTTACATAGAAGTTTGTACCATAACAAACATCTATGTCAAAGACTAGTAACTCAGGATCAATAGACTCTGACGCTCGACCTTCACTATGCTCTTTATGCTAATACTCATCTTTTGAATAACTTGATAGTTATTGTTGCTTGACACCTGAATCACTTGGTATATATTGTTCACTCGGCACTGGAGTGACTCGACACATAGTGGTTGCTCAACACTGGCTGTGATATTAGTCGGCATGTATTGTCTAGAGGCTTATGCTTGACGTATACTATGCACTCGACTTACATTGCTCTTTGCTAGATAATGACTAAGTATTTTGTCACTACCTTGTCAAAACCAAAATGAGATGAACAATCTCCCCCTTTGACATGAATGGTAAAAATACTTTTTCATGGCATATATAATCTCATCTCATGCATAAGTCAGACAATATATCATCTCTACTCGGCTTCAATACAAAATTTCAAAATCTTCAAACTTTTCAAAAATGTTGTCATTTCTTCCTCTTTAGCGCCTCTTGAAGAATACACATTTCTTCATCTGTCATTTTTGTTAAATCAAACTTGGGTAAAACAATCACCTCATCTAAACTCACATCCTTAAATGATGTAGTTTTAGCACTTAGTAGTGTGTTGGTACCTAGCCTTGATATCTAAAATGGTATCTCTTATGTACTTAGCCTCTAAAGAGTCTGGCTACTGGGAATAGGTGTATAGACTAGTACAGTAAAGTGACCAATGTTTGTATGGATACCTTTTCCTCTATCTCAATAGTTATCTTATGCTCTTCTATTTTCTCATTCTTCTTTTGATCTTCATTAGCTTTTAATAAGGTGGATGTAGGACTATCTTCCTTACTCTTTGCTTCTCCATTTCCATCCTTGTCAATGATGACAAGTGCAGTTAACCTGAGCTTTGTAGACTAGATAGTGATGCAACTGGTGTTTCTGCATCTTTTTTTTTCATATGAATGACTATTTTAGGCATTGTAGATGGTGCATTTATAGGCTCATCTTTCTTCTACAAGTTTACACCTTGATCTTCCTTCTCATTTATTTCTACAACAATAAAAGGCACTATAGATGTATCTTTCTATTGTTCCATAGTGAATGTAATCTCACCTTTTTGAGATTTATCAATCTTGACCAATATAGGGTTAGTGCATGGCATAATTGTATTGGTGGATTCCTATTGTAGTTTCTTTGTGTCCTCCTCACTCAGTGGATTAACATTATGTATAGAGTTGTCAGATATGTCTTCAATGGTTATAGACTCTTGTTGGCTCTCTTTCTTAACATGTGGAGAACTGGTGCTTAGTACATTAGCATCCTATGCATCTTCCTTAGTTGTGTCTTCCTTTTCTTTAGTTGTCTCCTTCTTGGTTGTTTCATCTTTTACTTTTTCACCTTTCTCTTTCACAACCGATGTGATCAACCCCTAGATAGATTTCCAAAGTATCTTACTTTGGGCTACCACCTCCTCCACCTTATTCCTCAAAATATTAAATGCTTGTTATTTGGGAGAAAATATCCCTTTGTGTTTTTCAACAACCTTTTTAATCACAATTCTTTTGTCAAGTTCAGGTATAATTGTGGCTAAAGTAGCCTCTCTAACTTGTTTTTTAGTCTCTAAACTAAACTTCCAATTTTGCTCAACTCTCTCATATAGGCTTTTAGGAATAGATTTAGCAATCTCTAATGGAGTGGTCTTAAATGTGGCCATTATATCATAAATAGCCTCTTCAAGATTATTTTTCTCCTCACTCTGTAACTTATCGAAATCAGTATGTGGAAAGTGTTAGTGAACAGATTATCCTTTGAAGAAATGTGTGCAAATCTGACCCTGAATGCCCAAGTGAGAGGACAAACTAACACCAGTAGTTGGATAGGTTATCATGGATTGATAACCTTCCTCTGAAATTTTTATTGGGTACAACTCCCCATATAAGATATTCAGTGAATCAAATATGGATGCTTTTACTAGAAAGCATAAAAGGACATCAAACATCTACTCATAAATATAGCATAGATGTGCCAAAAACTAAACAACTACAAGAAATTAAATGGTAAATGACACAAAGTCCATTCACCCTAACATGCTACAAAAGATGGAATCAAAAAACACATTATCCATCTTCTTGAGAAAGTGTAGAAATGAAGATATGGAGATATAACAACATATTTCAGAGAAAACCAAAGCGACACAAAGATCACACTTAGTGGAAAGTAGATTGCTTAAACTCAAAGTTTTGACAAAAAATTAACTCTCAAGTCTCCCTCCTTTGAAAGCATAAAGATGCATTTCCTATTACAATCACCATTAAAGAAAGCTGTAACATATCAAAATTCTCCTATTGCTAACACACAGTTCAGAATAGGAAAATGGAAACTTGTTCTACCTCCCCACAGCTTCAGAAGAAAATGAAATAAAATTGGGAAAACCTCTCCTCCTTACTGTAGAACAAAGTCTTAGAGAAAAATTCCCTCCTTTTACTATATTCATAGTTCCCCAATCTTACTATCGCTCAAAGTCTCCTAGCAAAACTCAGAAAATTGGAACCCCCTTTTTCATCTGCCCCCAGCCCTTTTAATCTGTTCTTTTTTTGTAACTTTTCAACTTCATAACTGATTCTTGATATCCTTTTCTACTTCCCGATAAATCTTTTATCTTTTCTCCCTTGGTTTTCCTTGATAAAGTTTATTTTCATCAATAGTAATCTTTTTCAAGATTATTTTGATGACCCTTAAGTTTTGCAATATCTCCCTATAATCTTCAAAGATTATTAACCAAAGTTTCAGTATCTGTATATGGTTGCATCAGATTTCCACAAGTATACATAACTAATTGATAGGTGTCAATTAATGATTTTCTTACCTTTTTCTTCTCATATTTTATGCAAATTCATGGTCTCTATGGTATACTCATGCTGACAAGTGGCATTTACTGGTGATGAGGTGTTTTCATGATTTTGTAACTGTTGTTGACAGTTTTGACAGTGCTCTACTTAGTCGATTGTAACTCATGAACTGTAAACAATTTCAAAGATCGCTCTGGTCAGATCGTGCATAGCTTGCCTTTAAGAACATATCCAAAATTGAGCCAAATCCAATGGTGCAATTGGAAGTTATGGCCTGCGCATCAAGACCCAATTTTGTGATCTACATTCTGTAATTTTTATTGCTGAGCCGATAGAGGTGCAAATAGTGATGCATATTTCATGATTCTAAGCAAATTTTGGAAATCACTCTAGTCAGATGTTAGAAAACTAGGATTGCAAACATAGATCCAAAATTAAGCTCGATCCAACAGTTAAATTGTTAGATATGACCCCCGAAATATGACTATTTTTATGCCATCAGAGAATCCGAGATTTCTTCTGCTTGTATATGTTTATTCCATTTTAAGAATTTTATGAAATAAACAATGCTTGAAAGATCTAATGTAATCCCATCGTGGGCTAGTTGAGATTGATTAGGCCTTCCAAATGCTTTGGTCTCTTGGGTTCTGAACACCAATTCAATTCTCACAATCCATTCTTTGAATGACCTCTGCAAATACTAGGGTCAATATTTGAAAAGTAAAATCACAACCAACTGCTTGATGCAATGTTACCTTGTGTTTGGACAAATGGGCCATGTATGGTTTCGAACACATACATGTTTTTCTTAACAATTCTAGTAGTGTCATGAGATAAATGCACATCAAAAATATGATCGGTCACCAATGAGCTTCTTAGTCCAATCTAAAGATAGCTTCTGCATGCCCCTTAATGTATTGAGCCTATCAACTTATCTTGAGCTGATATAGCATTATTCTTTCACAATGATAGATGTGAATAGCATTTACATATCCCTGAGTCATATTTAAAAAGATGTCTCGAGCTTGTTTTGGAAAACGAGAGCAAGGTAGTCTCAGAACCAAAGTGTGGATCATTGAACTCAAGCTTCATACCATAATCTTGCACATTCTAGGCATCGTCTTCTAGACATACCTGTGGTGTTACATAGAACCATTGACTTTACTTGAAATGCAGAATGAACCCTTGAAAATGCTGAACTAACAAAATTTTAACTTGGATTATGAATCTACAAGTTGAACTAGTGAACCACCTTGTGCCTCTAAACTATTCTGAATTAACAATTCTGCATTTTCAAACCCATTTGAATAGTCAAACCACTTTGAACTACTTCAAACTTTAGTTCTACACTTGAAGTTTTAAAATTGTGTCCATATCAAGTGGTAACAGAAAGCTAGATAAATCTACATTGGTCTTTACATTTTCACATAAGTTATTGATCAATGTCAGATGAAAGATTGTGGCTTACCACTTTGAATTGGATAAAGTCATCAAATTTTGTCTTCTCGTCATTTGAATCACCTTGTGGTTTGTACTTTCTTCTCAGCTTCTTAGCAAGCTCACTCAGCTCTGCTATGTCACTTCCTCTTTTACCTTTAGCCTTTTTTTTCTTTGGCTTTTGCAGTGGAATCCCTTGTGCTTGACATTGTCAAAGGTACAACTGGCTTCTTTTTAGTTTGTTTTATTATTTTCTTTGGTTTCCGCACTGGCCTCTATTGTGCTTTCCTTTTCTTGCTAGTTTCTTCAATTTCCTACTTGACATCCTCTTCACCATCATATTTTTCTTCACCTCATCCTAGAGTCAATTCCAGTGGTGTTTGAATTTCTTCTTCTTCTCCAACTTTTTCATTCATCTTATTTACCATCTTGTTCTTCTTTCATATGACTGAGGCAATTTGTAAATTTATGGTGATCCTTGACTTTGCTTCATCATAATTTCCAAAGGATGTAGCATCCTTATCAATCTCTTTTACCAATAATCTAGTAATAGTTTCCTAGGCTTCATCAACATTGATCTCATATGGTAAAGGTCTTAACCATCTTACCCTTGCAATTTTTGCCTATACATATGTGTAGTCAACATCAACTAGAAAACAAACATCATTATAATGTTGTTCCACTAGTGACATAGGAATTCTTGACCTCTGCTTCATAGACTTCTTAAAGTCTTCAAAATAATTGGTCATGATAGATTCAAAATTATCACCTAACTACTCAATGAGCTCTCCTATCTATTGTGTAATAGATTTATTTTTCTTCCATGCAACCTTTCCAAATGTAGGAAATGTATTTTGCACATAAAAGAATATGCAAATGATAAGTGATCCAAACTTACATGACCCACTCTTTTCTTTCCTTATAGCTTCCAAATTTTTTGATATTCATTGAATCTCTAGCTCGTCTATGTCATAGTTGTGATCTCCCTTCACAATTTTATAACCTAATTCAATGGTAATGCACGACACACTATTGAGTAGGCTCAATTGGTAGAATGTGTGTGAAATCACTCTTATTGTAAACACTACAATATGGTCTTCAATTCAATCAATTTCCACTCCACATTTTTTCCACACAGCTCCAGTATTCTTCTCAATAATCTCTTTTACATCGCTCCTCAATGCCTTCGATCAATCTAGGGTTGGATACCCTTTCACTATGTGAAAGATTCACATAGATATTCTAATTAGTCTGCCTTCCAAACATAGTTAGTTGTCATGAATTTGGTTTAGCACTATCTTTATCCATTTAGTCTCAAAAACTTGGGTAAAATCTAGGGCACGTGTTAACCCTTTTCTCTCTACAATTTTTTTGTCTTCCCTCAACACTTCATCCTCACACAACCTTTGATAGGCATCTCTAATTTCTAAGTCTCCAACCTTTCCTACATTTCAAGTATAACAACATCATACATCCTTGATCATTAAAACCTTTGGTGGTATCATTTATAGCGCACCAGATGGATATCCTTTGTACACGATCTTAAGGATGACACAAAATGGTGGTTGTCTAACATACTTATTAATTAAACATTTAAACTTCTTTTCCTTCCTTTCTTGCTAGGGTAGAAGAACTTGCCACCATTTTAATTTGCTAGAGTTTGCAAAACATGAAATATTTTAACTAGAAACATGTTCAAAACCTTTCAAATCCATTAAATATTGTTGAGTTGTAGTAGAATCTTGCTTGCAAATGTTGGAATTGTTTATGCAATTCACCTCTATGCTCTTCAAATGTCTGGTAAATGCAAATGACTTGAAAAATTGATTATATAGGCATCAAAATCTTTCAATGAATTCTTAGTGCATATACAATTGTTCACTCGATCGCTAGGGTTTTCAAGTATGGTTGGCTAACATAGTGAGCTTGGCTATCACTACCATACCTTCATTACTCGACAGTGACTACAAAACTTTCAATGATTAGTAGAAACAAGCAAAACTATAGATTTTTTATTTTTCTAATCACTTCATTATTTCTCAATATATGTTGATAGATCCTTTTTATTACTTGAATACTTGGAATTGATGTAAAGTATATCATTTCAGATGTTAGTTCCACACATATTGCTGATTGCCTAGTTGGGGGTGATGTGATCACCTAATCCATTGGATAATGTGACCTCATGTGGAGTTGATGTGTTACAATCTTCTTTATTTCTCCATGTCTTGCTCATCTATATATTTACATTCTCAACATCTACCTTTTCTTTGCCTTTGCTGAATTTATTGCTTGATGCAAGTGACTTAGTTGGGTAGTTTCTGCTTATATGGGTGGTCTTAAGACAACTAAAGCATACAATCTCATTCAATCATCTATTGTAATTACCCCTAAAGTGTGTCCTAATGCAATTTTTAGAGATATGACCATATTCTTAGAAATAGTGACAACTATACCTTGTGTTGTAATCCCAATCATAAGAATCTCCATTATGGTGTATCTTTGTATCCTTGTTTGATGTCCACTTGGGTTTGGATCTACATTCATATGCTTTGTATCCATACTTCTAACATTTGTAACAATAACCTTCAAATCTCTAAGTATTGGTGGTCTTTGTCTTACATTTATGTGCCTAATGACCTTTCTTCTTGTAGTTATGACAATGTCCTTGAATTTCTACTTAGGTTTTTGATTTCCAGTGTTGCTCTTGTAAAAAAAATTTATACGACCCAATTTTTCAAAATGTTGACAAGTGGACTTGATGTTATTTCCCTTATTGTTCCTTTGTTTACCATTCCTAGATGATTATCCTTTCTTAGTAGTAGAATATCCCAAACCGCAGTGCCATTGTTTGATATTGGTGCTTCCATTAGTTTTTTAAAATATTTTATGGCTCCACTATGCTTGTTAATATTTTCCTTCTCATCTTTCAATTCATTCTACAATAGGGTATTATGTGTTTCTAAAGTTGTAATCTCAATGTCTTTCCTATTCAATTCTTGATTTGCAATCATCAGTTGATTCATCATATCTAATTGAATGTTTGTCAGTCTCTACACATTTGATGACTTCTCCTCAAGTCTATTAGCCAATAGTCTTTTGTCTTCTTCAATCATGACTCTATCTTCTTCAACTTTCTTTTTCAGTTTAGTTCTCTCACACAACAATATTGATTGAGTTTATAGTTCTATTTTCATATTCCTCACTTCTTTACTTAGGGATCCATTCTTTTCCATCATATCTGCAATTACTACATCAAACTCTTATGAATTCCTATCCTAAAATAATCTATTAGTGTCTACTTCTTTTTATTGAGTGTCATTTTATTGAATGACCAATTCCTTTCTTCTTCTCAATGAATGTTATAGTTCATCTCTTGCCTCCATGAGTTGATGTAGGGCAAGTTGTATTTCAATCTTTTGGTTCTCAATATTATTTGCCAATTTTTAGACTTCCATCTTCAAGATCTTATCTCCAAAGCTATCAAACTTTCCTTTGTAGAGAACAAAGCTTTGATACCAATTGTTGGAAATGTAAATGGGAAGGTAAGTTCTAAATGTGGGGGATAGGTGAGTCAGCACTTAAAACTTTTACCACTAAAATAATTCATTGTACATACATCTCATAACTTAACATGTAAATTGAAATAAGTAAAGATGCATCACATCCAAAGCATAATGCAAATCAATGCATAACACATAAGATTTTGGTTACCTAGAAACCCTCCAAAGAGAAGGTAAATCTTCACTACTGAAGTTGTAAAGTGTGGCCTATTATGGCTATAAAGTTTTGATTATAAACTATGATCTACCCTGTGAAAGATCTACCCTGTTAAAGGCTTACAAGACTATTAGGTATCACCTTGAGTAAAGAATTTCAAACTAATAATTAAGTAAGAACTATGTAGGAGATTTACAAAACTCTATTAGGACTACTCTATTAAGATATTTACTCTATATCATTTGTCAAAATGATTCGACACCTGATCCTTTGGTTAGCACCTTGTTGCTTGATGTTGGATCTCCTCTTTACTGGTTATCTCTTGATCCTCTTGATCAGATCTATCTTCTCTAACCTTTCACTACTTAACTCTGTTCTACTCAAATTGGTTTTGCATTGCATATCTCTATCTTAGCCATTTTCCCCACCATCAATGCCCTCTATACTCTTAGCATTCATCTCCTTCACACATGGTACTCCTCCTTAGGGTTTACCTCCTTTAAATAAGAAATGGTGGAGATGAGCTAGGTCACAATGAATAACTATGGTTGATCCTTATTATCACCTAATGCTTCCCTTAATGTGATTGGATGCATGCATTACATAGGGATACATAATATGACTGGATCCTTATCTCTTAATATCAAAAATTCATGTTTATGTCAACCAAAAATGGTTTACATCGAAGTTTGTACCATAACAAACATCTATGTCAAATACTAATTACTTGGCATCAAATTACTCTTATGCTCAACCTTCACTTTGATCTTTATGTTGATACTCGGCTTCTAAATAACTTGGCACTTACTGTTACTTGGCACCTGAATCACTTGGCATAATAAAAAATAATCATAGTTCTACTTGTAATGCTAACATGAGTCTCACACTGATATTAAACACTAATGATGACTATAAACACAATTATAACACTAACCCTAACTCTAATCATAATAGCTACTCAACATAGAACACTATATCTAAATACACACTCCTAACCCTAGCCCTAAATATTTTGATGTCAAAATAGCTTAAAAATTGAATACACCAAGTTCATACTAAAATGTTCATCATAAACTACCCAAATAACAAAAATTTAAAGACTACCAAATCACTACTAAGCATGATTTACAAGGTAGTTAGCCCATATGAAACACTTTACAACTAATCAAAACAATATCAGAGTTAGTCTGAAAAACTAAAAATTGAGCAACATTGTACTGATAATCAAGAGCTATATGTATATTACTGATTATCAAACTAAAAATATGCTATTGATTAACATTCAGGCCCAACCATCATTAAAATTGAAAGATTGTAGAAAAGAAGCATCAAACAATTAATCATTCCATCCTGCTAGAACAAAATCACTTGCTAGCTAAACCTTTTCACCAATAGAAACTTGTGCAATAGATTTCTGGGTGCTAGTAGAAATGTGCAGATCCTCCATCATTTGAACAATTTTTTTTATGTCATCCGGGTCCATCATATCCTTAAATTGGTCAAGGTATTTGAAAGCCTTGATTTCATCTTTGTGAATAAGTAACATACCAGCCTTGACCAATGTCATAAATTGAACCATAGAGATTTCCAGAGAAAGTGAGACCTGTGACATAATGGAAAAATGTCTGAGTTTACGAGTAAACTCAATAAGTCCTCTATCCTTTTGCTAAAAAGCCTCTTCATTTCTCACTTTCCAAAGGAACCATAAAATTTCACAAATAAGAGTAGACCAAAAATAATTAAGCTTAGAGTCAAAAGCTTCCACATATTCAGCTAAAATTCCACTCCATGAAAGACTTGGCTTTAAGTTCCATATAATAGGATTCCCAAAAAAATTGACCATATCATAAAAAAAAAATCACATTGAAAGAAGACATGCTCAAAAGACTCAACTATATCACAAATTTTCCAACAACCAGAGGAAAGACCTAAAGACTCCAAGTTAGGCTCTAAAGAAAGTATTTTAAGAAGCAAGAGCCATTTAAAAAAAACTTTTTTGGGTTCCACTTTAGCCTACCACAAGCACTAAAAAAAGAAAGACCATTTAGAAAAGGGAGGACACAAACCCCACCCTTGGACCACCCTTTGAAAAAATTTGGGATAAAAAACAAGCATAGTATATAATTGCTTAACTAAAACTTCATTAAACACTATACCATCTTTCCACAACAATTGTTTGAAAAAACTATCCGAGTCAATGGTTTTGGAGAAGATACATGTACCAATTGCCTTAAAAATTAAAGTATATGGTTTTTTCTAACTGTATGCAATATCATATCTAGCTCTAAGATTAGCCCAAGTAATTAATTAATGAGATTCCCATCATGTTCTAGTGCTTTGCTGAGCAGCTTTGTGTAAGTACCAAAGGTTTTCCATTTTAGTATAACCCCCACAAAATCAATCTATATGTGACAATAAAGGATGGAGAAGAGCCAACAACACTTCTAACTAGTAGCAGTATCCTTGACTAGGTCCAAGCCTTCTAAAGAGTACAAAAAAATTAGAACCAAATACCCTAGTCTTAAAATCTCCTAAAAGAAAATCACAAAATGGAATGTTCATCGATCTTTTGCCTTTGGGAACTATAGAGCATTGAATTTTTTTTTTGATCAAAACTTTCCAAGGTTCATTACCATAAATGGCCTTAAGAATCCATTTAGAGGCAAGATCAGTAGCATTCTTTTTTAGGTCCTTCAACCATATTGCTTGGGTTTACAGCACCACTGCCAATTCACATAGTGTCTCTTTTTATTACCCATTCCATCATACCACTGAAAATATCTCAAATTTTTTTTCAATTTATCCATTTGATGGTTAGTCATTAACCAAGTAGAAGTAAAGTAAAGATGATGTGATGCCAAAAATTTATACACAAATTGTACTCTTCCAACCAAAGATAGAAAATGAGTTTGCCATTTCACATGTTTCCTTTTTGTTTTATCAAGGACCCACTCCCACATGGCTTTAGTATAAGGATTAATAGTAAAAGAGATACCAAGGTATCTAACAATCTCATTAGGGCCTTTCCATTGCCAAGACATCAACTGAACCCAACTGAGAGGAGTGTCTAACCAGCCTAAAATTGAAGATTTATGAGAAGCAATTTTAGCACCAAAGACTAAGAAAAAAACTAAAGTATATCCAAGGTGTTACAAAAATTAAGCTCCTCAAGTTCCAAGAACAGAGAAGTGTCATCAACAAACTTGGAAATGAGAAGAGAATCATTGTTAGGAAGGAGGAGACCTTTCATAGGAGGACTAAGGGAGGGCTCTCTGAGCACATAGAATAAAGCATCAACAACAATCACAAATAGGGAAGGGGTGGTGGGACAACCTTGTCTAATTGATCTCCCTAGAGGAATAGAGTTGAAGAGATTGCCATTCACATCTATGATAGTAGAAGAATCCATGAACAACACCTTAACCCATCTACAAAAAAACTCAGGAAATCCAAAATCTTGTAGCATCCCAATAACAAAAGGTCATTCAATTCTATCATAGGCTTTTCAAAATCAAGCAATACCATAGCCACATTCTTCTTACTCTCCTTCGCCAAATGCATAGCTTCCCAACTAGTAATTAGGTTCTCTAGTATATACCTACCTTTAATGGAACCTATCTATGTGGGTGATCCCACAATAATGGGTTCCACTTTTTGACCAATTTTGACATTGAAATCAATATTTTTGCAACAACCATCACGTTCAACTGAATATATCTCAAAAAATATAAATAATTTCAACATGACATAAACTAATGATTTTGAGTACTTTGTTCCTAATTTGTAACCATATTTTTTAATCTGAAAAAAATAATTATTTAGGTTAATTTTTCATCTCCTTCCAAAAGTGGTACATAATAAAATTCAATATTTTTAAAGAGTGATAGTCTATTTGACACACATAACTTTTTTTCTAGAAATGATAATGAGATAATTCTTCTAGTGTTAGATTCCTAACATCAATATCCAGAGGATGCATTTGGTTTGATTCATTTTGGTTGAATATTGTATAGTTTATAAAGTTTTGAAGTGACACAAATCATAATTCAGACATACGTTCTGTTTGACACAGATAATTTGAAGTCAATTTATCAGAAACCTTTTTTTTTTAAATAGAAAGGTATCTCAATAAGCTAGTTCCTACATATTTTTCAAAAAAAATTTGACCTAATTTACTAATTTTCCCAAGGTGTCGAAGTCGGTTGATGTTGAATCAGTAATGAAACTATAATGAGTTAAAGTCATATTTGAAAGTCTTAATGAATATAATATGTATTACAATTATAGTCGTTGGAAAGCTTGCTCTGAGTAGAACAAATTGGTATTTTTTATTTTATAGTAGGAGATCATTCAATCTGAATTTTAGGGGTCAAAAGAGCCAATTTTATTTTTTCTCTAGAAAACAACACCAAAAAATTGTAATTTGAGATGTTCGCATGAACACAATGTTCGCGCAAACTTGTCTAATATGTTTGTGCAAACAATTGTTCATATGAACATATGAGAAAAATAATCTAACAACTGGAAATTTAATTTATCATGTTCACGTGAACATTTATAATAATTTGTGTTCGCACGAACATACAAAAAAGGAAAATTTATCAAGATCTCAAATGGAAAAGTGGAATTTTAATTGCAAAATCATTGTTTCAAACATGTTCGCATGAACATATTAACAACGTATGTTCGTGTGAACATACCTTATTTAAACTTAATATGTTCATGCAAACATAGAATGCTTATATGTTTGCATGAACATAGTTAACACGTTCAGGCGAACATACATAAAATTCTATATGAGAATTTTTCATCATTTTGCGATTTCCTTCATCCCCCAAAAGTGGTACCCAATATTGTGGGTTCGGCCATGTAACTGATATAAATCTATTGAGAAAATTTTCAATTCTTTTTGCCAACAATTTAGCAATAATCTTATAGGAGATGTTCAATAATTTTATTTGCCTCTAGTTTTTAACTTCAACTATGTCACTAGCCTTTGGGATCAATTTGATCATTCCTTTATTAATGTTTTTGCATAGGGATCCTCTATTGAAAGAGTCATTATAAAGTGCTAACAACTCACTAGAAATCTAGTCAATATTAGTTTTATAGAACTTGGCATGAAGACCATCACATCTTGGTGATTTATAATTGGCTGGAGAGTTAATAGCCCATTTAACTTCATCCAAAGTAATAGGAGTGCTTAGTCTATTACTATCTTCTTTTGACACTTTTTTTGGAATAAGTTGCAGAAATTTATTGAGGGCCTCATAATTAGCATCCAACATTTCAGATGAAAAAAGTTGAGAATAATATTCAAAGAAGGCTAACTAGATTAGTTTTGTATTCGATGATTTATCACTATTAACATTAATGTGTTCAATAAACTCTCTTTTATTATTTTCCTTAAATATATTGAAGAAATACTTAGACCCCCTATCACCTTCTAGATTTCAATACAATTTGGATCTGGCTCTCTACCCTTGAATCTTATAGTTTTGGATCTTCTTTAAAGAGTGCTTAGTTTTAATCAACTCAACTTCTAATTCCCAATCTTGAATTTTGATCTACAAATCTTTCTCAATCTGGTTGAGTTTAGACTATGCCCTATTTTATTCAACATTTAAATCCATACTTTTTCTTTTACCAATAATCTAGAAAATCTTTTGCCAGACATCAAATAGTCCTTCCCACATTTCCCTTGGTAACACATCACCACTAATAATTTTAACAATGTCAATGACCTACCCGAGAGTACTAAGAGTATCTTGATCTTTAAGGAGAGAAAGAATAAGTTTAAATGGCTTGTTAATCTTAACTCTAGAAACTAGAGTATCACCTTGCAACACAATCCTTGCAAAGATAGGAGAACGGTCAGAAAGAAAAGCATGACCAACTATGATAGGTGAGTGGCCAGGATCAAAAAGAAAACCTAGATGATCAGAATTTTCATAAACTCTATCCAACCTATAGTAGACCCTTTGAGAACCCTTTTCATTATTGCACCAAGTATACTACATATCTTGAAATTCTGATATCCTATCCTCAAGAGGATCTAAAACATTAAATTTGCTTTTAAATTTTCTCCAAAACAATAATCCATTACCTTTCCAACTAAAAGAGTTACCTCCAAATTTGTCCTCCCTATACTCCACAACATTAAAATCACCAATAAAAATCCACTTGGTAGTAGGCAAGTTATTTGAAGCCCATTCCCATAATTTAGCATGATCTCTATAATCATTAGGTGCATAAAAGTTACACAATTCAAAGCTCTATCCATCTTTACAAAATACAATCCACAAAGCCCAATGACAAGGAGAATCATCTCTATTCACAATATAATCTACCCAATTAGATCCCACAAGAATAAAAAATCCCCCCTTTACCCTTTCATGGTTGGAGTAGAATGCAATAGCATGATCCTAGAACATTTCAAGAATAGCGTGAGCTTGAAATCCAACCACATTAATTTCTTGTAAACAAATTAAATCTTTTTCTTTAAGGTTACTACACCATCTTTTGTCAATGTACTTCCTATCATTCATCTCCAACCCTCTAACCTTCTAGCTATAGATGTTGAACATGTTCATGATTTTTAGGGTTACTCTTACCATTGTAATACAATTTTTTTTAACAATCAATGATATCTCATTGTTTACTTTTATAACCACTAGAATTGGTTAATATCTAATTGTCATTGCCCTTTCTTTTCTTATTCCTTTTATTGGTGACATCAACAAAAGGGAGATCAGTTTTATTCTTATCTAGAGAAATTTGCATCCTTGAAGACTTCAATCTATTCAAGTGCACATTCTTATCAATCAAAGTGTGATTGGCATTCTTAACCAACTCTACCCTCTCAGCTAGAGAATTAAGAGCAAGTTGTTGAGCTTTAAGTTTAGTGGGGGTTTCTACCAAAGGGACAATAAGAACAATATCTTTAGGGAAAATAATAGATTTTAACTAGGTAGAACCACTTTGGATGATCTTAGAAGTAGAAATGGGATCAAAGGTAGGAGTTAGCTCAATGTCATACAAGGAATTGACAATAGTCTCAAAATCCTCTCCTAGAACATAATGCATTAGTAGTTTTATTATTATCAACTTCCATAGACTTCACTATCCTTGAGATGCTTTCACCCTTCCTAGAGGAAGGAACCAAGGAATTCTTAGAATTAGAACTAGAAACTTTAGTAGCATTATCTTTTGAAACCTCAAAGTTAGCAGTTTGGGGTCTAAATAACTCTGGACAATCCTTTCTTGCACGTCCATTCTTTTTGTAGTAAAAAAAAGCACCTAAGTTACCGAGATGAGAGAATTTCCATGAAAAAGATTCAGCATCATTATTAAGAGAGATATTATCAGGAAATACAATTCCTAGTTTGAGAGAAACCAAAACCCTAGCATTTAAATGCAAGAGGGTGGTCTTAAATTGCTCAATTTGTAGAATCGAGAGAATAGGCTTCAGAAGCTAATAGATAAAGGGCCAATTTTCAATATTCAATTTCTAATTTTCTACCCAATTTGGTGAACCCCTAGTAGAAACTTCTTCTACATTCCTAGTAGGTGACCATGGGAAGCCTCTGAAAGAGATTTACCCTGTAGGACTAGAAAACCAGCTAATGTCTAACATACTATGAGAAAATCACAAACTCAATAATCATATATTAACACCATTTAGCCTACCATGAAAGCCAAATGAATAAAAAGAAGAAAAAAAATTTAAATCTCCCTCTTTCACTTGTAGCTCCCATGTCCTTCTTTCTTCTCCATGTGATGTAGCTCCAATTGCCTATAGTGCACACAATTTGAAAGCAAAAGCCTAGGATAATGGTGATGCTATGAGAATACTTGAAGTTGTGATTTAAGCTTGAGAGATGAAATGGAAAATACTAAAGTGCTAAGGACTTGAAAAGTCTTAAGAATTAGGACCCAAAATGAGAGAAAGAATGTTCTTTTTATAATCAACACAGAGGATGAGAGCATTGGAATTGTCACCTTGGATATGCGACATGGCAAGAGATTCCTTGGAGAATCCATGATGCATATGACACAAGATGCCAAATGTAGGATTGTATGATGCTTGGAAGTCAAACTTGGCTAAAGATGGAAGAGAATCTATGACATGTCATATGACACCTCAAACCCACTTAAAGCTAAGAATCTATGACAATGGAAGCCAAATGTGGATGTGCATAAGAGAATAAGAATATATCAAGTATGACATATCTTAGCCAAGTGTCAATGGAGAATCCACAAGGTGTCACACCCATGTGTCATGATGATGTCAATATTTTGTAGAATATTTGAATTAAAAATCCATTATTGCACACAAATAGAAATTAGTGAAAATGGAATTAATGGAGGAAAATGTGACTTAGGAAATTAAAAATTTCCATGGTTTGAAAATGATGAATCAATTAATTAATAAAATTAATTAATTGGTGATGTGAATTGAGAAGAATAATTAATAAAGTGACATAGGATTAAATTATGGATTATTTAATCCTATAGAGAGAGTTAGTAGATGATTGGCCAATTTGATTAAATAAGTGTGATATTATCCTTTGATGAAATGTGATGATAATGGAAATTGACTAGGATGATGATGGATAGACCAAAGCCATGGTCAAATTGATTGATTGATTAAAATTGATAACATGCCAAGGACACATGACATGAATTAAAGATACGTAACATTTAACTAACATTTGTAAATGCTACAGGATCAAAATTGGTTGATAGGGTTGATCATAATAACATCGACAAACACTATCAATGTTATTAAATGGTTGAAAATGTCATGATTTAACATTAAGAGACTTGACAATGTCAAAAATCAGATGAAATGAATGATAGTTTGACCTAGCACTAAGAACCATGATAGTACTAAGGTTAGATTGATAAGATTTGATAGATTGATAGGTTTCCAAGGCATTGAAAGCCACAACAATGCCTAGGGTTGGACACATGATGATGGATTTGGGATTTTTGACATGTTTTGGATTGACTAGGACTGATTTTGGATGATTCTAAGTTGATTTGAAATGGTTTTGAGTTGATATGGAATGATTTTGAGTTGATGTGAAATTGATGTGAAAGAGGATATGAATGATGACAGACACTATTGAGATATGATCAAGTTGGCCAAAAGATCAGAATTAGTATGAAGAATGATGAAACCATAGATGTGAACCATTTTTGAGCATCTACATTTTGCCCCTCTTTGATACAATGTGATTTAGAGCCTTGTGTCAAAGAATGCTAACAAAAAAGCCATAAAAGCATGCCCTAGTAATGGTGGTATATATTCATGCCCCTCAAGAAATTGACCAACATAGGTATATGATAGGTCAATTTCATTGGCAATGAGAAAACAAAACCATAGCAACTGACAGATCAAAAATTGAAGCTAAAACATGAAAGTTATGGGCTCCAGAGTGCAATAGGGCATCATGACAAACATAGCAAAGGCCTATTGTACATCCATCTAGGTAGAAACACACTATAAAAGGGCTTGGGGAGGGTTTTGAAAGTCATTTTCACCATCACTTTTGGAAGAAAAGAGCTTTGGAGCAAGGAGAATGGACTAGCTACCTAAGGAGCAACACCACAGTGAACAATTGTGTACCTTCAAATGACGAGTAGACGCTAGACCTCTAGTGGGTGCATCGAGGCCATATTTTTAATTTTTATGCTTTTTCTTCTTTTTATGCACCTAGGAGTCTATAAGGGTCAAACAGAATCAAACTGGGTCAAATGGGGGTCCCGTGGCCAAGTTAGCGCATCCAAATGCCCCAATTGCACTCATAACGCATCCAACTATGCCATGGGCACACTTGGCATGCCTAAGTGCACACTAGGCACACTTGGTATGACCAAGTGTGCCCTAGGTGTAGTTGGGAGCCCCAACTGCACACTAGGATGCTTTGGGGGTCTGAACGGTGTCTAGATGAGCCTAGATTGACCCAAAACTTGGGGTGAACTAGAATTTAATAGGGGGATGTTAGAAACATGTTAAAATTTAGTCAAAGGTAGTATAACTGGTAAAATTTTGGTCAAACTTAGGGCATATGTAGGTCAAACTTGGGTAAATGTTGACAGAGAATAGTGGAAAGGGCCCAAAATGGTGCAAATGGACTTGGAATGACCCAAAACTTGGACCACATGTTCAAAACCATAGGAAGAGTTGAAAACATAGGTTAACTAAGGATAGGATGGTCAAAAAAGTTAAACCTAGTCAAACTTAGCTTAAATGGAGGAAAAAGGCTGACGAATGAATAGGAATAGGGTCAAAATGATGCAAATAAGCTCAAAATGACCCAAAACTTGGTAAACATGTTCAAAACATAAGTCAACTTAGTCAAACATGCATAGATAAAGTCAAAATTAGTCAAACTAGAGTCAAACTAAGTCAAACTTTGGGTCAAAAGTAGGGTAAATTGGATACAAAACCATAGGAGGTTGACATAGGCTATATGATTATGCAGGAGGAGTTGCCCCTATTATGGACGAGGGGACATAGGCTATAGAGTCTTGTGTTACATCACTAGATGACATCTGGTGAGCGAGGGATCTTGGCTAGTCTTGGTTTATATCATGTTACTTTCATACTAGAGGTGAGGGGGAACAGGGCTTTATTGACAACTTTGACAGAGAGATGGCACTTAGAGACTGGTTTGTTCCATCTCCCAATAGGGGAGGTGACTATGAATTTAAAGCATGTATGGTGCATCCTTAAGATCCCTATTCATGGAGAGTTGGTGGTGTATGATCTAGCTATGGGATGAGCAAAATTACACCACTTATTTGGATGTGGAGATGTGGAGCTAGGGATTCAAAATTATGAGATCAAGTGGGACCTATTGGTGGCACATCATGAGTGACTGACAGCTGTGATCTTCTAGGTGATTGGTGGATTATTGATACCTGATAGGTGGGGACATGGGTTCCCTATTGGATGAGGCCAAGTTCTAGAGTAGATGATCATGGAGGGTACCATGTTTTCTTGGGGCCCATGCATGTTGGTGATGTTGTATTACTATTTGCATCAAGTGGCATACAAAGATGGGCTATCATTTAGTAGTGGTGGTACATTGTTATAGATCTAGGCCTATGAGCACATTGTAGTATTTAGGCCTCTTATAGAGAAAGAGTTGGTGGAGGACATGCCATATCCATACAGTTATAGGGGTGTATTGGCATGAGGACCACTAGGGTACATGAGATACTTCTGACATCAGATAGACACTATGACTCAGTTTATCTAGAGACCTTATAGAGATTGCCCCAAATGGGATGATTATGATATTCACCTAATGTACTATAGGCAAGAGTGTTATCTCATAGGGCACATAGTGATTGGGCACTTGGTGATACAGATGTACCTACCAGAGCAGGTACAGATATAGTTTGGTGAGATATAGGATGTACTAACTAGTCTAGAATTATTTTCTCGGTCTAGAGTAGAGGTTCGAGAGTTGGGAGCACCCATCAAGACATAGGTGGCATATGCACAGCTAGAGGGGTTATAGTTGAGGATATGGGAGGTAGCAATAGATGTAGTGGATGCAAGCATGGTGACAACATATGATAGATGGTTTGCACAATATTGCTCTAGGCCTTTGACAGATCCAGTAGTACCAGTACCATGAGAGAGGTCTCAGGCAAAGCAAGTTGAGGAGGATGATGAGGAGGAGGATGGGGGAGAGGATCACAAGGAGGGATTAGAGGAGGAAGAGGAGGATGGGGTAGAGGATGATGAGGAGGAGGAGGATGGGGGTGATGATGATGAGGAGGAGGAGGAGGATGGGGGTGATGATGAGAAGGGGGAAGATGAGGATGTTGAGGATGATGTGGGGGGTGATGATGAGGATGCTAAGGGGGAGGATGATGGAGAGGATGAGGAGGATGTTGAGGGAGAGGATGAGGAAGATGTTGATGAGGAGGGTGGAGATAGTGGGGGTGAGGACAGTGTTGGAGGTGGTGATGAGGGAGAGTATGAGGATGGCTATTGGGAGACTGGGGATGATGGTGGTTAAGGAGGTGATGAGGATGACATAGGTGTAGATGTAGCTATGATGGATGTGGAGGGGGATCCAATGGACTATGCCGATAAGGCACTAGTACTAGTACAGATAGGGCCTTAGTTAGTTAGAGCAAATGGAGGTGATTAGAGGTCTACAGAGTTAGTTGGATTGGGTTATGGCTGAGAGGGATGCCATGATAGGAGAGAGGAATGTAGTTGTAGCAGATAGATATCAGGCTATGTCTGATAGAGACATCATGGTGCATAGGGTAGAGATGGTAGTGCAGGAGTCTTAGGAGTTCATTAGCAGCATTAGAGGTGCAAACTTTTGAGAGAAGGCGATGATGATGAGTAGGGTACACATGGAATCATAGTACTAGAGAGATCAATACTAGAGGTGATGAGGATGACATAGGTGTAGATGTAGCTATGATGGATGTGGAGGGGGATCCAGTGGACTATGCCGATAGGGCACTAGTACTAGTACAGATAGGGCCTTAGTTAGTTAGAGAAAATGTAGGTGATTAGAGGTCTACAGAGTTAGTTAGATTGGGTTATGGTTGAGAGGGATGCCATGATAGGAGAGAGGAATGTAGTTGTAGTAGATAGATATCACGGTGCATAGGGTAGAGATGGTAGTGCAGGAGTCTTAGGAGTTTATTAGTAGCATTAGAGGTGCAAACTTTTGAGAGAAGGCGATGATGATGAGTAGGGCACACATGGAAGCATAGTACTGGAGGGATCAGTATGAGAGAGTGGTACCACTAGGGTAGAGAGTAGAGAGTTTTTGAGAATTGAGATCTCACTACCATTAGACACATAGGACATAGAGTAGTAGAGGGGTGATGGGGCCTATAAGGCCACCATAGAAAGTAGAGAGACCATTCTCGAGGTCGGACAGAGGCTGCGAGGCTAAGGATAGCACGGGATGATACTGATAGACACATGTATAGAGGGGCTTCTCTATTTTTCTTTTTGGTTTATGTTATGCTCTTTCATGGTTCATGCCTACAAGTGATTAGTATTGATGTAAACCATGATCACATACTGTGATATTTTTTGAGACACTTATGAGATGCACCTATGTTATGATGACTATATGAGATGGTTTATGCATATGTTTTATATGTTTTATATGGATGTATTTATGTTTTTTATGTGGGCTTGTATATGATGACATCATGCATTGGTTTATCACGTGTTATGACATCTTTATGTTTACCACATGTTTTTCTCATGAAAGAATGCCTAATGAAATGTAAATGATATGAAATGAATGCAAATGAAATGTAAAATGATATGGAATGAATTCAAATGAAATGTAATATGAATACAAATGAAATGCAAATGACATGTAAAATCAATGCAAATGAAATGTGAAGAGAATATAAATTCCATGTTTATGCAAAGATGTATTTCTTTGGATCATTGTGGACATTTGACATATGCAGGAATACATGAAAATAATGTTTTTGATGTATCAAAGTACAAGACCAAGGTAGTAGATTAAGAAGACACAAAAGACAACAGAGAGGAGATGAAGCATTGCTAGTATGGTGAGAAGACTTTTACTTTTTTAAAGTGCATTATATGTCAAATGGAGCTTTATTTTGATATGGAAAATGGAATGCAATGAATCATGGCATAAAGGGCCAGAGCGCAAAATGCAAACCTTTTGCATAAACAAGCACAATGCAAATAGAAAATGACCTTGTCCTTCCTAAGGCATATATACATGCCCTAGATTCTCAAAGGTACATTTTAATAGACAAAAAATAAAAGAGGGCCATGAACCATCCTCTCATAGAGCATTTTATATCATCAAGAAGCATAGGATCATGATCGAAGAAAAACAAAGCAAAAAATAAATCACTCACTAAATAGCATGAGCCCATAGCTATTCTTATCCATTATTACTTATTTTTTAGTGTTTGAGATCTTCAGATAGTGTTTGATAAGTTGATCATATGATGGTTTTGATTGTTGATTCAATTGATAGGTTTATGGTAACATGTTGGATTGATTATTGGTTCACATTGCTCAAATAGTGTGATTGTCATTGAAGTGTAGTGCTTTGAGTTTCAGTCTATGAAAGTGCAAGTGTTTATGCAAAAGGGATTGTTATGTACAACGTTTATTACACATTTTTTTATGGGTTTCTTTATTTTTAGGGTTTTTAAGGATATTTGATGTTTTTGGTGTGACTTGTTTCTTCAAGACATTTTATGATTTTTATGTATTTTTTAGGACATTTTATGATTTTTAGTGCTTTTTTTAGGATGTTTTATGATTTATAGAATTTTTTTAGGATCATATTTGAATGTTTAGGATTTATTCAGGATCGTATTTGAATTTTTTAGGATTTTTTCAAGATCATATTTGAATTTTTAGGATTTTTTTAGGATCGTAAAAGCATATACAAGTGTTAGCTCCAATCCATTATGTGATAAGCCCAATGGATAAAAAGTGCTTAGGGATATGCCCCCAGTTCAAGTTCAAGCTCATGCAATATGCCCCCAAACAAGACGCAAACTATGTACAAAGGCTAATGATAGAGTATGTACATACTAGTGAAGGTAAGATAACAATGGATATTAACTAGTTTTTGAGCCATGGTCAAGGAGTAGGGATTTCTTGCAATACGCAGGATATGATCGGGGGAAAAAAGGGGAAAAAATAAAAAGCCAGATGGAATCCTAATAGATGGAGAAGCAACAATTGATTACACATGGTGCCTGTTTGCCAGGTTTTCACCATGGTACTTGCCCAAAGCACCTGTTTGCTAGGTTTTCACTATTGGATGGAATTTTTCTCTTGACTCAATTTTTTGTGCCAAGATGCCTATTTGCCAAGTTTTCATCAAGGTACCCATTTTTTCATGACTTTTTTCACTTTCTCTTTTTTTTCATGACTTTTTTCTATTTATTTTCTTTCATGACTTTTTTCTTTTCTTTTTCAAGACTTTTAGACAAAATCAAGTGTAGTACTTGTGAAGATGCATGTTGTTGATTGACATGGGTAGTCGTTCAACCTCTGGAGTCACAAGTTGATATACTCCAGACCCAAATGATGCAGTAGCTACATAAGGTCCTTCCCAATTTGTTTCAAATTTGCCATGTTTTTCTCTATGCTGCTAAGTCTTGTAATTCATCTTCAGGACTAGATCACTGATCTCAAAATGAAAAACTTAGACTTTCTTGTTATAGCTTCATTTGAGTTAGTTTTGGTAAGCTTGGAGATGTGTTAAAGTAGATCATCTTCGTTCATCAATCATTTCTAGCTCATGGAGTCTAGATATTCGATAGTTTTCATCATCATCAACATCATGTAGGGACACTCTCAATGATGGAATTTTAGCTTCAATGGGAAGTATGGCCTTAGTGCCATAGACAAGAGATTATGGTGTTGTGCTAGTAGGAGCATGCACACTTTTTTGGTAGGTACAAAGAGCTACATTTAGTTGTAGGTGCCAGTCTCGACCAAAATCATTAATAGTCTTTTGGAGAATATTAATGATGGTCTTATTAGATGCTTTGGCTTGTCCATCGCCCTATGGATGGTAAATACTAGAATATCCATGGTATATGTTGTACTTCTCATAGAGCTTGTCTACATCTTTATTTTGGAATGAACTACCATGATTAGTAATAATAGCCAAGGGGACTCCATACTAACATATTATGTAGTTTGGAATAAACCTTGAAATCTGCTTGCTAGTGGTGAAGGTCAAAGGGACAACTTCAACCCACTTGGTAAAATATTTTGTTGCTGTGGTAATGGACTTATCACCATTAGAGGACTTAGGATAAATAGCTCCAATGAGATCAAATGCCCATTTTGAAAAGGGCCATGGCAATATGACTGGCTACAATTATTGTGCTGGCGCATAGATCAGGTTGCTATGTATCTGACACTTATGATATGTTTTGGCAAAATCATGGGCATCTTGTTCCATGGTTGGCCAATAGTATCCAGCTCTAACAAATTTCTTAGCTAGACTTAGACCATTGAAATGACCTCCACATATACCTTTATGAACCTCATGTAAAGCAGTTTCAGCTTTTTGAAAGTCAAGGCATCTGAGAAGGGTTTGGTCAAAGGATATCTTATAAAGGGTGTCATTGATGATGATGTATCTAGTGGCTTGATGGATAAAGACTTGACGTTCATTTTTGGATAAGTTGGGTGGTAGGATTTGGGCATGTAGGTAATCGTAAATGTATTGATACCAAGGAGAATTAGGACCAACAAGTTCACACAAACTCTAATTAAGGAAGTTCGAATGATGTAATCAAGAGTTGCTCAACAAGGAATTCACAAAATTCCACATTTTGAGGCATATCAATCATAGAATTGATGGTAGCCATAGCATCAACTTGCTTGTTGTGTATTCTTGGTAGTTGAAGAAAAAAGATAGTGACAAATTTAGACTTAAGGAAGTTTGTCATCTACTTGTAAGGTATTAACTTATCATCTTTGGTTTTGTAGTCATCATTGACTTGGTGGATGACCAACTAGGAATCACCAAAGAATTGTAAATGTTGAATATTCCATTGGATAGCTATCTTGAGTCTTGTAATCAATGCCTCATATCTTGGTACGTTTTTTGTATAATGGAATGTTATCCTATATGAATTGGGGATTATGTCTCCTTGGGGAGTGATAAACATAATACTAGCTCCTAAACTATTTCATGTATGTGATCCATCAAAGTAAATCTTCCATTCATTAGCTATATCCATGTTAAATATGACTTCATCTAGAAAGTCTATCAACATGGGATGATCATCTGTCATAGATGCTTCTGCTAACTGATCTGCTATCACTTGCCCTTTGATTTCCTTTCTATCTACATATTGTATGTCAAACTCACTAAGGATCATGACCCATTTGGAAAACTGTCCTATAAGAGTGGCCCTACTTAGGAGATACTTTAGTGGGTCAATCTTAGAGATGAGCATTGTTTTCTAATGGAGCATGTAATGTCTCAGTTTTTGGGCTACAAAGACAACAACAAGGCAAGATCATTCCATGAGTGAATAATTTAGTTCATAGCCCACAAGTGTTCTACTAATGTAATATATAGCTCACTCTCTTCCTTGTTCATCATTTTGTGCTAAGAGAGCTTCTAATGTTGTATTTGTAGTAGATATGTATAGGATGAATGGCTTGTCTAGAATAGGAGCCATTAAAACTGGTGGATGTAGAAGATAATCCTTGAACTGTTGGAAAGATTCTTGGCACTGCTTGTTCCATTGAAAGGATACTCCCTTACATAAGAGGTGTTAAAAGGAGTGACACTTACCTACCAGTTGTGCAATGAATCTACGGATAGACTGTAATCTTCCTTGTAGTCCTCTTAAGGTTTTTAGATCTATTGGAGGAGGCATGTCAAGTATTGCTTTTACTTTTTCGGGATCCACTGTGATGCCTCATTAAGAAAAAATGTATCCTAGGAGTTTTCCAGAAACAACCCCGAATGCACACTTTTTTAGATTTAGATGGAGCTTATAGCTTTCCATTCTATTGAATATTTGATCTAGGATGCCCAAATGATCTTTTCTTTTATAGGATTTCTAAAGTAAGTCATCAACATAGTCTTCCATTAGGATGTGCATGAAATCATGGAAGATGGTAGTCATTGCTCTTTGGTATGTTGCCCCAGTATTTTTAAGACCAAATGGCATAACATTCCAGCAGTATGTTCCCCAAGGGCATGTAAAAGCTATCTTGTGTTGATCTTTAGGGGCTATTCTTATCTAATTGTACTTAGAAAAGCCATCCATTAGTGATAACATCTCATATGCAACTGTCATGTCTACAATGATATCTATATTTGGTAAAGGAAAATCATCCTTAGGACATGCCTTGTTAAGATCATGGAAGTCAGTGCATATCTAGATGCCCCTAGAGTGTTTTCTTACTAGTACTAGATTAGATATCCACTTGGCATAATCAACGGGTCTTATGAAGCTGGCATCCAATAATTTCTTCAATTTAGCTTTGACAAGGAGGGCAACTTGAGGATGCATTTTTCTCAATTTTTGCTTTACTAGTTTCACTCCTAGCTTTAACAATAAGTGATGAAGGACTAGTTTAGGATCTAATCTAGGCATGTCCACATAAGACCATGTAAATTTGATCTACCTCATGAGAAAGAATCTAAAAAATTCCTCATGAGAAAGAATCTAAAAAATTCATCTTTTTCCTCTAGTGATAAGGAGGCTACAAATTGTATGACCTTGGGGTTGTTAGGAGTTCCCAGATTAATCTCTTCTATCATTTCCACAAGTACCGTTGATCTTTCCTTCAATGGGGGTGTGTCCAATCTTCCATCCTTGGGTGCCTTAGAGAGGTTTTCACCCTTGAATATGTCCTTTATTTTTAATTTTTCATGGTCTAATGGCACCTTTTAGTTTTCACCAAGAGACCTACTTTTTTCTTTTTTGTTATTTTCTCAATTTTGCAATTAGAAGATGGAGTTGACTCCCCAAAATATTCCATGACATTTAGATCAATGGAAAATCTAGACTTGTGATTGCTTTATGGGAAATATTTATGGAGCTTAAAGAATTCTAAAATGTCATTGTCATTTTCAAACTGGTCGAATGTTGGTGGTCCTTGTTCATCCCAATCAATAAGTTTAGGGAAAACTAGGGAAATGTCATCATCGGTGTTGAATAAGCTTTGGTGAAAGGTATATATATGGATATCCACTTTAGTGATATCATCAGGATCATGTTTAGAATCAGGAGTGCTTGGATCCTAGAATGTTTCAATCCAAGGTGAAGAATTTTTTTGAGGGATAGGTAGATTTACATGTTTATCTTCCATAGGTAGGCTATTGGGGTCAATAAATATATGATCAAGACCGAGGGAGGTATCAAGATCATCAATGTCAGATATAGATTGGGTGGGTTTGGGTTGGGTGTTCTTAGATGCCTTGTTATCGTTTGAAGCATTCACATCCTTAGACAAGGATGACTTAGTATTAGGAAGACCCAAAACAAATGGTTTGAATCCAAGTCCCAAGATATGAGGTCATCCTGATGTAGTGATGGATTGAACAATGCCCTACTTTTGAGGTCCCAGGCCACTACATCCATCATATCCCTTTTTTTGCACGATGGTGAATCCAAGTCCATACTTGTTAGGGGATATAGGAGTAAGTTCTTGTTCTACTTTAGCCTTTTCAATCCATGTGGAGGTATTTTCATAGACATGTTCTTCATGTAGTTTGCCTCCACTAGTGAAAGCCGCAAAAGGTTTGTTTTGAAATGCGAACTTAGGCTTGTTTTGTATAAGCTGAGGTTTACCATATGACTTGGGAGATAAAAGGAAGTTTCCCAATGTGAAAGGCATGTGACATGGAGTACTCACCACAACCTTGGTCTTGGATTTTGAGCTTTCCTTTGAATGTCGATGTGAGTGTGGAAGGATCAACATACTTGGAGGACTCAATTGGATTTACTGCATGGTTTGTTAGGACTTGGTATGTAGAGTTTCCTCTAAGATTGGCACAGAATTGGAAGGGATTTGGATCACCGAGAATGGTGATCTCTACATTATTATAGGAAAATTTTAAGCACTGGTGGTATGTAGAAGGCACTGCTTTCATGCATGGATCCATGGGTGGCCTAATATCATGTTGTAGTTCATTTCTATATATAGAACCTAGAATAAAGTGTTCTCAATAGCTGGACCAACTTTGATAGGTAAGATGATGACCCCTGTAGAGAAGTGTTCACCATCATCATAGGATTTGATTGTGATCTTTCGAGAGGGATCCACATCATTTTGAGAATAAGCCAAACCTTTGACTACTTTAAGTGTACAAATATTCATCCCTACTCCTCCATCTATCAAGACATGTCCAACTTTAACATTGTGGACAAAGACTTCAAGGTGAAGGGGATCATTGTGGTATGGTCTATCTTTGGGAATATCTTGAGGGGAAAAGGTGATATGTTGTAATTCAAAGAGGTTCCCAACCATGGCTTGGAACTGGGCAGCATTGATGTTATCTGGGACTACTAACTCTTTAAGGGCTTGATCCAAGATCTTCTGATGTTGGGGAGATGCACGTAGTAGGTCCAAGATGGATATTTGTGCAAGGGTCTTTTTGAGCTGTTCAACAATGCTATAATTAGATGAAGTAGGAGTGCTAGGTCTACTAGGGGGTGTAGGTCTAGTAGAAGTAGTAGGTCTAGATGGGGCTCCAAGTAGAGTGATCTTGGTATGAAGTGTAGTGAAAGTGTAATGAGGGTCTTCAGCCTTTTAGGTGAATGTGGATATGTGAGAATCATACTCATTGAAGCAATTGATAGTGTAGTCATATCCAATGCATGTGTAATTCACATTAGCTTGTGAGTTTGAGTTTGAATTGAAGGGTTTCTCTTTGTCATGATTACCCGAAAGATCTTTGAAGATAGTGTGACCAGAGTTGGATGCTAGTAGTGATGGATCAACTATGGTTATACCATCATCAATAAGGTCTTGTATTGCATACTTTAGATAGAAAAATGATAAAGGCTTATGTCCTTTCGTGCAATGGTAATCATAGAATTTTTTGTCATCCCACCAAGAAGCTTTAGTCAGTGGCTCATCTTTGATTGGGGGTAACTGTAGGAAGTTCTTATTGAATAATTATTGTAGTGAAGTCTCAAGAGGTATCCCCAAGGGTGTGAATTTTCTTTCTTTTTTTCTACGATGTCTCCAATGTCCATCCTGTGTGGAAGTCTTAGTTTTCTATTGTGGAGGTGATTCTTGATTGGGAGTTTGTGAATTCGTAGGGTTTGCACCTTTCAAAGTCAGTTGATGTTGTGTTGTGCTAATTGTATGGGTTTCCACAATGCCATCATTACTCACATTTTATTTTTTTGAAGAATTTTTTTTCATTATCATTAGATGAGTTGGTGTTTTTGTTTTCCTTGTTTGTCTTGAGGATTCCCTTACAGATAAGAGCATATTCAATAGTGGCCCCTTTTTTCATCAATTTAGAAATGGTGCTTGGACTTTTGATTTTGAGTTCATACATTAAGTCAGGGACTAATTTTTCAATGCACAAGTTAACTTGTTGTTCTTCAAGAATTTCGAGTGAGTATTGACTGACTAAGCTTCTCCAGTGAATTAGGAATGTGATAAATGGTTCTCCCATCTTTTGTTTGGTTGATTAAAAATTAGAAAGTGTCACCTCATTCATAATGTTAAAGGCAAAGTGGGAGATGAAATTGTCTACTAGCTCTAACCAATATTTGATAGTACCAAGAAGTTTGGAGTGCCATTCAAGTGTGGCCATACCTAGAGAACATGGGAACAATCTCATGAGGTAAGTGGGCTCATCATTGAGTTTGGTAAAAGAGGCACAAAATTCTCAGATGTGATCAATAGGGTTGCCTTTTCCTCAATATTTTTTAGACCTTGGAGCCTCAAAGCATTTTGGGAATGGAGGCATATATAGACTTTTGTCAAATGTATTAGGATGTAGGTCCCTTTCTATGTATAGAGCCTATTTCTTTTGGACTCCCAATGCCTTGACTTGTTTGGAAAGTTGTTTGAATTATTGTAATAGCTCTTCTATAATGGGCACCCACCGGTTATAACTTTATGAAAGACTTTGCAAGGAAGCTCTGATACTACTGTAATGGACACCCAAGAATGCCCAAAAGCTGAATCAACTGTTGAAATTATATTAATTCTAAAAATATTGCAATCAAGTACAAAGAGATGTATTCCAAAGGCCAAACCCTAAGGGAATGATGTCTAGAATGTTACAATAGAGAATGAACATCTTCTATTGCCAAAAAAGAGTGTGATTCACACATTCAAGCTCTTATCAAATGCAAGTCATAATCACCCGATACAATAATCTCATGCTAAACAATGAGACTCTCACCCCTATTTATCCTATTCCTTCACCCTTGTAGAAGGAACTAAAACATTAATTAATTGCAAGTGCTAGAAGCTTCCCCCTTCCAATAATTAATGCACTCTCTAGAAACTCCTCTCTTGCAATAATTAATTGTGCTTCTCGAGGCTTCCACCTTTCCAATAATTAATACACACTCTAGACGCATCTCCTTTGTAATACAATAATTAATTAAATTAATTAAATATAAAGTCACCTTTTAATTTTAATTGAATGACTTTATAAGAAATTAATTTAATTTCTTCTTATCCTCCACTTAGACTTTGGAGAACGTGAAGGCCAAAAGATGGGATCATTACAAATCCGCCCTCCTTGAAATTGCTTGTCCTCAAGCAATTAAGTAACATAATGGACTCCAACCTCCACCTGGATCCCAATATGTGATATCCATATGGAAGTTAAACAAACTAAAAATGAACATCATTAGGACTAACCACATGTCCTGCAAGTTAGCTCCCAAAACTTGTGCTGATGAAGTATAAGTTTGGATGTCACCAAAAGGCAGCTCCATAGAAGATCTATGAAATCTCTTCTTCCCAACTGCTGCAACACAAAATCGAATCTTTGTAGATGGTGAAAACAAAGCCCAACTCCACTCAGGAGAGTGATCAATATCGATTGCAAACATCAAATTATCATAAGACAATGTGGCATCCATGTTGAACATAGTACTATTGCAGAAGTGAACATCAACACTTTGTTGATCAATAGTATAATATAACTCTGTCACTATATTACTCACCTCATTAGCAATAATAGGTGTAAAATGATCATCAAAGCACATATCTACAACTGCATGCATACTACTAAACTCCTTGTTGGATGTTTCAACGGACACATAAATGACTGCTGATATGACATTATCCTCGCATTCTTCTAATCCCATCATTGTTGCATCGCCATCCCCTGACAAAGCTTCATATGTGGACTCCTGACTATCACCAATAGCATAGCCCGGTGGTGTCTCGATCCCATTTGAAGAATCAACTACCTTCTGCTTTGGAGCAACATACAAATCGTCAATGTTGATGCCCATCCTTTTTGCCATAAGTTGCAACATCATATCCATTCGCCTATTTTTCTCCTGTTGCATACGACACCCCTTCTCTAATGTACTCAGTAATCTAAATATTACATTTTCTTGATCTGGATTGATATACATTTTGTCAAACACTTTTCCCTCTATCCGGCTATCTATAAGATCTCCACAGGATGGTAGGACTAACAGCTCTGATACCACTGTAATGGGCACCCACCGATTATAACTTTATGAAAGACTTTGCAAGGAAGCTCTGATACTACTGTAATGGACACCCAAGAATGCCCAAAAGCTGAATCAACTGTTGAAATTATATTAATTCTAAAAATATTGCAATCAAGTACAAAGAGATGTATTCCAAAGGCCAAACCCTAAGGGAATGACGTCTAGAATGTTACAACAGAGAATGAACATCTTCTATTGCCAAAAAAGAGTGTGATTCACACATTCAAGCTCTTATCAAATGCAAGTCATAATCACCCGATACAATAATCTCATGCTAAACAATGAGACTCTCACCCCTATTTATCCTATTCCTTCACCCTTGTAGAAAGAACTAAAACATTAATTAATTGCAAGTGCTAGAAGCTTCCCCCTTCCAATAATTAATGCACTCTCTAGAAACTCCTCTCTTGCAATAATTAATTGTGCTTCTCGAGGCTTCCACCTTTCCAATAATTAATACACACTCTAGACACATCTCCTTTGTAATACAATAATTAATTAAATTAATTAAATATAAAGTCACCTTTTAATTTTAATTGAATGACTTTATAAGAAATTAATTTAATTTCTTCTTATCCTCCACTTAGACTTTGGAGAACGTGAAGGCCAAAAGATGGGATCATTACATCTTCTTTAGGGTTTTTCACGATAAATTTCCCTTCAAGTCTTTTGTGCCTATGAGTAGATTGTTTGCCTATGGCACTTATTGTGGTATCAATTGTGCTTGATGTACCATGTGTTGTTGTTGTGCTATTTGTTATGGTTGTTGTTGGTATACCTATGTTGGTTGCATGTGAGATCATGTATGTGATTTTTGTTGTAGAGGTATCAGTTGGGGTTGTTGTGGCACATGTTGTTGTTGTAACAAATGTTGCTGGTATGCAATTTGTTTCTCAAGGTGTCTTTGGTATTCCAACTGTTGTTTGAGTTTCTCTTGTTGTTTAACAAACATAGCTTGTTGTTGTTGGAATTGTTATTGATACATTGCATGGAAGTCAAGTGGATTTATATTGGATTGTGTGTTAGAGACATTGGATCCTTGTACCACTTGAGCTTGTTTCTATTGTGGTTGATGTTGTTGTTGATATGTTGAATGTGTGTTGGAAACATTAAGTCCTTGGAATATTATAGGTCGATGTTGTCAAGGTAGTTGGTTATGTCCTTGAGAATTGATCATCATGTTGGTATTGTTGCTTTGGCACCTTTGTATGTTAGAGGTTTCTCCTTCAGACATCATATTGACTTGACAATGAGGCAAATTTCTTTTGGGAATAGGTGTAATGTCAATAAGACTTTTCCTTTGTGCATCAATAGGGATTGGTGCAGTTAATGTTTCACATGGTATACTTGTGGGAGGCTTCATAACATTTGGCATCATGAAACTTGGTAGGGTTAGGAGAAAAGGTGTACTTTGTTGATTTGTCTCTAAAGGAGTTATGTTTGGCATCCCTAGAGCACAAGTCCCTTTAGGCACATCTTGTTGTTGCACCATGTGATTGAGATCAAGTCTTAACGTCCTTTTGGGATACTTAGGAAGAGTCTTGTTTCCCTTCATTGGTTGTGGTTCATCAAACAAGGGATTAATGTTGATGTGTTCAAATGTACTTTGGAGGATTTTGATGGTTGATTCTTGATGGGACCTTATAGGTGCCATTATTTTGTTTGAAAACTCCAAAAGTTGTTTGCCCTTATCTAAGTCTAGATTGATCATGGGTTGTATGTTTTTAATTATTGTGTTGGTTTGATGTTTGGACTTAGGTCCCTCCAAGTGTGGATTAAACTTGACAATTTCTTGGGCTGCCAAAAGTTTGAATTTCTTTCAAAAAAATTTGTCTTGACATGCCCTAGCCATTTCTTCATTTGTGATACCATAGTCAGTGTCATAGTCATCACTTAGGTGTACAATACCTTGTTGTGTGTTTGGTTTATTATAGTGGAAGGTACTTGCATTGGATTTGCTAAATTCAAAGGAGTGTGTTTGTTCATCCTCGAGTGTGGTTGGTACACTTCCACCTCCAAGTGGTATTGGCATGAATATAGGTTCAAATTCAAGACTCCATTGAAGCATCTCATGTGTAGGGGAAGTATTTGAAGGAAACCTCATAGTAGGTGCATTTTTTAGTGTTTTTTGCATCATCTCTTGGTTATGGTGATCGTGTAGATACATTTTTAAGGGGTCCACAAGTAATGGTTGTGATGCCTCGATTTGGTCTTCGTCAAAGGTTTGTTGGGTTTTATTGCTCTTCTTTTGACTTGGATGAGGTTTTGGTTGTTTTGGTGCCTTAGAAAATAAGGGTTGGTAAAGTTCTTTGGGTGTTGGCATGATACCTAAGGATGCAGATGAAGTGGAGGAAAACATAAATGGACTCCCTGCTTCCCAAATATGCACCTAAACCACCAACTACACTAAGATAGTACCAAGTGCACCCTTGTGCACTTGGGGCCCTAAAGGTAAGTATTTGGTAAGTAGGAGGTATGCAATGGGTAAACATAGGTGTTTAGGGTGCCTAAAATGCAAAATGTGAATGATTTGAGTGTTTTAGAGTGTTTTGCAAGGTTTTGGGATGTTATGAAGGCTATGGAAGTGTAGATTAGGGTTCTAGAACCTAGAATGAAACCAATAATTACCAAGTGTGCTCTAAAACTACCAATTGTACTCTAAAACTACCAACTGTGCACCTGAAGTGTGCAGTTGGTAAAACAAGGGTGCAGTTGGTAAAATAGGTCAAAACTTGATACTTAGGATGTGGGTATGCAAGATATGAGTTTTTTTTGGATTTTTAGGTGTTTAAGGATGTTATGCAACCTAGGAAAATGCCAAATGAAGTATGGTTTTGATATGAAAGGTGCAAATTTCCTAGGGAAACTATGCAAATGCAAATGGAAAGTGACATTTTGGAGGTTTGACTAGAGGAGATGAAAATGACCCTATAGTATGAAAAATGAAGGTTAGGGTCAAATTTCGGACTTGATAATGATGCTAGAGGTTGATGTGTGCAAGGTGGACTATGCAAGAGTTGGTTTTCTAAGGTTGATAATGACATTTGGGATATGCAAAATGAGGATAACTGATCAAGAAGACAATTTGGTTAATAGACAAGTTGATAGGCTTTGATAGTGAAAATGATGGTAAGGTTTTGAACAATACAAGATGAGGGGGATATACCACTAGGGTAAGTCAAAATAACATTTAGGGACACTAGGAATATGGTTATGCTAATGAAAAAGGTATATGCAAGGTTTTGAACTTAGGTGAAATCTTTAGGAAGTATTTTGTCTAGGAGTTTAACCTTGTGATAATGGACTTTGGATCTTGACCAAAAAGTGACAAAATTAAAAAAAGATCAAATTGATAAAGATGAAAAGGTCAAATCTATCAAGACATAAACAGAGTTTGACCAAAGAAAATGATAAGAAAAGATAAAAAGACTAGTCAAGATCCATCATCCATCAACACTAGGAGATACTCTAAGACTCATACTTTGTACAAATTTTTTACTAAATTCAAAGGTTTTGGGGTTCAAAATGACATTTAAGGGACTGAAAGTGGTGGTTATGCTGATTGGATATGCAATATGGACATGTCATAAGATGTAAAAATGGGGTTTTGGGTGCTAGATGTCATTTTGGGTGAGATGCAGAATGAGGACCTACAGTGACATCTACATGCAGTTTCAGGGTCCTAAAATGTAGTTTCAAGGCCTAAAATGGTCATACAAGTGCCCAACTATGCTTTGATAGCACCAAGTGTGCTTCAATAGTACCAACTATGCACATGGTATAGTTGGGGTCAGTTTGGGTGCAGTTGGTAGTTTCATGGCACAGTTGGGAGGCTGGGTTAAAGGGTTGTTGATTCTGAGGGAGGTGGTTGTCAAGTTGCTATGCCAAGAGGCTAGGAGGCTAGGGATGATGTTATTTGTTAGAATTCTTTTAGAATAACTAAAAGGGTGGGTGAATTAGTTATTCAAGGTCCACTAATGTCCAATGCAAATTTTTTAATAAAATGGGGGTGAATCAGAATTACTAGCCTTTTTAATTTCTTGTCAAATCCTTAATGGCATATCATTGAAATTATCATGCTTTCAATTAAACATTAAAAAATCATGAAAAGTAAATGTGCATCACCTCATAACACAAAGGATTTTGGTGACCCAGAAACCTTCTTGGAATAAGAAGGTAAAATTGGGGTGGGGATGACAACCACAAAATTACTGTGCAATTGATTTCAACCACTTTTGATGGTTTGCACTGTTAAAGGCCTGCCCTATTAAAGGCTTTACACACTGTCAAATGTGACCTTGTTAAAGGATTTCTACACCCTCTTAGGAGTGTTCCCTATTAGAGTACTTAAGAACTTTCAACTTAGAATGTCACCTTGTTAAAGGATTTACATAGAGCTATTAGGCCCACCCAAGTCCATGGGATTTATAGTCAGCTTCTCAAAAGAATCTTTTATCCTCTCTAAGGATCTTTTATCCTTCTCTTGAGGATCTCTTATTCTTCTCCTGGGGATCTTCTATCCTTTTCTTGAGGCTTATCCACCTAGCTATTAAGCTAACCTGGAAATGTAGGATTTCAATGTCTAATACAATTGTAAGAAAGTATTAGAAAGGTTTTGACCTGATAAAGATTGCAACTCTAACCTTGCAGATTTCATATCACTCTTCAGTTCTTTTCTTTGCTTGGATTTTCTTCCTTGCAGTGCTAAAAGCTTGTCCACCCTTCAAGATCTATCTCCTTGAGTTCTTCCACTCGTTAGGCCAATGCACTCTATGGTCACTTGATCAACTCAAAGTCTTGATGCTTTGTTCTTACTCCTCACTATGTCCTCTTCTTGACACTTCACATTAGCCTTCTCTTGGCTTCTTCACATGACCACACTTATGACCAACTCACTCACACTCTTGATCTCTGACTAGTATCTCCTTATAAAGAAGTTATGTTCTTCATTTTCTGCTCAAGTCTTCCCACTTATCAATTTGAATTGATTTTTGAAATTGTTTCCCCTCCAAACTGTTTCTTCTAGAAAATCCATCAATATTTGCCTTGAATTGGTTTGCATGGTTTACATAAAATTTTGTGACATCTACTCATCATCCTTATCATCCAAATAATTCACAAAATTCAATGTAACAAACTTATCATTACTAATCTGGTGAATCTTTTGTCTTAACAAATAATGCAACAACTTGCCATCATTGGTTTACTGATGCTCAACATTAATTGTGTTACTTGGCTTCTACTGCTATTTACTGATGCTCAGCACCCTAAGAGATTTTCTCAACATCTAAATAAATTTCCTTGGCATCCACTACCTTTTTTTGATGCTTGACACTTGAAGGATTGCTTGGCACTCATAGATGAACTTAGTAAGTCTTTGCAAATGGTTTAGTCAAACCTTGCATTTTGTAGTATCTATTCCATGTGTCATAAAGTATGTCATTAATACATGATTTCATCATTGTCTTAGCTGATCCTTATACTTCATTACAACATAATAACTTCAACCTTTCTCTAGGTGTTCTAGTTACATCTTGTTGATTAACTCCTCCTTGTCAATCAACTAAGTGATAGTATTTGGATCACTTAAGCAATTGTCATTCCTGTAGTTAGCAAGTTTGATATCAATGACAAAACAATGATTGAAAGCATACTTTACTAATTCCATCATTCTTCATTCAAAGATATTTTCAATCATTTCCAATAGTTGTGATGGGTTAGGAGATGCAAAATAAATGTTATAATGTAGGGAATGATGTCCTAAGTGAAGACAAAGAAGGTTATGGGGTGCAGAATGCAGATCATGGCATGTTAATGCAAGGGAACCTATCTAGGTACCTGTGAACACCTTTGAAACCTCAAAATGTTGTCTGGAAGCCCAAACTAGATTCTTAGACTACCAAGTGTGCTCAGATAGTACCAACTCCACCTATGGTGCAATTAAGGCCAGTTTGGGTGCAGTTTGTAAATTGGGCTGAAACTAAGACAATTTGAACTGCTAGGGTTTCCAGATTGATGTCACAATGAGCTAAACAATAGAGGACAATGCTAAGACCAGAATGGAGGTTCAAAATGATGTTTATGGTAGCCAAAATGATGGTTAAAGTGTTCAAGATGAGCATTGGGTATGCAAAGATGTAAGATGGACAATGTAAAGTGCAAATTTGGAGGTTGGAATGCAAAGAATTTAGGCTAAACCCTAATGAATGCAATGTGAAGGATGAGGGTAGCACAATGAGGACTAGAAGATGCAAGATGAAGCTTAGATAATGCAAGGATGATGTTCAAACTAGGGTGAATGCAAGTGGATTCTATGAAAATATGAAACCTAAGGTATGCCAAGCACTTCTAGGGATGCAGTATTCCATGTTTCCCAAGTTTTGAATGTATTGGACCCAAGTTTGACAAGTTTTGACCAAAGTTGTAACATTTTGATAATGTTTGATGTTTTGAGAAGGTGTAAACAATATCCAAGGTGTAAATTTGAATGTTGACTTTTATCTTGATTAGTATTTTACACACACGCAAGATGCATTAAGACAAGAATAGATGTTGTTAAAAGTGAATAATCACACCACAGCCTAGGCTTTAGGATCGTATCCATTGAATTCCTACTTGAACTGAAGTTCATTCATACTTATCCAGAGTGGACAACCTAAGATCTTGGCACCACAGGCTCCCCCTTACAACACACTCACTTCTTCGGGCTATCAAGATCTTCTTTCCAAGGGGCATGACTTCCTGTAGGATGTCTTCATAGGCATGGGTGACCCTTTGAGCTAGTGGATAGAAAGGATTTTGGCCACAAAAACATAATTTTTAGTAAGGGCATTCCATTCAAGAAGTGAATGATAAACTTCCTCAAAAGGTCCTCTAACCCTGAGAACCAGGGTTTGACGAACCACAAGGGTACTGGAGGAGAGCTATCACTCAACAATACTGCCTACATGGCTTTCATTGTAATCAAGTTTTATATAGCCATTGGAACATTGACCTGGCTTTTGGCCTATTACTACTTTGAAGTCATCCCCTAGAATACCCAATATCAAGTAGCTTTGTCCAACATAGGCTTCTTATAGAAGTCACACGGATTTCTCTTAGACCCAAGATCCACGAATGGCGAGGGGAGAGGATATGTCCATGTAATCCCTAGGCTTTTAAACACCATAAAAATGAAAGAAAAAAAGAAAAATTTTATTTTAAGCACCAAATGAAGTGTTATCTAATCTAGGAAATCCATACATGGTTTTGACAAACACACAGGGTCTTCGACAATGTCCTACAAAAAAACATTAGTAGTTCTTCAATGCTTAGTCTTCGTCCAACAATTTTCACATGCTGAAAATAGACCATCAATAACACAAAATCATATAACCTATGTCCTAGAAGAAAATGGAAACCTTAGATGTAGATTCTAATTGAAATGGGTGCTTTCTGTGAACCAAGTGCACTCTGACAGAGCAGACTGCGCCCTAGAAGGCTAGAATGACCCAAAATGCTTGCAAGTGTGCTTAGGTAGTGCTAACTATACCCATGGTGCACTTGGGGACTAGAAGGATGCACTTGGTAGTTTTTGGGTGTAGTTTGGAGGTCAGTGGCAAGTTGTGGGGAAAAGGTGCCTAAATAAGACCTAGAAACTGAAAAATTTGAAACCTATACTTCCAAGTGTGCCTAGATAGTGTAGATTGTGCCCATGGTGTAGTTGGGGCCTAGAAGGCTGCAATTGGTAATTTCTAAGTGTATTTGGTGACTTGAGAACAATAGAAAGGGGTTATGGTGGCTCCTAGGCCCCTAAAACTACCTTCTAGGTGCGCCCTGATATAGCAGAGTGCACCCTAGGATAGAAAACTAACAAAATGTATAAAATGAAAACATATAACCATATTACTATACCCCCTAATTAATCTAGGTGTGATACAGAAGCATAGATAGTTGTTATACCCTTCCAAGTGAGCTCCTTCCTTGCACCTACAAGCACAAAACAAGAAAACCCAAGTTAGATAAGCATGTTCAATCAGGTTCACCAAATGTAGGACCAAAAAATGGGCTAATGTCTAACATACTATGATCAAATCACAAACTCAATAATCATATATTAACACTCTTTGGTTTACCATGAAAGGAAAATGAATCAAAAGAAGAAAACAAATTTTAAACTCCCTCTTTCACTTGTAGCTCCCATGTCCTTGTTTCTTCTCCATGTGATGTAGCTCCAATTGCCTATAGTGCACACAATTTGGAAGCAAAAGAATAGGATAATGATGATTCTATGAGAATAATTGAAGTTGTGATTTAAACTTGATAGATGGAATGGAAAATCCTAAAGAGCTAAGGACTTGAAAAGACTTAAGAATTAGGATTGGAAATGAGACAAAAAATGCTCATTTTATAATCAACACAGAGGATGAGAGCATTGGAATTGTCACCTTGGATATGCAACATGGCAAGAGATTCCTTGGAGAATCTATGATGCATATGACACAAGATGCCAAATGTAGGATTGTATGATGCTTGGAAGTCAAACTTGGCTAAAGATGGAAGAGAATCTATGAGGTGTCATATGACACCTCAAACCCACTTAAATCCAAGAATCTATGACAATGGAAGCAAAATATGGATGTGCATAAGAGAATAAAAATATATCAAGTATGACATATCTTAGCCAAGTGTCAATGGAGAATCCACGAGGTGTCACACCCATGTGTCATGATGATGTCAATATTTTGTGGAATATTTGAATTAAAAATCCATTATTCCACACAAATAGAAATTAGTGAAAATAGAATTAATGGAGGAAAATGTGAATTAGGAAATTAAAAATTTCCATGGTTTTCAAATGATGAATCAATTAATTAATAAAATTAATTAATTGACAATGTTAATTGGGAAGAATAATTAATAAAGTGACATAGGATTAAATTATGGATTATTTAATCCTATAGAGAGAGTTAGGTGGTGATTTTCCAATTAGATTAAATAAGTGTGATAGTATCCTTTGATGAAATGTGATGATAATGGAGATTGACTAGGGTGATGATGGATAGACCAAAGCCATGGTCAAATTTATTGATTGATTGAAATTGATAACATGCCAAGGACACGTGACATGAATTAAAGATACATAACATTTAACTGACATTTGTAAATGCTACAAGATCGAGATTGGTTGATAGGGTTGATCATAATAACATCGATGAACACTATCAATGTTATTAAATGGTTGAAAATTCCATGATCTAACATTGAGAGACTTGACAATGTCAAAGATCAGATGACGTGAATGATAGTTTGACCTAGCACTAAGAGCCATTATAGTACTAAGGTTAGATTGATAAGATTTGATAGATTGATAGGTTTCCAAGGCACTAAAAGCCACAACAATGCCTAGGATTGGACAAATGATGATGGATTTGACATGTTTTGGATTGATTAGGACTGATTTTGGGTGATTCTGAGTTGATTCGAAATGGTTTTGAGTTGATATGGAATGATTTTGAGTTGATGTGGAATTGGTGTGAAAGAGGATATGAATGATGGCAGATACTGTTGAGATATGATCAAGTTAGCCAAAAGATTAGAATTAGTAGAATGAGAAAATGGAATGAATTAGTATAAAGAAGTGATGAAACTATAGATGTGAACCATTTTTAATTGTCTACATACCCACATTCCAAAAATTCTTATTAAGTATTCTTTCTTGTATACTATGAGTCTTGACAAATACAACAAAAATCCCTCTTTGAACAATTCTACAAAAGGTCACATAAATCCCAAGTTTCTTACTACAAACACTAACCACCCATTCATCAACAAAAAAATGAGAGGGTAAGAACCCTTTATCTAAACATACAAAGAAAATTGAAACACTTTTTAAACGAGATTTCTCTAATTTAATAGCTCTTACCATTATCATCATTCAGTGCAATAGAAAGGGTCTTCAATTCATGGGGTGTGATCTTACCTTCCTCTTTTTCCTCCACCAACACCAGAATCAAACTTGCCTCCATCCTTGAGTCTATCTCTATTGGTTGTGGCTCCATCTCCACCATTTCAAATTCCATTTGGAATGGCACTAGAAATTTTACTAAAGAAGAAAGTAGTTGGCGAGCAAGAAGTTGAAGAATCTTCCACCACTACTTTACATGACAATTTCTCTAAAACTTCCTTTTATTGAACATTAGATTTATCATGTTCATTGATGCAAACCTCATCAACTTTCATCATATCTCCAGACACCTCTCCTCCACCATCAACCATGATTACCATTCCTAAATTCCTCACGAGTGATCCAAGGTGGGAAAATGATGGTAGGATAGGGTAAGAAAAAGCAATCACAAACAAGTAATCCCAAACGAAACCCACAAACACATGAGGGAAACTTAGTAAAGAGAAATTGCAACCAAAAAAAAAGAGCCAAAAATAATAAAATCAATGAAAACCAGGGCATAAAAGGTGAAATATTTGTAGAGAACATGTAGCAGGGTATGGATGTCAAGGAACATAAGTGTTTGGTTGTCATACAAGTTGTAGAGCTCATTTTTCATGAACAACTTAATATATATATATAGCCCTAAATATTTTCCTAACCCTAACTTAATGAAAATACCATGTTTAAACCCTAATAATGACCCTAAACTCAATCTTAATACTAAACTCTTTTTTAATGACTTGTGCTTGATCTATACTTTCCACACTAGCCAAATCAATTTGTGCTTGTTAGTAAGCTACTTGAACCATAATAGTAACCTACTCTATAAAGTAGTATTTTTCTTGAAGTTGTTTTTGAGAAATGAAAGAGTAATTCTCTGCAAAGTCAACAACATATAAAATTGTTCTAAGTGGGAAAGTTTCTCTTAGTGGTGGAAACTTTTATGCTCACCACTTAGCATAAAAAGCATGACGTGTATATGGTTGAATCAATTTATGAAAATTTGACATAAATTCTCTAGCATGCATGTCATTTTTTACATATTCCTACCTTGTTGATTCTTTTCCAACTTTTGTTTTTGACTTTATGTACTTATATCTCTTACATTTTACTATCCTCATCATATCAATATCTTCATCTCTCAAAGGAAATTTAGTCAGGCTACAACATGTTTCACAAGTTCCTCTTATTCAATCTATTTCACCTATTGTATGATCATTTGGTTTGTCACATAAGATTGATGTTATGAATTGACTCGACCATTTATGAAATTAATTTTGAGAACCATCACTTTCTTCTATCACATTTCAGAAATCTTTATAGTAAAAATCAAATTCAACATGAATATTGATAACAAAATGTTTCAAAAGATCTATTTATCTTCACAAAATAGGGTTTCAATCTTTCAAACTTTTTTTGTCCAATCTTTGTGTCAGGATTTAAATTACAAAATAAGAGATAAAATTCATGTTGTGTGACATCTAACCAATGTTTTGCATGTTTAAGGTCCTCCTTAGGCCCAATCCAACTCCTTAGGCCCAATCCTCTACTTGATTATATCTCTTCTATTTGGTGAAGGATGAGTATTATCAATCCAAAAATGAATGACTAAGTTCTTAACTGTTTCCACAGTCCTATCAGATCAAGGGACTCTATACATTAGCATCCAATTTCCTTCTAATGTACTATCATCCAAATTGTTTCTCCTTTTCAGATAATGTAATATCATCTTTCAACTATACCCAATATGAGATGATAGTGAAGAGATCTATCTTTTTGCCATAATTTCTTATTTAAAATAGATGTCAATATCAATCTTTATGCGATGGATTTATCTATAGATCTAGTTTTTTTCCCAATGGAATGTAACCCTTCCTTAATACTTTCAACAATATCTTTTTGTAGTTTAGAAGTCTTCCTCTTTTTTATACTTGTATATAGACCTAATAGTTTCAATGACTCTTTTAGTTCATCTTTAAGAAGTGAAATTGACAATAGTTGATTTTTCTCCACTGTATCAAGATTCTCAAATTGTGCAATTATTTCTTTAGACTTTTTATTCAATTTCCTCTCTCTAGTATTAGTAGGTTGACTAGCATATTATCTCAATTTTTCCACATCCATTTCAATTAAATGATTGATGTTTCTATGATTAATTTTTCTCTTCAATCTTTGAGCTACATTAACATTCTCATTTGTTTTTTGATCTCAACCTACAAGAAAAAATTAAAATAAAGACTTAAGATACAACTTCTTTTTAGGGAACATATGTGTATATACATAACAAGTGAGCTATTAAATAAAATTATATCTAACCTTTAGATGATCCTTCTTCTCTATCCATTGCTTCATCTTCAATTTCCTCATGTCCAACATTTTCATCATCTACTAAAGCATGTGCATGATCTATAACAAATAAAATCATGCAAGTTTGTAAGGGGATTTGTCTCTAAAATTAAAAATCAAAGATATGAAGTTTTTCTAGACCTAAAAATTGATCTAGAGAGAGATTGTACTTGTGAGAGATGTGCAAATACATACCTATTTGAACTTGGGATGAACCTTCTCCAACCTCAGTAGGTTGTCCTGGTTGACTACATCTTAAATAAATTCATAATTTAAAAGACCATAATTAAAATGAACCCTAATTCTAAATATTCATAATTTAAAAACCATAATGTAATAAACCATAATTCTAAATATTCATCTCTTTAATTTAACCTTATCCTAAATATTCATAATTTAATAAACCCTTAATCTTAAGTTAATAGTAATGCTAAGTTAATATTTATCATATTCCTAATTGGATAAACCCTAATCCTAACTATATCTAAAAAAAGTCTAGAATATGATTATACACTATATGTTAAATATGCATTGGAAAAAAGATTACATGTGTAAATTGCCTCTTGTAGTATCTTGCTAAAGTTTTTCGATTATTTTCATCTTCTTGTTTGTGAGTTCTTTGAGTATGTTTACTTTCTCTTTTATCTTTATCACCCATGTCGTAAATTCTTCAAGTCCAAAATTCAAAAATAGAAAGTTGCAAATTATTTCCTCCCTCCCAATTGAAATGTGAATTATCTGATTAGATTTAAATGTTAAAATTTTAAAAAAAAATCAAATGTTATTTATATGAAATATTTTATTAAACCAAATTTACCCCTAAAGGCTGACAAGAGCTTTGATAGAAACTACCTAGGTAGTTTCTATCAAAACTAGAAAATTACAAGTCTTCCCCAAATGTTAGAAGATATCTAGTGCTTTCATGGCTTCTAGGCTCACTTACCATTTTCAGATGGAGCATTGAAGACATGTCATTTTGTATGATAGAAGTACTCTAAATAAGCTTTCTAATGACTATGAATTTGATACATTTTGAACAGAGGTATACATTTTTTTATGTGAATTAAACTAAGGTTTGTTACAAAAAATAAACCTTTATATTGGACGCTCATGGAAAAATGGCAACTAAGAGAATAATTTTTTTGAAAATAGCCACAGTCTTTGTACTTGATTTGAAAGAAAGTTTGAAATTAGGTATATATATAATAAGTTACATGTATCAAAAACCACGTATGTCCAAATTAGTGTTATGTCAACTTTAAACTCCAATAAAATATGAAATACTAAGGATAAAGACATCAGACCACCTCCATAGTTTTGGTATGGATGTTAGAAAACAAAATTTCAAATAATCAAATTAATATATACTTTAGAAAAAATGTTATGTGTGTCAAGAGCAATGTCACTCTTTCAAAATAAGGTTTTTGATAACATATCAATTTTTGTGGGAGAAAAAATAATTCAATAAAATCAATTCAAAAAAAAATTAAAATATATATTTAGAATTTAGATAGAAAATCCTCAAAAACTCTAATTTAATTCTTCTTCAAATTCCTAACCATCAAACACAAATTTGTATTTCAAAGTGAAAGTTTTCTCAAAAATTCATAGTTCAATGTCAATTTAAGCAAAAAAGTGTAACCCACTATTGTGGGTTCACCAAAAAGGTGATAGTTCTGCAAAGATAAATCAATGACAACTTATAATTAGTCAACATAAGTTGAGCCAAAGACATGTCAAATCAATTAAATTTTTTAAAATATTTACTTTTTTTAGAGCATAAGAGTGGTTAACCTAACAAAAATTGCAAATTTTTAGAGTTGGAGGTTGATTGTATTGTCTGGGAGTCTCAATGGAGCATATTGGGATTTGATGACATAGGGAAATGTACACTTCAAGGTGACATATGGAGCTTTCATGAATCCTCTTAACAAGGATAGAAGTCCTTGGATGATACAAGAGGGTTTATCATTCAAGGACAGCCAGCTTTGCACTCTAAGATGAAGATGAAAGAACTTTTTGAAGAAGAAATATAGTAGCAACTTGGTAGTGAATGTTGAGAAAAACAAGAAACTAGCTCATTTGAGTGCACACTATTATTAGTTAGATATGCATAATGATGTTCAAATATTTGTAGAGAGGTGTAACATGTGTCAACATTACAAAGGGAGCAACCAAAATACAAGATTGTATTATTCATTATAGATCCCCAATATGGTATGGGATTCAATGAGTGCAGACTTTGTACTTGGCCTTTGAAGAATTTAGAAAGGGCATAATTCAATCTTTGTGGTAGCTGATAGGTACTCTAAGATGGATCATTTATATCATGTACAAACACAAGTGATGTTATCAATAATGTCAATTTGTTCTTGAAGGAGAGATTTGGACTACGCGAACTTGGATAATTTTCTCTAATTGAGGTGCTAAATTTATCACAGTATTGGAGGACCTAAGGAAGAGGTTGGGTAGTAATTTAAGTTCTAGTTCATCTTCCCATCCTTAGATTAACAGTCAAATGAAATTAGTCAATAGGGGCCTTTGAAATATCTTAAAAATCTTGGTGAGTATCCATCCAAAATAATGAGATTTTGTGCTTACACAAGAAAAATATGCATATAATGAATGAACAGGTGAAAAAAAAGTTTGAATAGAATAAAATCAGGTACAAGATGAGAGATAATAAAAAGAGGAATGCCATAATTTTTAATGTTGGTGATCTTTTTGTTTGGAATTCATCCTACCTTCAATGTCATTGATCTTTACCCTTACAAAGGTAAAGGAAAATAGTCTAAATTCTTGAAATGGGTGAAAATAGATGATTAACTTGGAGCACTAATTACCCAAATAGAAACCTAAGGCAATCTTGGACTAGAACATAATCAAGAAAATAAGAGAGGAGTATTTCTAATTTTCTTATCAAATGGAGGAATCAATCAGTTAAATATTTAACATAGATGGTTGAAGTAAAATAATCAAACTAGGTCTAAGTGAGGAAGAACTTGATGGAACCTCAAAATTTGGGTTCTTTTGCCAAGTTTTGAGATGCTATTACTACACCAAAGCATGCTGAAGAAAAAGAAAAAATTGACAAAGGTTTGTCATCTAAATACACTCCTCATAAAAATAAAAGGTCATCTTTCAATACTGTGCATAAAAATCCATTATATAACAATGAAGAAAAGAATAATTTTTCTAACCAAAATAAAAACCAAGTAGATAGAGTCAAGAACAATTGGAAGAATAATATGGTAAAAAATCAAAAAAATGTGAGGAGATTTAAGTTTAATAAAAATAACCAACAGGTGAGAGCTCCCATAATAATATAATGATATAAGCAACTATATTTTTTAGGAATAACAGGTTATTTTAATCCTATATCTAATGATCTGAGAAGTGCTATACCTAAAATTCCTAAGGAGATCAATCTGTAGAAGTACATATCACTAATATTGAAAGTACCAATAATGAATTTTAAGAACATAATGAAGATGTATTCATGAAATTATTTGTCCATTCTCTAACTAATGATGTTGGAGAATGGTACAGAGGGTTGCTTGAAAATTATATAACTAGTTTTTAGGATTTTGTAGACATTTTTAGGAATAACCACAAATAGAAATAATGGTTGCATGCAAATATAACCAATATCAAAAAATAACATATCACACAGAAAAGAACACAAGACACAAAGATTTAGTGCGGTTCACCCAATCCCTAGGCTACATGCACCAACAAAAAGTCCAATATTATTATTATCCAATGATTACAATCTACAATCCCTTATAGCATTTTACAATAGTAGGGTCATTTTTGGCTTCGAGAGTGCTATCCCCTCCTCCCCCCCCAAACACTCATAGGGGCATTACCCCTCAACCCTGCCCTATACTGTAATAGGGAGCACACCTAGGGTGCTTCCCTAGGACCTCACAAGGGCATTTCCCACAAACCCCCATAGAATTAATATAGGGGGAAATCAAGCCAAATAAACCTTTGAGTCTGCTTAGGCTCCATATCACAAAAATCTCTCACTTGGAGACTAATCAAACTCCTCAACAATAAACTCTCACTTAGAGACTGATCATAGCACTGCTAAACTTGTAGCTCCCGCTGAATTATCAAACCACCTTGGACTCTTCTATTATTTTATTCTATTAATTCTAAAAGACCAATCAATGTTGAAGAGGACTTAAACTTCTCCCTTGTTACTATCATGGTAAACATATCTATGGGATTATCATCAATATGTATCTTCTCTAGCTTTAACCATCCATCATCCAAAACTGACCAAATGAAATGATACCATAATTGTATGTATTTTGTATTTGAATGCAGAGCATAATTCTTTGCAAGATGAATGACACTCTAGCTATTTGTAAACAAATAATTATGCCTCTATAGGTTTTCCAATTCTTCCATGAAGAACTAAAGCCATATTACCTCCTTGTCTGCCTCTATAGCAACAACATACTCTACCTTTGTAGCAAATAAGAAATTAACCTTCTACAATCAAGAAATCCAACTCATTGTTGTCCCACCAACAGTAAATACATAACCTATAGTACTTTGTCTGGTATCAATATCCCCTACTAAATCTAAGTCAACATAGCCTTGTAAATCAATATTAGAGCCCCTAAAATGTAAACACTTAGTGGATGTTCCTCTCAAATATCTGAGAATCCATTTGACTGCATTCCAATGCTCAATTTCTAGATGACTCATATACCTACTAACAACTCCCACTACATGTGTAATATCTGGAATAGTACATACTATAAAATAGATTAAGGTTCCTACAACTAAAGCATAAGGTACCTTGGACATCTTATCCTCCTCTTCCTATGTCTTTAGACACATCTCCTTAGTCATTTTCAAATGACCAGGTAAAAGTATGCTAATAGCCTTAGCATTCTCCATAGAGAAATGTTGCAACACCTTCTCAATATAATCAACTTGAGATAATGTCAATTTTTTGTTCTTTTTATCTGTGAAAATTTTCATACCAAGGATTTTTCTTTGCTGCCCCCAAACCTTTCATAGCAAATGAATGTGCAAATTATTCTTTTAACCCCTTAATGTGATCCATGTTAGACCCATCTATAAGCATATCATCAACATACAAAGATAAGATAATGTAGATATCATCATCTAATCTCTTAAAATAAACACAATGATCCAAATGACACCTACTATATCTACTCTTGTGCATAAAACTATTAAATTTCATGTGTTTGTCTTAAGCCATATAAAATTTTATTCAATCTACACACTAAGTTCTCCTTGCCTTTGACCTCAAATCCCTATGGTTATGTCATATATATCTCTTCATCCAAATCACCATGAAGAAAGGTTGTTCTAACATCGAGCTACTCTAAATGCAAATCTTCAGTAGCCACAATACTTAAAACAATATGAGTAGAAGTCATTTTAACAATAAGAGAAAATATATCATCAAAATCAATGCCCTTTTTCTATGCAAATCCTATTATGACTAACCTGGCTCTAAATCTTTTCCTACCTCCATTTTCTTCTTTCAACCTATAAACTCATTTATCCTATAAAGCTCATTAACTTGAATGCAACTTGCATAAGTCCTATGTCTGATTTTTTAGTGAGGAGTCAATTTCTACTTTCATTGCAGACTCCCATTGAATCTTTGTATCCACTTGCACAACTTCATCATAACATTTAGGTTCACTAACATTTGATAATAAAATAGAATACAAAGAGGGAGAAAACCTTTTTGGAGGTCTACTTAGCCTTGTTGATCATCTAACATCCACTAGGGTTTGTGGTATTTGTTATTGTAGTTGTTTTGAAGCATGAGGAACTACTGGAACATCATCTTTTGGAGTTTCATCTGGCACTACATAATCACTTTCTTTCTTCTCATGTTGCTGCAATAGATCTGTGTACAACACTTTCTCATTGAATATGGCATCTTTACTTATAATTTTACAATTTTCAAAATCCTAAAGCCTATAACCAAATGTTTCAATGCCATATCCAATAAATAAACATTTTCTTTGAGTTAGCTTCCAACTTGGTTCTATTTTCATAATCTATATGTGCAAATGTTTCACAACCAAAGGTTCTAAGAAAAGAATAATTCACCTTCTTACATGTCCATGCTTCCTCTAGAATACCACAACCCAAAGGATTAAAGGTGCCTCTATTAAATGAATGTACAACTGTATTAACAACCTCTACCCACTTGTTTAAGGGTATCCCAACATGCAACCTCGTGCTCCTTGTGTGCTCCATTATTATCTTGTTCATGCATTTAACCACTTTATTTTCCTGTAGAGTCCTTGGAATAGTTTTCTATCTATGAATACCATTAGTGGAGTAATAATCCTCATATTATTTGCTACAATATTCACCATCATTATCAAATCTATCATCATAAGCACATAAGGAGCAATGAGATATCAAGTTATGTTAGACAATGGGAGCTTCTTTATCTCTATGGTAACTTTTAGCATTGGTAAATGATTAATAAACAAAAATGAAAAGGAGTATTGTGAGCTTAGAATTGAAGCAGCATACAAATAAAGATAATGATGTTGGAAGTGAAAAATAAACTCAAACTAGTCAAAATGACATCAGATAGACAATGATATTGTAGAGGTTTTTGTTATTAGAAACATAAACTTCAACAAGATGAAAGGTTGAAGACAAAACCATGTCAAGCAATTAAGGAGCTGATAAAGCATAGTATGTGGAGTGATGATTATAAAAGAAAAGAAAAATAATTTCTAATGATAGTCTATTCAAATGGTTATGAGTGCAACAATTTCTAAAGCCTAGTTCAAGTCCAAAGTTGATATACATCTATAGTCAAATGATGTATACAAAATAAAAAGGTTGTAATGGTTATTAAATCATATGCAACAAAAAAGTTAGCATTGCATGTTTAAATAATATAATGGGTGACATATAGTTCTTTGAGGATGTGTCCTTCCTTCCTACAAAATGTATAGTTGATCAAATTTTAAAAATTTTAAAATGTCACGAATTTTTTTGAAAATTTTAGCATTTGATCTTCATGATTTGCATAGTTTGTAGTTGAAAATAACAAAAAAAATTGAAAAAACTTAGTATGTTTTTGTGAATCTGGAAAAAAAAAGCTTGGCTTTGTTTTTTCTTTAGTGCATTTGTCTAGAGATTAGCCAGTACCATTCTTTGTAATAAAATATTTACATGCTATTTTCAATTAAATTATGATGGGTTGTATGGCATAATAAACTATGTCCATAGTTATCTCATGAGCATGAGGGAAATAGGTCCATATATAGTCAAACCAAGATGCTAGTTGCCTAGAAGAGTTTTTATTCATCATTTGGGGTCCAGCTTAACTAGCACACTTGATGCATTGACTGCTAGAGTGACTAGTGTGGGTACCTCATCTTATTCAAACCCTACATCCCCACATGCAAGAATTTTGTAACATCTTGTAGCTACGACTGTCATTCTATATATATGTAAGCATTGGCAAGGGATGGGGACTATTTCACAGAATGTGTGAAGAAGAAATATTCCCTTTCTAGAAGATTTTGGAAATATTCATAGAATGGGGAATATTCACAAAATGCTTTGCTGATAAGATTTTAGAAATTTCAACTAAATATTTGGCAGTATAGAAAAAAATTGTACAACCTTTTTCATTATAATCCCAACCTATTCTGAATGAAAGCTTTAGAACAAGGTGGGACAACCATCAAAGTGTAAATATAAGAGTATTTTTTAGAAAATTAGTTGCAACTATTCTAGTTGAAAGATTTCCAAAACATAAGTTTATATTCAACTTGTAGAGTAGTTTTCAGAACACATATCATTCTATTAAAACTATCTGTAGAAACTAGCTAATATACCTAAGATTAAGGGATTTGAGGAAGGTTTAGATGAGGTATATATTTTATTTTAAACATATGAAAAATATTGCATGGATGTGTATGATTTTAAAGTTGTTTGTATCCAAGTCAAAGTTTTAATATGTTAATTTGTGGATTCATGTGTACAAGTTAGAGTGAGAACTTTATTAACTAAGTAGATGAACATCCTATTTCACTAGAATTTTAGATTTTTCATTGTATAGAGAGAATAGTTTCATATTCATTCATGAAGATTAAGGGAGTTGAGGAAGGTTTAGATGAGGTATATAGTTTGTTCATGGGTAAATAAGGTATATATTTTATTTTAAACATATAAAAAATATTTTATGGATGTGTATAATGTTAATGTTGTTTATATCCAAGCTAAAGTTTTAATATTCCAATTTGTGGATTCACATGTACAAGTTAGAGTGAGGACTTTATTAACTAAATAGATGATCATCCTATTTCACTGGAGTTTTATAGTTTTCATTGTATAGAGAGAATAGCTTCATATTCATTCATGCATAAACATGGTGATTACTTTGGTGCTTATTTAGGACCAATGCAATTACAAGACCATAAAATGTAAATCATTGTATGAATTTTATGTTTATACAATACATGCATGGCATCATAGTTCTTGCCAATGCTGATTGGTGGTGGTTTTGGAATTAAGATGAAGTTGAGAAGTTTGAATTTTGCAATGTCATTTTTGAAGACATTGGAATTATAGCACAAATGTAGTAGGGATATATTTGTAATAAATAAATAAGTTTCAAAACTTAGGACTATTCTAGAAAACTTGTAATTTTGTTTGAATTTTAATATTTTTACATTTGAAAAGAATAAATGTTTTAATTGAATGAATGGAATACAATGTGAAGTGTCTAGGATGTAACTGATTTATTTACACCAAAATTGAGAAACATCCAAGCAAATGATGAAATTTTTTGAACTGTATTGTGAGAAAAGCATTTGAAACCAACACTCAAAATCATGAGTAGCAAAAATGCCTGAAAGAACTTGACTCCGTGCTCCCTTAGTTTTGATATTGTGTAGGAAGATTCTTAGCATCATCTTGATGTTGTGACTAGTGGTTTGTTGATTTCTATGAATAAGAAAATCAAGATTGAATTTGCATATTGCTAGTCACTAAAATTGATCAAAATTTCTTTGATTTTTAATTATTATACATATGAATGTTGTAGTAATGCCAAAAAAATCCCCTTCTCTTTAAGAAAAAGAAAGAAAAAAGGCCCAAATATTAGAAATGATGTTGTCTCCATTTTTTAGGGCACTATACTCAATGTATTTCCTTAAATAATTTGATGTAGTTTTTTCTAAATTGTTTAAGGCCATGTTCTATGTGGAGTTATGCTACTTTTGATCTGAGCTGGTAGATTGCCAAAAAGATGCAACTAAAAGGAAAATAATTTTTTCTGCAAGGTTTATAATTATTGGAAACTATTTTGCATGTCAATGGGATGTGTAACTTAAGGATACAAACAACTATCCTATAATATAAGTTAAAAAAATGGGACAAAGTCATGCGGAGCAAGTTAAGCACTCTACAATGAAATGTCTATTGCCACTATTATTTTTTTTCCTTTGTTGGGATTGAATGAAAATCAATACACCTTCTAGAAATATCTAATTCCAAATTTGGAACTATTCATTTGATTCACGGTTAATAAATCTTGCATTGCTTGTGTCCTAGAAGAGGGTTGTCAATTTTTGTGACTATTGGGTTGCCAAGTTTGACTGGATGAGTTTTTTTAGCCGAATAGATTTGATTGTACATAAAGTGAGGAGGAATAATGAAAGATTGAAGATCCTTGGACAAGGAAACTCAAACTTCTAAGTATAAATTGAATACACATTACCTTCATCTCCTTATAATCCTACTCGGATTTGGTATAATTTTGGATTTGATTTTTCATTATTATTCTTTTCTCCCTTACTCACCAAGCCATGTAAGTTGTAGGGGAAGGCATTAGGAATCTTTTTTTTCTTTCTCAGTTTAAGTTCCAAGAAATCTATGTAAGAAATCCCAAAATTTTGTCCAAGCCCACTAGTCATAATAGCCTAATTCCTCTGAGGCTTACTCCTACATGATATAATATCTATGATCACACCTAGATTAGCTAAAATCTTCCATGTCATTCCAATAATTGGCATATACTTATTTTGATTGGGAGATTTGAGTTTTCTCAGGCAAAATTTCTTGGTATCACTTATACTTTGAATTTAGGCTTGTTATAATGGGTTCGAAAGAAGCTTTAGGGGATCATCAATATAAGTTTAGATTGTGATGAATTCAAAGAGGGGCTGAGCACATCAAAGCCTCATTTCTTTGCAATTAATGATAGTGTCATAGATCAAAAAGTTATTAAAAGGATCCTACAAAAATCTTCTTACAAAGGTTTTCAATCCACTGAATCTTTTCCTATTTATTTTTATTTTTTGGTGTTTTCAGCATTTAGTTTTGGGAAAAAATTATGATTTGGATCATGAATTGTATGTTTGTAAGGGCCAAGTCCTAGTCAACAAATGGCACATCCCACAAATTCTTGAAATATAGAAAAGATAAGAGAAACACTAGTTGAATAGTCAATATCCATTATATTAACTATAATCATGAATTAACAATTCATTAATAATAACAAATACTTATACTTGCATTATATAAGATGTTGATTTATATATCATATAGCCATCAAAATTCTTGTTTAACAACTACAATGAGAACATTAAAGGTACATTATCCAATTACATAATTAAATTATATTCATCATCTAAAGATGATTGAACAATCCACAAAAATCAAGAAACCTTGACATGTATTCATCTAGGTGACCCAGTCTCCAAAGCCATCAGACTTCGTCCATCTGCTACCTCAGATGGGAGTGTGGCCCAAGCACTTTTACCACACCAACCACTGAGTTTTTAGCTCCCCCAGGATCCTTTGTAACATGGAGAACTCCTTGACCTTGGCATGAGAAGCCTAGCAACTTAGAACAAGAGAATTAGATGGATCCAGTATAGCCGTGAAAAATACTACTATTCTTAAATAGTGAAATAACTTAAATAATGACATATCTTCCCATATGGAGTAAAATAAAATGAAATAATGACATATCTACATATATGACATAAAATAAAATGAAACAATGTCCAAATATAGTTGAAAGAAGAAATGAAAAGATAGTCGAGACCATTCTATCAGTATTGATAGTTAGAGAGTAAGAAAGAATACAATATCCATCTCTAACCCTCTCTTAAAGCCACATTACACCCATCTATAAGGAAGTTTAAATAAATGCTCAAGATAACACAAGTAATCACACCATAATGACTTCAAAATTTGAGTTTATCTACCTTTGCATAATGTATAATTTAGAGAATGTACTTAGTTTAAGAAGTAAATGACTACAACAATAATAGGATTGCATCATTTTCTTTAAAACAATAAATGTACATAGACATAAACTATGACATGTTTGAGAAGGAGATTAAATTATTGATTTTAGGTACCTAATGTGTCTATTAAATAACAAATTTTAAGAGTACATTCAACCTCTATTGCAAGAATTCCTTATTCACCAAAGACTCCATAAGCGTAAACATGTCCCTGTTCTATTCAATTTTCAAGGAATGGTAGAAAAACTAGGGTACATCACTTGTCAAGAGTCAAACTAGGTGTTCCTTTTTATCATTTGGAAAAAATTTAGGATTACCCTTCCATTCCATTCATAAGTGCTAGATTTATTGAGTTTTCATCAAGGATCTCTTAAATGAACAGTAAAAACAAGATTCAACTTTCAGTATTTTTCCCAGTCACAATAGAAATGTAGCATCAAGCATAGTAACAATCATGTATTCAATGACCAAATTGAAAGTAAATTATTCCAGCCCTAAAAGAAAAACAAGACACAACTACTAGTTTTTGTGTATCCAAATACTTCCAAGTTTATAGGGGTCAGTTTTGCTATAACAAGACATTCCAAAATTGTAGAGTTTAATACAAGAATGTTACATCATGTTGCTAAGCATAAAGAGAATAAAATTTTACTTAGGGAGAAACATTTAAGGTTATTTCCACATAAGAATTTTGATATAATTTATGATTTAATGGACACCCCCAACCATTTAAAATATCTAATATCCTGATTAGACACATGATTTTGATATATGTGTTCCATTGAATACAATAATATCAAATCGATACTCCCAAATCTAAGTGTGTTTTCTATTGATAATGATTTAATTACAATGCCTTGATACTCATTTTTCCTTATTGTTGTTTTCATTGGATTAACTATAGGCAAGTAATTTCTTATATTTGTATAACTTTCTAGTCACGGATTATCTCGTTGTTAACTCCCACGGATCTTTTACACATGGACACTACTTTTGGTTGGAGAAATATTGAATGAGAAATTTATATAATGGTAATGGTGCAGTTTCTTAGATGTACCTTAAAAATGGAAACTAATCTAGTTTCAACACACAAATTCCATTTCAATTGAAGGTTCAAACCCAAAATCAAATTTGTGTGTTAATTTAGAACAAATTTTAAATATATCACCTTTAACTTGGCCATCTCAACTCTCATTCACAACAAGGAGAAATGGTAGACAAAATAATTTTTAGATGTTTACTTTCCACATATGGAAAATAGGTTTTCACTCATGTTATGTAATTAAAAATCCCAAAGTCTCTCCTCAAAGCTATCAACCCTTGCTTGGCCTCAATGGAATAAGTCTTAAGATGGTTCCAGGGACACTTTAAAACTAATAATTAGGAAGATTGTTATTTGTGGTGTTCACACACCATAACTATTGTGCATGCTTTCAATCATGTTTTATTCACATAAAACATTATCTAGTAGAAACAAATCTTTGTTATTAAGAACATATAATCACACGATTTATTGAATTGATATGATACCATAGATAGACATAGATACCAACACAAGATATTCAACGAAATTTGTGAAGCTATTCTTCCATATTGCATAATATGAAAAGCACCAACTAGAGCAAGATTCTTCATGTGTTGTGCCATACAATAGATTTTCAAATGAGAATAATCAAGAAAATGCAAAGTTAAAAAAAAATGAGAACCTGGCTTCTAACTGTTGCCAAACCTTAGACATGCTTGATTCCAAAGCTTCTTTCAGCTACTTCCATTTGCCTCTATTCATTTTTCTAGTTCCCTATCACACTTGATAGTTTCTATAGTTGCTAAGTTTTCTCACAATCCTTCTTCTAGTTTCGATAGTTGCAAGTTTTCTCCAAATCCTTCTCCTAGTTCTCCCACTCCCTTATCACATCCTCTCCTTTACCCCCTTTGGTTCATAATGGTTTATCTAAGAATGTAGCCACAACCATTTTTCCCAATCTCCTAAGATCTACATACCTCCCCTCTTTTAGGATTTACAACAATATTAAATAAAAGAAACTCCAATCCCAATAACTGACCTGATTCTCATGTGGAACAAAATTGTTTCCCTTATTCAATCAAAATTTTATTTCTAATAGATTATATCATTAATAAAAGAAATAAATTTATCCATTAATAAATTTCCTACCAAATCTACGTGTCACTAAATTGTCAACTTTATTAGGGTTGAGGAAAAGAATGGGTTGTTACATCCTCCCTCTCTTAGAAGATGCATTGTCCTGATGCATTGGTAAATAGAAGAAATGCAATCATATCTAAAGGTTATTAAGAAAATTAATTGATTAGGACCAAACCTATTTTCATTATGAAACTAAGGCATATGTTGCATTCTATTTTAAGGAACAACTTTTTTCATTAAAACATTTTCTAATACAATATACATCATTGGTACTTACTCTACTATGGTAAGTTGATGTAATTTATCATTCATCATATATCACAATGCATAAAATAAATTGATTTACTATCTCTTTCATTTTATGTTCCCATCATAAGAGCTTTAAGTAGAAACAAAACTCAAAGTTAACCTGAGATAAGGAAGAAACAAAGTTTAGTAATCCATCAACAATAATAACTATGTGGTGTTTGCAGGCCACTAGATAATCTGTCCTTCCCCTTTTGAGGAGCTAGACTTCTCTACCTTAACCCCACTCTCGTCTTCACCTTGCAACCACTTAAACACACTCAAAATTACATCGATCGGTCAGTACACATAGAAACATGATCAAATATATTTGTTCATCATATATCACAAATCAAATCAAATATATAAAGAAATATCAAACTAAAACACTTCCTTATTTCAAGGATTCTCAAAATTAGGTAACATATTACCTTAAAATCACATGATATCACATGCATGCCCATGTTGACTTGCAATGCCTTGGCATCACATGAATTCACTCCTATTGGTAGATATTTCATATCCACTTCTTGCCATACACATACATATATATACACACAATACCTTTAGCTCATTCACAATTTCATTAGCTCAAAAGATAAGGAATTATCTCTATAATAATCAAGATCCAACATTTTCTTTAAACTCATATTTAATCACACCTTGATCATGAGTAACTAAAATAGTCAATCATACATACCATTTAGCTTGTGGTGATTGTTAAGTGAGTAAGCAACCACAACTTTAGGTCAGTATACATGAAATATAATCAAGTAACACAATCATATCATGTATAATTCATCATCATTTAAGGACCATTAAATATAATTTTATCCGCATTTAACATTATCAATGTACTCATTAACATTTAATTATCATTATGCTTCTAAATATTTGTAAAAAATTTCAACATTTTACATCAAAATGCATCATTTAGCTCAAAATTAGCACTATATATTTAACTAATGATGAAGATGAATGATAGAAAGCCACATAGTCAAATGTATCAAGCAACATTGACCCAAACTTCTACATCAAATAAAAAAACTAATTCCACCATATATAGCAACCAAAGGTTTAAGTCAAATACATAATGACTAACCCTACATCAAACAAAATATCAACTATGTGTCCACACAAACAACTCAAGATGACCAAGTCATCGGTTGACATTCATTGACCAAGTTGACTAAGTCAAAAGTGTCAACAATTTTCAATTTTATAGGAAGTTGCACCCTGTGGATTATGACATATACATAGTACCAATGCAAACTACTCTTGAAAATAAATAGATAAAGGGTCTAGAGAAACCTCTTTGCATTCTTAGGAAGACTAAATTTCCATACACTTGCCACATAGGCCAGACATTTAAGTTAGGTTAGTCAAAAGTTGACTACACATAGTTGAATCAAGAAGTACATAAAATATCTTCCAATCAATTATGCAACTTCATTCTAGTTTTCAACTTACATTTCAAAATGATAGATACATTAATAATTACATTTAATAAGCCAATTATTGACCAAATTGTTGAATAAAACATATCATCACATGAATATGCTAGAAATGAATATACTCAAGAAGTTGACCATCATGTCAAAACTTTATTTCATCGTATGTAAGAACTATGTCCTACTAAGAAATTGCCACATCATCAATTGCAAGAATACATAAATACACAAGCAAAATCTAGTTGAATAATCAACAACTAATTCATTTACCATAATCAAAGGTTAGAAAATAATTATCCATTTAAGAATGCAACATATGACATTATCCAAGGATGTTGACCTACACGTCATCCATCCATCAAAATGCATAATTTAATAAATACATGAAGTACAATTTAAAGCATCATACCTCAATATGCAATCATAGAAAATGTCGACCTACATGTCAAACATGGAACAATAAGAACATCATATGAGTGTAATATCCTCTAGCATATGATCTACACCATTAAGTAAATTATCTAGGTATGCTCACCAATCACCTACAAGGATTAACAAATCCCTTTTTTATCAGTTCAATGACCTAGGCCCTCAAGCCCATCTTGTCACCATAATGTTCTTTAAGTACAAGTTTTGATGTATGGCCTTCACACCATTCAATCATCACATAAAATATGGTTGAGGTGCTTTCCTACCCAACCATGAATTCTTACACTTCCTTGGGATCCTACCTAACTCATGGAGTACCCAACCCTATGATGCCCAAATATTACCAATAAGTATTTCCTTGGGATCCTAACTAACTCATAGAATTACCCAACCTAAAAATGCCCTAGTAATACAAAAGGCACTTTCTTGGAGTCCTACCTAACACATAGAATTCCCAACTATGGAATGCTCGTATAGTACCAAAGATAGGAGGTATCTAGTGTAACCATGAAACATACTACCTTACACATATGTCTACCCCACATATGCTCATACAGCCATAATCATGGATGTGGCAGGGAGATGAAACAAGGGCAACATATCTTTGGCCAAAGCATTTTGTAGTGCCAATATTACACTAATAAGTAGAGTGGAAAATGAAAACATCACTTCTACTCCTCCTATAAGGAAACTTGCAAAAAAGAATATAACTATTTCCACATAACCCATAATAGATATTAAATAAACATGTAATTGAAATCCACATGCAAGAGAATAGACAACATACCCACAAAAATTTGACACAAGATATACCTTGGGAAACCCTCATTGAGTGAAAATCTCAGCTTCCAAAAGCATCCATCACCATGTATTATTCAACAAAAAACTATTGCAATACAACTATAGAAGCCTTCAAAGCCACAACCACAACTAAGCAATCTATGTGAACATGCATGAATCTACACATCCCATGCCATGCTTCCAACCTTCACAAATACTCCCTTGGCTAATCTATCAAACCCTGTCGTAATTGAATCTTTCCCTTTTTTCCTTCTGTCTTCACACACAACAACTACCCTTGTGGCTTCTTATATAGTAACAAGTCCCAAAAAACCACCAAGTGGTATTACATAAACCATGTGTTAAAAGCATGTGCTACCTAATCCATTGACCCCACATTTAATATTAAAAATTTAATTATTTTCCCCAATATTAAATAATTACATAAAATATTATCATAGTGCTACAATACAACTCATCAAGTATATCCCATGGGAATCTTTACATGTTACACATCCATCTAAGTGTAACATTACATAATAAAATAAAATAAAATAATACAATATAATAATATTATGCAATGTGTGCAATACCCATTATCTCAGCAATTTCCCACTTGTTGTATATATTAGATAGGGTCAATCTATAGTCACATAAATGAACAAGGGAACAATCCCTCTTATCACATCCACCATCATGGATCAAAGCACATGAAGTGCTCCATCCTAGTACCTACAACAAAATCAAACTAGCCAACATATCAAACATGAATGATCTCACCTCCTCTTATGTCACTACAGGGTATGTGTAGGATCATGGTGTGCCAAAAAGTGGCAATTTGAAAACAATGTAGTTTTGAAATACCTAAAAGAATTTCAAAATGTGTTTTGAATTTTTTTCCCACCCATCATGGTAACAAATCAAAAATGTAATACCTTGCCTGATCGGGTATCTAATTTGAGAACAGGCATCCAATTTGGGAACGGGCATATGATTTGAGAATGGGTACCCGATCTATGTTCCCAAATCATGGCATCAAATTCAAATGTAAAGGGAATGTGGACCAATATTTAAATTATATCAAGTCCTAGTATAATATAGTTATAGCATAATTGGGGGGAGCAATTATTATATATAGTTACTAAAATTTATTATATAGTATTAAATAATTATTATTATTTATTATATAATTATTTCATATATAGTTATTACTTATTATATATAAAAATATTATTTATTATATAATTAATTTATATATAGTTATTACTTATTATATATAATTATATAATTATATATCATATATATAATTATTATATTATATATATATATATAATTATTATATATATATATATATATATAACCTAGGTTAATAAACTATATGATGATGTATGTTCCTAGGGGTCCCCGTAGGGACATAAATGTGTTCAACTGAGTTCAAATGGGTCATGGGATACCCTAATTATATATCATTTATATTATTATTATATATTTTATATATTAGTAACCTAAGTTAATGAACTATATGATGATGCATGTTCCTAGGGGCCTCACTAGGGACATACATGTGTTCCAATGAGTCGAAATGGGTCATGGGATACCCTATGACCCATTTTGACCCATTATACGACAACATATCTTCTTAATGGTCTGAGGATGCCTAGGGACATACATCTTGTGTTTCAATGGGTAGAAAGGGGTTATGGAGTATCATATGACCCCTTTCAACCTAATACATGATAACATATGTTCCTAGGGGTCCTTGAACCCTTATAGACATATATGTTGTGTTCCAATGGGTCGATAAGGTTCATAGAGTTTCCTATAACCCTTTCAACCCACTACATGACAACATACATTCCTAGGGGTCATACCTATGACCCCTTATGACCCATTGGAACACAATATGTATGGCCCTATAGTATTAGGACCCCTAGAAACATATGTTATCATGTAATGGGTTGGAATTTGACCCATTGGAGCACAACACACATGATGATAAGGGTCCTAGGACCCATATCAACATATGTTATCATGTAATGTGTCAAAAGAGGTCATAGAATACCCTATGACCACTTTCTACCCATTGGAATATAAGAAGTATGTCCCTAGGGTTTTTAGGATACCCTATGACCCCTTTCTATACATTGGAACACAACATATATGTCCCTAGGGGCCCTAATATTCCTAGGAACATAAGTTGTCATGTATTTGATTGAAATGGGTCATAGGTTATCCTATGACCTATTTCAACACAACATGCTTGTCCTTAGAGGTCTTAGGACCCAAAAGAACATATTTTGTCATGTAAAGGGTCAAAAGGGGTCATAGGATATCCTTTAACCCAATTTGACCCATTGGAGTACAACATGTATGTCCCTAGTAGTCCTACAAACCCTATGAATGTATTTTGTCATGTAATAGGCTGAAATATGTCATAGCATGCTCTATGACCCCTTTTTACCCATTATAACACATCATGTATGTCCCTAGGGGTCCTAGGTCCCCTAGGAACATGCATCATGTGTTTGAACAGGCCAAAAGGGGTCACAAGTTTCCCTATGTCCCCTTTTGACACATTAAATGATAACATATGTTCATAGGGGTCCTAAAACACCTAGGAAAATATATCATGTGTTCAAAGTGTCGAAAGGGGTCATAGAGTACCCCCATGACCTCTTTCAATACATTACAATATATGTTTTTAGGGGTCCTAGGACTGCTAGGGACATAAATAATGTGTTTAAATGGGTTGAAAGGAGCCATAGGGTAACCTATGACCTATTTTGACCCATTATACGATAACATGTATTCCTAAGGGTCCTAGGACCACTAGGGAAATATTTCATGTATTTGAATGAGTTGAAAGGGGTCATAAAGTACCTAGAAAATAGCAGTGGTCGTTGATCGATGATGTAGATGAAATCTGGCTAAAGTGGAGATATTAGAGACGTTGCCCTGTATATCCATGGGGGAGTTCTAATGATCCACGATGCATTAAAAAGGAGATCTAATTGGCTAACGCTAACGATATGAGATGCATATTTGGGTTTGAGGGGGATCAATAACATTGACAAGTGATAAGAACCATTGATCCAAGATCAATTGATGATCGACCTAATCTATGACCCCTTTTGACATATTTCATGAAAACATATGTCTTTTAGGGTCCTAGGACCCCTAGGGACATATTATAATCATTTATATGAGTCAAAAGGGGTCATAGGTTCAACAAATTTTATTACAACATATGTCTCTAGGGGTCCTAGGACACCTAAGGACATACTATAATCATTTATATGGGTCGAAAGGGGTAATAGGATAACCTATGACCCCTTTCAACATATTTCATTACAACATCTGGGACCCCTAGACACATATTATAATCATTTATATGGGTCAAAAGGGGTCATAGGATAACCTATGACCCCTTTCGACACATTTTATTATAACATATGTCTCTAGGGTTCCTAAGACCCTTGGGGACATATTATAATCATTTATATGTGTTGAAAGGGGTCATAAGATAACCTATTACCCCTTTCGACATATTTCATGACAACATATGTCTCTAGGGGTCCCAAGACCCATAGGGACATATTATACTCAGTTATATGGGTTGACAGGAGTTATAGGATAACCTTATGACCCCTTTCGACATGTTTCATGACAACATATGTCCCTAGGGGTCCTTGGACTCCTAGGCACATATTATAATCATTTATAAGGGTCGAAAGGGGTCATAGATCCTATGACCCCTTTTGACACATTTCATGAAAACATATGTCTCTAGGGGTCCTAAGACTCCTAGGGACATATTATAATCATTTATATGGGTCAAAAGAGTCATAGGATAATCTTATGACCCCTTTCAACATGTTTAATGATAACAAATGTTCCTAGGGGCCCTAGGACTCCTAGGGACATATTATAATTATTTATATGGGTTGAAAGGATTCATAAGATAGCCTATGACCCCTTTCGACACATTTCATGACAATATATGTCTCTAAGGGTCCCAGAACCCCTATGGATATATTATAATAATTTATATGGTTTGAAAGTTTCATAGCATTTCATCACAACATATGTATCTAGGAAAACTAGGACCCCTAGGGACATATTATAATCATTTATATGGGTTGAAAGGGGCCATAGGATAACCTATGACCCCTTTCAACACATTTCATGAAAACATATATCTCTAAGGGTCCTAAGACCTATAAGGATATATTATAATAGTTTATATATGGTGAAAGAGGTCATAGAATAATCTTGTATGGGTGGAAACCTAACCTTTCAAGAGCATGTGTAAACAAGAAAATATTAGTAGCATATGCATATCAAAGATTTTAAATAAATGAAAAACAACTAATGTTAGGCTTGAGTTTTATAACTTAAAGCAACCGAAATGCAAGAGTTGCCACACAACCTCAAAGTAGCTCAACAAGGCACCCATAAGAGGCATTGTTAGTGTGCTTAAGTGTGGGGGATGTGGACATCCTCTCCCAAACACAACTATTGAATCCCAATGATTGAAATGAAATGCTATGTGAAGTATGAATCTAAACTAAGATAAATGTAGAATACCTCAACAAATAGCTATGAATAAGGAAAACTCAAAGAATTCTAAAGATGTGAATATGGAAATGGAATGCAATGAATCAAATTATCAACAGTAAGCTATCATGAAAATGTAAGAATAAGTGCAAGAAATCTAACATCTAGCAAAAGGGTTAGTAATATGTAAATGTCTAAAACAACTAGAAATCTCTAAATCTAAACTAGCATGATAACAATGCAAATGAGGAAGATGAAAAATGTTGAAATTTGATTGAAAAGATCATTACTAAAGAGAGAGATTGTTGATGAAGAATGGTTTTAATCATCTTTTTGTCACTGATGTCAAACCTGCTAATTGCTGGAATGACAATTGCTTATAAGATCCAAGTACTATCACTTAGTTGATTGATGAAGAGGATATAATCAATAAGATGTAACAAAGGCACCTAAGGGAAAGGTTGAGTTATGGTTTTGTAATGAAGTACAAGGATTAGGTTAAAGATAGTTGTAAAATAATCTATTGATAATACACTTGAAGATACATAGGTTGGCTACACTTAGAAACTCTAGAAGAATAAGCTTTAAAAACTTGTCCACAAAGCTTGACTAAATTAATTAGTGGGTGTTGAACAAGTAAGTTCATGCTGAGTAGATTATCAGTAAGTGTTGAGCAAATGCAAAATCTAGTGTGTGTTGAGTGAAACAAAAGGTACTGAGCAAGTTTAGGTGTCGAGCTAGACAAAATATAATAGGTGTCGAGCATTAGTAAAATTTAGTTAATGTTGAGTGAATCCACAGTAGGTGTTGAGTAACACAGTGTGTGTCGAGCATTAGAAAGTCAATAGTGTCGAGCTCCTACATTATTTGAAAAGTCAAATATTTGCCAGATCTAAGATGATAAGTTTGTTACCTTGAATTTTGTGAACCAGATGGAAGATAAGGATGATAAGCTAGAGGTACCAAATTCTAGATAAACTATTTTTAGGCTAATACAGGAGGATTCCATAAGATGTTTCTAGAAGAAACAAGATTAAGAGAAGATTCATTTTATCTTACCTAATCCATACAAATCCAAAATAAAAGTGAGAAAATTAGAGTGTAAAAGTACTCCAAACTCCTATTTAAGGAGTTACAGGTCAAGAAGCAAGAGAGGTTAGAGAGAGTGTGTGCTGTCAAGGAGAAGGAATCAAGAGAGAAGAACAAAGTATAGAGGCTCTACTTTGATAGGTGACCATAGAGGAGATTACACTAGCCCAATAAGCATGGAGACTCAAGGAGACAAAGCTTGAAAGGAGGACAAGTTATCGGAGCTACAGAGACTGAAAGCCAAGCAAATTTGTGAATTGAATTGAGATCTAAAATTTGCAAGTTAAGTTGTGAGTTATATCAAATCAAAAGCCCTTATTGTTACTCTCTAGGAATTGTATCAGTTAGGGAAAAATCCTATGGACTTAGGTTGGTTTAACAGCCATTTTGTAAATCTTTTAATAGGGTGACATTCCAAGTGAATGTTCTAAAGTCCTTTAACCAAGCCCACTTCTAACAAGGTGGTTGAAATCCCTTTATTAGGTCACATTTAACAGTGTGTTTTGTGGCCTTTAATAGGGTAGGCCTTTCGCAAGGAATCACTTCAGAAGAGTGAGAAAGGATTAGCATGTTACTGGTGGTTTTTCCCAAATTGGATCTCCACGTAAATCACTGTGTTATGTGTTGATTTTTTATGTCTTATTCTTGCATGTTGATTTATCAATAACTTGCTAAGAAGAATGTTTAGCTTGGATGCATGGTTAGTTTAATGGGCTCACTATACTTAGTGAAAAAAATTTATTAGGACATTTGGACCTTGAATAACTAATTTAGCACCCCCCCCCCCCCCCCCCCCCCCCCCCCCCAGTTATTCTAAAAAATTTCTAATAGAAAAATGCTTAAGACAAAGGCTTTATTTATAGGTTTGAGAGAAGCCTTGGGGAGGTGGTATCCATGTGGCATACACATAGGCACCACAAGGGAGACACATGGGCTAAAGGAAGAGCCATGCAAAAGTTAAAAATAGCATTTATGGTTGAGAGGCTTAAGGTGTGTTCACACATGTGTAAGCAACTTTGGGGAAAGGAGTGGGGGACAAAGGTGTAAGAGTACCCTTTGGAGAGTTTAATGAAGGGGAGGCCCCTTGAGCCTTGTATTGCTCACACATGTGTGAGTAACCACTTAGCTATTAAAAAGGTGATTTAAAGAGGTTTAGGATAATAAAGTGGGATTAGTTACTGGATAAGCTTAGGAGGATGAGAGTGATGGGTGTAGACTAGGTTTTAGGATGAGATTAGGATTAAATTAAATAAGATTTAACTTAATCATAGGATTAAAGAATTTAATAAAGTGGGGGGAATTAAATAAATTAGAATTTATTTAAAAGGGGATTTATGGGGCACTATGCATTAAATAAATTTAATACATCAAAGGGGAAGTATTTATATTAAATTTAAATACTTTAGGAAAAGAACCTATTTAATTAAATAAGTAGAAGAATATGAAAAATATAATTAATAAATAAATAATTAATTATAACATCATATGAAATATTAAATAAATAAATATAGTGTTTGGGATGATTTTAAGCATCTACATTTTGCTCCTCTTTGATGTGATGTCGAAATGACATTATATCAAATTAAAGAAATAATATGTTGTCCCAGAGAGGATAGGAGTCCTAGGAGTAGTGATGATAGGGGAGGAGGGTGCCCCATCAAGAAAATGGGATGAAAAAAGAATGTATTTTGCCCCATTTTCTCAAAAATTGACACGTGAAAGAAAAGGGAAGGAAAAAAAAAGGCTCAAAACAAGGCCTTGTATGACTTGTTGGTAAGATCAGAATGAAGCAGGGTGAATTGGATAATTATTAATCTAAATGCATCCTAACTACATGAATGCATGGGATTCAATTATGTTCATATCGGAGAGCACAGCCTAGTTTGATATTGCAAGAGGAGTTATGTATAAAATGCTATAGTAGCATAGATGGCAAGGTTCCTTTGCAGGGACTAGGCTCTCAAAAATAGAGACTTTAGGACAATAGATTAGGAAAAACACTTGATGGGAAAATTCCTTGTAGACTAGAGGTCTTCTAAAAGATGGAAGTGGACGGATGCCTTGTAGACAAGAGATCTTTTGCATGGAAAGTGCAAGTCAGATGGGACTTCTACACAAAGATGAGATGAAATGGAGGAATATGGTGAAGTGAGATGAGCCTTATAGATAATGGACCTTACAACTTTTTTTAGGAACTTTTTCTTCTTTTTAGTCATTTCTTCATGAACATTTTACAAATGTTTTTGCAGTTTTCTGATTTTCTAATCTTTTTGTATTTTTTTGGAACTATAAAAACACTATACAAGGACTGTAGGACTCGAGCATAAAACCGCTTGAGATGTTGCATATTTACAGGCTTAGGGAGTGGATCTCCCTCTGAAGTGGCAATCTAATATGCCCTAGAACCATATTTGGTTGTAATGATAAATGGACCAAGCCAATTAGCTTCAAATTTTCCTTTTTTTTCACAGTTTTGGAGGTTCCTCATGTTATGCTACAAAACTAAGTCACCCACCTCAAATTCCCAAGGTCTAACTTTTTTGTGAAACTGGAGTGGTAAGTGATTTTGATACACATGGAGATTATTTAGGGCATTGAGGCATCTTTCATCAAGGAGTTATAGCTCTTGCAATTGAGCAACTTGGTATTCTTCTTTAGACATCAAATTCTTGAGAGAGATTCTAAGGGAAGGGAGCTCAATTTCAAGGGGTAAAACATCCTTAGAACCATAAACAAGAGAAAATGGAATGGCTTCTATGAGGGTATGGATGGAGGTGCAGTAGGCCCAAAGGATAAGAGCTATTGGAGGTGTCAGTGATAACCAACTGCATCAACGGTTGTCTTTAGGATTTTCAAAATAGTTTTATTGGTGGCTTTAGCTTGGGCAACTCCTTGGGGGAAGTATCTAGTTGAAAAAAATTGGGTGATTTTGAATTTCCTACACAATGTGGCAACTTCTTGATTTTTGAAAGGAGTTTCATTATCAGTCATGATGTCCTTAGGTATACTAAAATGATAGATAATATTGTTCAAGATGAACATTGAAACCTGTTTTCTAATGGTGTAGGTTAATGGGATAGCCTTGACCCAATTTATGAAGTACACATTAGCAGTAATAATATACTTGTGGCCATTTGCAGAATTTGGATATATTTGACCAATAAGATCAAATCCCTAGGGAGAAAAGGGCCATGGTGTGATGGTGGGTTGAAGGTCTTGGGTGGGATCGTGTATCAAATCTCCATGTTGTTGACAAGGAACACATCTTTTCACAAAATGATAGGCATCCACTTCCATAGTAGGCCAATAGTAACCCATTTTGAGGAGTCGTTTCGCTAATGTAAGGCCACTGGAATGGGCACCATAAATTCCTCGATGGACCTCTTCTAACACCATTATGGCTTCATCTAAATTGAGACATTAGAAGAGGGTTTCATCAAAGTGTTCTTAAAATAGTGTATCACCTAGGATAGTATATCAGGTAGTGTAATGGATGAAGGTTTTGCTTTGGTTTGTTGAAAGGGCTATGGGGATTTTTTTATGAAAAAGATAGGAAAAAATGTTAAAGTACCATGGAGACTCAAGACTGACAATCTTGCACACCAGTTCTGACTTAGGTTGTTCATTAGTAGGAAGAAAAAGTTTCTCAACAAGAAACTCACACCTGGGATTATACTAAGGCATGGCGATCATGGAGGCAATGGTGGCCATGCCATCTACTACTTTATTATTAGTCCTTGGCATCTACTAAAAGACTATCTCAAGGAAGTGTTGTTTAAGATCTTCAACTATCCAGTGATATGGCAACAACTTTTCATCCTTTGTTTGGTATTTATCTGTGACTTGTTTAATGACCAATTGAGAGTTTCCAAAGACAAGAAGGCTCTTGATATTCCATCTAATATCTTGACGGATCCCTGTGACTAATCCTTCATACTCAACTATGTTGTTTGTACAAGGGAATAAAGTTTTATAAGACTTAGGAATAAGGTCTCCTTGTAGTGTAACAAACAAAATTCCTGACCCTGATCCCTTTTGTGTGTAAGAACCATCAAAATATAGTTTCCATTGTGTACTAGGGGTAACAGTCATACTTATGTCATTTGGAAAATATGATATAATAGGATGGTCTCCTTGAAGAGGAGCTTTAGCAAGTTGGTCCGCAATTACCTGTCCCTTAATGGCCTTGTGGTCCTTATAGACAATGTCGAATTCACTTAAAATCAAGATCTATTTTGTAGCTTGACCAGTGAAGGAAGCTTTTGATAGCAAATATTTGAGTGGATCTATCTTGGCAATGAGGTGTGTAGTATGATTAAGCATATAATGGCATAGTTTCTACATACAAAAGACTACCACCAAAAAAGCTCACTCAATAGTACTTTAGTTCAACTCATAGCCAAATAATGTTTGATTGAGATAGTATATGGCTTGCTCATTACCTTTATCATCTAGTTGTGCCAAAGAGCACCTAAGGCAACTAAATTGGAAAAAATGTATAGAATCAATGGTCATCCTACAATTGGAGGGACTAGAGCTAGTGGATTAGCCAAGTATACTTTAACTTGCTGAAATGGTTTCTAACATAGCCAATCCAATTGCAACTTAGTGTCTTTTTGAAGAAAATTTTGGACTAGATGAACCTTTTTTGATAACTAGAACACAAATGATTTGATAGATTCTAACCTTCCCTAAAAATTGTAGAGTTGTTTCAATGTAGTAGGTGGAGGCATTTCCATGATGGCTTTCACTTTGGTGAGATCTACCTCAATACTTCTTCTTAACACTATGTAACCTAACAACTTGCTTGATTTGACCCCAAAAACACACTTCTTTGGATTAAGGCACACTTTATATTTCTCCAACTTTTCAAAAATGGTGGTGAGCACATCAATTTGGGAATCATGTGTCTTATACTTTCCTAGAATGTCATCAACGTAGTCCTTCATTATGACATGTAGAAGATCATGGAAGATTGTACATAGTCATTGCACATTGATAGGTGGCACCGGCATTCTTCAAGCCAAAAGGTGTGACTTGGTAACAAAAGGTCACCCATGGGGTAGTAAATGTCATTTTATGTTGATCTTCTTCCATAATTTTGATTTGATTGTAACTGGAGAAACCATCTGTTAAAGACAACATTTCATGTCGAGTAGTCCAATCCACTATGATATCTATGTTAGGAAGTAGAAAATCATTCTTAGGACATGCAAGATTTAAATCTCAAAAATTTGAACAAATGCAGATGCCCCCAGATGCTTTCCCTATAGGAACAATGTTGGAAACCCACTCAAGATAATCAATAGATCAAATCAATCTTGCCTCTAGAATTTTCTAAAGTTTTTCTTTGACCAAAAGTGCTACCTTAGGATGTATCTTGCGCAACTTTTGTTTCAGAGGTTTAATCTTTGGATCTACTACTAAGTGATTCACAACCAAATCTATGTCTAAACTAGGCATGTCTTTATATGTCCATACAAAATTGATTTTGCCTTTTTGTAGGAACTCAGTCATCACTTTTTGTTCTTCTAGACTTAGGGTAGCTGCAATGTAGGTGATTTGTGGATTATCTACCATACCCAAGTTAACTAGAATTGTGTCCTCATTCAATATAGATGACTTTTCTGGTGATAAAGATCTAAATGACAAGTCAATCTCTCCCTCTTCTAGTGCCTCTAGGAGGTTTTCACCAAAAGATGCATCCTTTCTTTTGTCTTTTTCCTCATCCAAAGATGCTCCAAAAGAGTTAAATCACTAGAGGATGTTTCTTTTATTTTTTCATTTTCATATTCATTTTCACTTTTGTGACTAAGAAAGTTGACTTGGCTACCAAAGGAGGCTTCCTCATTATATTGGATCTCATGTTCATAGTCTTGGAGATTCTTAAGGCCAAAGAGTGCCATCACTACTTTGTTAGAGTTACAAATATCAAGAGCTAGTGGTGTGTCCTAAAGGTCCCAGTCTATCATGTTAGGGTTGGTGAGGGGTAAGTCAGTGGATGAAAGGTTGGCTATGGTAATGGTGTGGACATAATTATCTAGGTCATCTTCAACATATTAGAAGGGGACTTCAAATAATTCCTCCTCCTCTATCTCAGAATCAAGTTTAGCCATACAATAGTTATCAGCATAGGACACCTTGGGTTTAATGGAGCCCAAACCACATCCTTTAGGATAGCTTTTAGACTCAAGAGGTTTTCTGATTCCATCTTCTTTAGGTCCAAGGCTGGTGTCATGATATCCCATGTTTTCAATAATGGGAGGAGCCTTAACATATTTATCTTTAGGGAATTCCACCGGCTCATCTTTTTCATCAAAGTATAGCCAATCTAAGATGTTAGACTAGACTTCATGTATTCATCAGTAAGCAAACTCCAATGTTCAAATGTTGTCTTATTAACATATATAGTATCCTTATTTGTAGAGGGCGGTATTTGGGAAGGTTTTCCAAAGGATTGAGGGGAGAGTGGTAGTTTTCCAACACACAAGGCATTTTCAAACTTATACTCTCCCATTCCTTGGTCAACAAATGTAACCTTCTTCACTTTAGTATTGACGTTAATATCTTCAACCTTCTCTTTTCCTTTATGGGAACTAGAATCAATATTGAATAACTCTGGTACTATTGTGGAAGGTGATTTTGTTATTGTGAGAGATCTAGATATAACCCTAGCAAACTCACTAACTGGACAAAAATTTGTTGGGGCACCTTCCAATCTCTTACAAAAGGAAAAAGGTAAAGGATTGCTTGGAATTGTGACATCTCTTCCTTGGTGGGGAGACTTGAAGCATTGATGATATGTAGATGGTGCCACTTTGAGTGTATGTATCTAGGGTCGACCAAGCAAGATGTTATATGGAAAGTCAAAATCTAGGACATGGCATTTAGTATTTATTACAACTGGCCCAAGCTTTAGTGGTAGCATGATAACTCCCTTTGATTATCTTTCTCTTTCATTGTATGCTTTTATTTTTATTGTTTTATTCATATCTAGGAGTTCTTCTGGAAGCCCCGAGAAATGGATCATCTTCAATGTATAAAGGTTCAGACCAAATCCATTATCTATAAGAAATAATTTTATTTTATATTGCTATATAAGGACTTCAATATGGAGAAAAAAATTATGGTTTTGATTAGGACCTTGGAAATTTTAGTCTGTGAAGACAAGGTGTTGTTGTGTGGCAAGATTTCCGATCATGGTAGTGAATTGGGATGCATTAATGTTTTCAAGAACTCAAGACTCTAAAAGAGCAATCTCCAAAATTTCCTTGTGAATAGGTGAGGTGGTGAGAAGCTCTAGAATGGATATTTGTGCAAGAGTCTTCCCTAATTGGGATAATACATCATAGCAAGAAGTGGGTCTTTGTGAAGTGGATGGTGTAGCAAACGCATGTGGAACTGATGGATTAGTGGGATTGGGAGTGGTAGCTTACAAAGTAATCCTTCCCCATTGAGTGGTTGCATCACAATCAGCTGCTTGTAGGACAAGGGTATTCACATGAGTGTCTACCTCTTTAATGCAACCACACATGGAGTCAAAACCATATATCATTTGTTTCTATTTTACCACACAAGGAGTCAATTCCTGATATGTGGTTAGAAGAATAGTCATAGTTCAGCGCGTTAGACATGGAAGCTCAATTTACATTATTTGTATTGTTGTTATTGTCATTTTTGTGGTCAGGAAATGGCTTTTGAAATATCTTCAATTTAGCATTTTTTTAGAGGTTGGTCCCCCTTCTACCTCAATTTCTCCATCATCAACAAGATTTTGCATGAAGACCTTGAGTTTCATACACTTATTTGTGTCATGTCCTTTGATGTGATGTTATTTACAATGTTCATTTTTCCCTATACCATTTCAATTTGGGTTGATTTTCATCAAAGGGTTGTGTGTTGGGAAACACTATCAAATTGTGATCCACTAGTTTTTGGAATATGGCATCCAATGGTTCACAAAAGTTAGTGAACTTCCTATTGCAATCATAGTCATGATTATAATTATTGTTGGTATTGTTCTTGTTGCAATGAAAAAATTATGTTTGATTATGAGATTGTTGGTTGTTCTGGTTGTTTTTATTTTGATTTTCATGGTTTGAATTGTTGTTGTTTCGGTTATGATAGTTGTTGTTTTTTTGTTGCTTCCACCTTGGAGGTTTTGTACACTTTTGACATTGGTAACCCCATCATAGGTAACACCTTTTTTTTTGGACCAAAATTTGGGTTTTCTTTTGTTGTTCGTGTCATTGTTTAAGGATGAAGAGCTATAATGTTTTACAGAACCCTTGTCTAAGAGTCCATTTTCAATGTTCTTGCCTTTCTTGACTAGTGTGGCAAAATCCTCAAGACTAGCCATCTTTATTCATAAAGACATCTCTAGTATCAAATTCATGATGAATATATCCACAAGGTGGGAATCCTCAATTTTGTATGGCATGTGATTAGCAAGATGCCTCCACCATTGTAAAAGATTGGCAAATGTTTCACCATTTTGTTGTTTCATGTTGCACAAATCACTCAATGAGGCATGATGTTCAATTTTGTAAGAGTATTATGCTACAAATTTCCCTGTCAAATCATTGAAGCAAGTAATGGAACCTTTGGGTAAGTTTATTAGCCATTCAAGTATAGGGCCTCCAAGACTTCATGTGAAGAGCCTCTTAAGATAATCTTCAATATAGGCTACTTCTTGACATAAGACAGGAAATTCCTTGAGATGTGTGACAAGACATGTTTCTCCCATGTATTTGTCAAATTTAGGAATCTCAAAATTTGGTGGAAATCATATCATATTAATAGATTTTTAAAATGGAAAGGGACAAATTTCCTCAAAAGAGAAATCCTTCACCCCTTTGTTGCTCATGTTATGGACCAAATTTTGAAGTTCATTCAAATATTCAGCTAGATCTTGGTTTGGTTGCATTTGTGATTGTTGGGAATTGATAAACCCATCTCCAAAGTTGTCTAGATTCCCAAACGTTAATGAGGTGGTGGAAGTGGTAGTGTGCCACTTTGGCCAATGTATTGATATGTAGTTGTTGGAACTAGCATAGATGTTTTCATCATACTTACTAGCATTTTTAAATAGGAGGAATATATCGGTTATGTTGGAATTGCCATCTTCTGTGTAGGTACTTTTCCAATGTTTAAGCATCCTACAGTTGGACCTATCAAGGTTGACTGCGGAATACTAGCATGTGTAGTAGTGTTGGGCATAGCAGTAATGATTTGTTGAATATGTTTTGCACTTAATTGGAATGTTGGTTGTATTGAAACACTTGATGTAGGTATGGAACTAGTTCTCACCAAAGGTTCTTTGCCCTTGCTAGATGTTTGGGCTATGTTTGAAGTTGGCAACATGGGAGCACCATCCTTGGTAATTTTTCTAAACAAAGTGCTCTCATCAAAACTTGTAGGGATATTAACAACATCTTTAACCAAGTTTAGGAAGATCTTAGTCTTGTTTTCCCTAATATAATTTTCCAACATTTCGAAGTTATATGGATCTGCAAGAAATGTTTGGACATCACTTCGAATGTTATTATTGTCAATGGGATCTTCATCTTGGTACACTTCATCATCATGTGAATTACTTCCTAGAGTGGTGTTTTGAAAAGGATTCTCTAGTTCTTGTGTGGATGTTGAGCTAGGTACACCAAAGTTTGTACTAGGGGGAAATGTACTCCCCAATGAGGCTGATCATGGAGGAAAAGGATTCTTCATCACTTGTTGTCTTAGTGATTCCAATAAATGAGACATATGGTTAAATTTGAGCCTACTGGATCATGTTTGTATCATATAATTGTGACCAAACCAAATGGATGGAAGATTGTGGAAGAAAAAAGAAAATGTGAGAGAGTCATTGAACTTGATATGATAAGAGGGCCAACAACCTAAATGTAAACAAAAGACCTTGTTAATTTTACAAACCAAGTGTGAAAAAGTATCTTTCTCTTACCGAAGATGGACAAGTGATCTTTGGGCAAGATAGGACAACATATGTCTCTAGGCATCCTAGAACCCCTAGGGACATATTATAATCATTTTTATGGGTTGAAAGGGATCATAGTATAGCCTATGACCCCTCTCATTACAATTCATTACAACATGTGTCTCTAGGGGTCCTAGGACCCTTACAGACATATTATAATCATTTATATGGGTCGAAAGGAGTCATAGGATAACCTTATGACCCTTTTCGACATGTTTCATGACAACATATGTCCCTAGGGGTCCCAAGACCCCTATGGACTTACTATCATCATTTATATGGGTTGAAAGGGGTCATAGGATAACCTATCAACCCTTTCAACACATTTCATTACAACATATGTCTCTAGGGGTCCCAAGACCTCTAGGGACATATTATAATCATTTATATGGGTCAAAAGGGGTCATAGAATAAAATATGTCCTCTTTCAATACATTTCATTACAACATGTCTCTAGGGGTCCTAGGACTCCTAAGGACATATTATAATCATTTATATGGGTCGAAAGGGGTCATAGGATAACCTATGACCCCTTTCAACACATTTCATGACAACATATGTCTCTAGGGGTCCTAAGAACCATAGGGACATATTATGATCATTTATATGGGTTGAAGGAGTCATAGGATAACCTTATGACCCCTTTTGACATGTTTAATGACAACATATGTCCCCAGGGGCCCTAGGACTCCTAGGGACATATAAGTATTTATATGGGTCGAAAGGGGTCATAGGATAACTTATGACTCCATTCAAAATATTTTATTACAACATATGTCGCTAGGGGTCCTAGGACCCCTAGGGACATATTATAATCATTTATATGGGTCAAAAAGGGTCATAGGATAACCTATGACCCCTTTCGACACATTTTATGACAACATATGACTCTAAGAGTCTTAAGATCTCTAGGGACATATTATAATCATTGATATGGGTTGATATGGATCATAGTATAACCTATGACTCTTGTCAACACATTTCATTACAACACATGTCTCTAGGGGTCTTAGGACCCTTAGGGGCATATTATAATCATTTATATGGGTCGAAAGGAGTCATAGGATAACTTTATGATCCCTTTCAACATGTTTCATGACAACATATGTCCCTAGGCTCCCAGGACCCCTAGGGACATATTATAATCATTTATATGGGTCAAAAGGGGTCATAGGAAAGCCTATGACCCCTTTCAACACATTTCATTACAACATATGTCTCTAGGGGTCTCAAAACCCCTAGGGACATATTATAACCATTTATATGGGTCAAAAGTGGTCATAGGATAAACTATGACCCCCCTTTGACACATTTCATGACAACATATGTCTCTATGGGTCTTAGGACCCTAGGGACATATTATAATCATTTATATGGGTCAAAAGGGCTCATAAGATAACCTATTCTACAACCCTTTTTGACACATTTCATGACAACATATGTCTCTAGGGGTCCTAGGACCCCTAGGGACATATTATAATCATTTATATGGTTTGAAAGGGGTCATAGGATAACCTATGACCATTTTCAACACATTTTATTGTAACATATGTCTCTAGGGGTCCAAGGATCCATAGGGACATATTATCATCATTTATATAGGTTGAAAGGGGTCATAGGATAACTTATGAACCCTTTTGACACATTTCATTACAACATATGTCTCTAGGGGTCTCAAGACCCCTAGGGACATATTTTAATCATTTATATGGGTCGAAAGGAGTCATAGGATAACCTATGACTCCTTTCAACACATTTTATTACAACATATGTCTCTAGGGATCCCAAGACCCCTAGGAACATATTATAATCATTTATATGGGTCAAAAAGAGTCATAGAATAATCTATGATCCCTTTCAACACATTTTATTACAACATATGTCTCTAGGGGGACATATTATAATCATTTATATGGGTCAAAAAGGGTCCTCTTGACATATTTTATTATAACATATGTTACTAGGGCTCTTAGGACCCCTAGGGACATATTATAATCATTTATATGGTTCAAAAGGTTTCATAGTATAACCTATGACCCATTTTGACACATTTCATGACAACATATGTTTCTAGGTATCCTATGAGCCTAGGAACATATTAAAATCATTTATATGGATCCAAAGGGGTCATAGGCTCTTAGTGGTCCTAAGACCCCTAGGGAAATACATTATGTGTTTGAATGTGTTGAATAGGACCATAAAGTTCACTATGACCCCTTTATACCCATTAAATAAGAAAATGCATTCCTAGGGGTGCTAGGAATATATATTATAGGTTCAAATGAGTCAAAAAGGGTAATAGAGTATCTTATGACCACTTAATATCATCGAATGGATCAAAAAGGGTCATAGGGTATTCTAAGGCCCATTTTGAGTCATTAGATCACATCATTTATGTGGTTAGGGGTCCTAAGATTTATAAGCACACATATTGTGATTGAATGGATTAAAGAGTGTCAAAGGGTACCCTACGACCCCTTTTGATCCTTTAGAATCATTATATGTATGGTTAAGCATCATGAAGCCTTTAAAAAGCATATTAAGTATCCTAAAAAGGAGTCATATAATTATAAAATAATTTGAAAAAAATAATTTTAAAAAAAAGGGTATCCGATTTGAGAAGGGGTATCTGATTTGGGAATGGGTACCCGATACTATTGGGAACCCGATTAGGCTTGGTTTTTCTATGGATGCCAACCCTCCATGGTCAACACCATAATTATCCCAAAAACATGTATTTGGCTTGTTGTAGTGTGTTTCTGACTTCGATGATGGAGCTAATGACTTTTTTCATCCAAATTTGATGAAATGAAAAGAATTTCTTGAGAATGTTCTCAACTTTCCATTGATTTATAAAGAAGCTCCTACTACAAAAGATAATTTCAAATCTATAACCAATCCACTCACAACATCTCAAAGAAGTGAATCCATGTAGTCTCAAGGACACCCACAACACATAAACCAATAGCTTGCAAGAACAACTCTCATAACCAATCTCCAATACTCTCCCAAGTTCTCCACAACCAATAGAGGAAAGAGATAAATGAATAAACATGTCATCTCTCACTTGACATATATGAGCACAAACTAGTGATCACTGTCATGTCCCCTTTTCAAATAATTAAAAATAATAATCTTTTCTAGGCAGGTAGGCCCAAAAAGGTGAAGTTTCAAAAAAAGGGGATAATCTTTGGAAGCTAATGGACTAATAAATGAAAATTATTATTAAAATATGTTTTATTAACCCCTCTTGTATGTGAGTTAGGGTTATGCCCTCTTTTAAGAAGTTTGGAGGCATTTTGGGCTCATTCCAGAACTTGATTTTTGCTCATTTTTTTGTTATTCTTCAGAGGCTGCCAAAACTGTGGAGAAGGAGACCCAAGAATGGAAGTTTGTAGGTTTATAGGAAGGATAAGGATGGGAGTTTGAAGCCATTCCATATGCATGCTCATGAAAAGTTTTTCTTTGTACTGAACAGTGCAGATTTGTGGTTTTTCGAGTGTGTTTTTTGTAAGAGTTTGGTGTTTTCGGTTGAGTATTTCATATCAGTTTGGTTTGCTGCTATATTTCATACTTTTATATGTTAAAATAGATCTAAATATATGTATTTGGTCATGATTATACTTCTATGATAGATTATTAGTATTTTTGTGGTGTTTCCGGGCTATTCTATGTTGTTTTCGGGAGCCCGATGAGCATTGTTTTTATCCTCCGTTTGGGATTTGTTGTGTAAATGTTATAAAGATATAGAAATTTCATTTTGTAGGCTGTTATGCTGCTAAATTTTCTATAAAAATTTCCACTTTCAAATTTATTAATAATATGTGAAGCTATGAAGTTTTTGGCACTATTTTCGACATACCCGATTTGGGGTTTATTGAGAAATTGGTGGATCTTTGAAATATTGGTTGTTTGATTTTGAAGATTTGATTAGAGGCTTGAAATTTCATATAAAATCAGAAAAGGGACATTTCAGTGGTATCAGAGCTATGATCTTGCCAGCCTGAGGGTTTATAGAAGTTTGCATTTCAGTTTTGACAACTACCCAAATCTTGCATGTCAAAATTTATGGTTGCATGCTACTTCTAATCATTTGCATGTTAGTTCTTGGTGAATTTGGTGGTTGCATGTTGCTTCTAATCAGCTACATGTCAAAATATATGGTTGCATGCTACTTCTAATCATTTTCATGTTAGCTCTTGGTGAATTTGGTGGTTGCATGTTGCTTCTAATCAACTGCATGTCAAAATCTATGGTTGCATGCTACTTCTAATCAATTGCATGTTAATTCTTGGTGTTTGAAGAAGTTATAACCTATTGGGGTTACACTCTACTTTATCTAGAATGGACAGGTATAGTACAGAGTCTCAGAGGACATGATCTTGGACAATTGATATCCAGAGTCAAAATAGTAGAAAGGATGGTTATTTAGACATTCGAGATAAACTTAGAAAAATAAGCCATGACATGTCTGAATAGTTTGTTGAGCACCACTATATAATGAATGACATGTTTTTTGACCTAGCTAAGGTGGATAAGTTGACTGGATTTCTATTTGGCAGATTTTCTCACAGGGCAAATGACACAATTACCAAGAACTTGCATGAGGAGTTTGAGAAACTAGCTTATAGCCAGGTAGAGGTCTCAGATTCTACTCTGCCACAAGAGGTAGTGAGAAAGGATATTATGCAGATTGATAGTACTAGTCAACTTGATACTCAAATTGAGACAATTGTATACAGGTCGTTAAAGGGTGATATCACTGGTATTCAAGATGGTATAGTTACAATAGATAGTGACTACAGCATAGTGGGTTCAGATGATGATTATGAGGATGTTGTTGTGCATGATGGTGAGATACCTGGTAGAGATGAGAAGACATTGAGCATTCATGACTTTACTAAGAAAGAGTACCAGGCATAGTTAGATGCTTCAACACATGAGGTTGAGGCTGGTAGTACTTCACATGATTTGTCCAGTCGGCTGAAAGTGAACAAAGATAGTATTGTGACTTCATTATCTCATCATGACAAGTATGTGGAGCTAGTTGGTATTGGTCATATTACTCAGTTGAGGAGTTTTCTTGAGTTACCAACTAATTCTAGTTTACAGATATGGACTCGAGATTGTTATATTGGCGTTTGGGATTCAGTTGACTAGAGATCTTTAACACTTTTTGGTAGCAGTGTTTGTTTGGGTGCTATCATGGATTTGATTAGTAGATTGCATGATGTTGTCTTTTCTTGTGCCAACAGCTTGTCCGATGTTGGTATTAGTTTTTATACACCAGTGTTGGGCCTTGTTCATATCCAGTCGACCATACTTGCTGGAATGTGTTGATGATCTTTCATATTTGGCAGTGTGTACAGATGAGTCCCAGGATCATATTGGCATTGATGACATCCAGGAGGATGCAGTGGGCAGTTTTGAAGACTTAGTTTCCTCGGGTACAAAGGAGTTGGACAGCAGTGATACAATTTTTGATACTCCATATGTTGATATGAGCTTTAGAGTTGATTCACAGGATATGGATGGTAATACTCTAGAGACTAGTAACTTTGAGGATACTCCTTTAGACAGTGCATCAGAGGAGGTTTGTAGGAGACAGTCAAGCCAGTGCCATCATGTGTCTAATCAGTTGAGAGTTAGTGAGTGAGGCATTGCTCTCGCTTGCCAACATTTCGATGCTGCTCGTCAATTGTTAGCAGTTTATGGATGGGGTTCTCCTACTAGTGATGAGCAGGGAGGTAGTTATCTTTCCTTGACAGAGTTCCACTCTTTATGGGAGGCTATCCAGACTCTGAGATAGGATTATATGCAATTGGTAGCTGACAGAGATTATCTTATGGAGTGGGGTAGTACATCATATAATGCATTGTTGGCCAAGGAAGATGAGGTGAGTGAGCTTACTGAGCAGCTTGAGGTGACTTCTGAGATTCTTGAGAGTACACAGTTGGCTTTCAAGGAGTCACAGTTTCATTTGGCTAAGGTGACCATGGAGTTAGAGCAACTACAGTCTTTACTAGATTTTGTAAAGTCACAAGCTGTGGTGTCTGATGATTTGAGGATGTCCATGGTTGAGATTGTCAAAGATAGTGGAGATGGGGATGCATCCATCCTTGATACTAACATTGGCATATCAGGTTCAGTTGAGTTGGGTGCTGTAGCAGATTGTTGTGGTATGCCTGACATGGTGGTGACCTCTAGCACTAATGGCACGAAGACTAGAGATGTTGTATCAAAGACCATGTGCGATGTTGGTAAGCTGATAGTTGGCATGGTTCCTACTAGTAATACTACTCCCTTGGCGATGTCTTTAGAGGTAGTAGTCAGTTCCAACTTGGTTAGTGATCGATTGTAGTTAGTTACATCTAGATTGCAGTCTGAGCCACTAACTGAGATTGGTGCATTCTATCAGCATTACATTGTGAGGTATGCTCATCAATTTACCTTTGATGACCATGTTGATGAGATGATGATACAAAGATGTACTTTGGTTCCTAGTGCTTATCTTCAATTATGGGATAGTTTGATGCCTCAGGATGAGAGTTGTGATGGGCATGACATAGCGATAGGTTCTGCAGTTGATAGCTTGATAATACATGACTTAGAGCAGGAGTTTCAGAGTGATGCTTCAACAGGTGTTGTTATTGATTCTACTCCTTTGGCTATGACATCTCCTGACTTAGCTGGTGATCAGTCATAGTGGGTTGTATCACTTGTTCATGGTGAGTTTTTTACTGAGGTTGGTTTTTTTTATCGACATTATATTGCAAGGTATGTACATCAGTTAGCATTTGATCCTTGTGTTGAGGAGTTGATGGCAAGAAAATTTGGTTTGGGTTCCAATTCTTGTTGTTTATCTTGTGATGGCTTTTCACCATCAGGGGTGCATGGGAGTTATGGTTATGAGATAGTGGTCGGTGATCTACAGAGTTGTGTTGACTGCAGGAGTTGTACAGTGTGTGGATTCTCCATACTTGGTACAGTTTCATTCGAGAGCATTCACCATTGTTGCAGAGTTGGATTGTACATTCTGTATAGGCCAGTGGAATGCGTTGATGGTATTTACTATATTGGTAGTTTGATTTGTCCACTTTACTTAGGTTTTGATGTTTTAAGATTTTGTGTCTTGTGGGTTTCTAACTATGGAAGTTGTGACTTTGGAGTTTGGTTGAGCAATAATTGTCAATTTGATTATGGATTCCTCTTGGTTATATTGCAGAGGATATTGTAGGAGCCTGTCTTAATTGATAATAGTATAGTTCATGACTACATTTGGGATCTAGGTGGATTTATTGGTTTATTGTTCAGCCATTTCTTGAGGACAAGCAATATTTGGAAGGGGAGGACTTGTCATGTTCCCTTCTCAAATAATTAAAAATAATAATCTTTTCTAGGCAAGCAGGCCCAAAAAGGTGAAGTTTCAGAAAAAGGGGATAATCTTTGGAAGATAATGGACTAATAAATGAAAATTATTATTAAAATATTTTTTATTAGCCCCTCTTGGACGTGAGTTAGGGTTATGCCCTCTTTTAAGGAGTTTGGAGGCATTTTGGGCTCATTCCAGAACTTGATTTTTGCTCATTTCTTTGTTATTCTTCAGAGGCTGCCAAACCTATAGAGAAGGAGACCCAAGAACAGGAGTTTGCAATTTTTTAAGAAGGCTAAGGATAGGAGTTTGAAGCCATTCCATGTGCATGCTCATGCAGAGTTTTCCTTTGTGTTGAACAATGCAGATTTGTGGTTTTTCGGGTGTGTTTTTTTGTAAGAGTTTGGTGTTTCCGGTTGAGTATTTTATATCAGTTTGGGTTGCTGCTATATTTCAGATTTTTAGATGTTAAAATAGAGATAAATAAATGTATTTGTTCATGATTATACTTTTGTGATAGATTATTAGTTTTTTTGTGGTGTTTTTGGGCTATTCTATGTTGTTTTCGGGAGCCCGATGAGCATTGTTTTTATCCTCCATTTGGGAGCTGTTGTGTAAACGTTATATAGATCTAGAAATGTCATGGTCATTTTATTTGGACATTTTACTAAGACAATCTTGCATAACATATTAGTTTTATGTTACTCAATGAACCTCATGAATTTGGCATAAAATTAAAATAAATTCTTGCACTACATGTCATTTACATAATAAAAAGACATTTTCATTGCTATCACAAGCCAAATCTTCATTTGGTAGGCTCTCATAGCCTAGTGCAAAAGTCAACCATCCTTTGACTATCTCAATAGTTCAAATTTAATATCCTGAAAATCTAAAAAATATCCTTTGACTATCCTTTGACTATCTCAACAATCTGAAAATCTAATATCCTGAGAGAAAGTTATGGTCATTTTACTAAGACAATCTTTTTACCATTTTCACAATGATTTTTTTTTGTGACAAAAATTCTGATGGGATTAAATTTGATGGTCATAATGGACTAAAACTAAAAATTCTTTCATTTCTTCTAAACATGGTCAAACTAGGGCATATTATATATCAAAATTTATGGAAACAACAACCCAGATCCAATGGTGAGGTTTGTTTTTACCCATGAGGTTATTTCTGCAAGCTTCCTCCTAAAACCCTCATTTAAATGAAACATCCTAAAAATCTATCTATCCAACAATTTCACATGCCCAAAATCTACCAATATCCCATCATAACAAAAAACTCAAAACTCTCAGATCTGCAATAAACAACTCATATATCTTTCCCTTTCTTTTATCCTCTCATGCATTCCCATGGATTCAATCTAGGGTTATGACAACACAACCATAGCTCTGATACCACTTGTAAGGAAACTTGCAACAAAGAATATAACAATTTTCACATAACCCATAATAGATCCAAAATAAATATGTAATTGAAATCCACATGCATGAGAATAGACAACATACCCACAAAATTGTGACATAAGATATACTCTGGGAAACCCTTATTGAGAGAAAATCCCAACCTCCAAAAGAATCCATCACCATGTATTATTTAGCAAAAAACTATTACAATACAACCATAGAATCCTTCAAAGTCATAGCCACAACCAAACAATCTATGTGAACAAGCATGAATCCAAACATCTCATGCCATGCTTCCAACCTTCACAAATGCTCCCTTGGCTAACCTATCAAGCCTTGTCCCACTTGACTCTTTCCCTTTTTGCCTTCTGTCTTCTCACAAAAAAACTACCCTTGTGGTCGTTTATATAGTAGCAAGTCTCACAAAACCACCAAGTGGTATTACATAGACCATCTGCTACCTAACCCATTGACCGTACATTTAATATTGAAAATTTAATTTTTTTTTCAATATTAAATAATTACATGACATATTATCACAATGTTATAATACAACTCATCAAGTATATCCCATGGGAATTTTTACATGTTGCACATCCATCTAGGTGTAACATTACATAATAAAATAAAATAAAATAATAAAATATATTTAAATATTATGCAATGTGTGCAACACCCATTATCTCAATATCTCCCTATTTGTCCACATTCAACACCCACACCAGAAGGTAAGCTTTCCAAAAAAAATAAAAAATAAAATAAAATAAATGCAAAGGGAAGAATGGCATGTTCTTCACAATCTACTCCTTTCAACATCCTATCAATGTTCCATACTAAACATGATAGATGACATCACTTTTAACATCATCAAAAATACACATACACCCCAGCCACCTCAAGATCAAAGAAATCTTGAAGACAAGATTCATAATTCTCAAGTCAAAGTCCAAAAAGAAGGTACAAAACCAAAAGTAAAAGTGAACAAGAGTCACACTAAATAGGTCACATAAGAAATTGGTGGCTCAGTGGTCACAAAGAACATAAAATTTTCAAGCTAGCCCCTCTCCACATCAAAGTTCATGAAAATTCCACATAATTAAATGAAAATCTCAATTCACATTATAAAGCACAATGACTCTCACTAGTCACCAAGAGGGAGTAGATGTTTAATGACACCTTGTGTCCAAGGACTACTAGAACATAACCAAACTTCACATGCATCACATGTAATTTATCTTGATAATCGCACATTTCTAAATGCATAATGGAACATGCAATACTTTTGCAAATGAAATCCATGGTCTTCCTACTTATCATACTAGGTTACTCAATGAACCTCATGAATTTGGCATAAAATTAAAATAAATTCTTGCACCACATGTGCACCACATGTCATTTACATAATAAAAAGACATTTTCATTGCTATCACAAGCCAAATCTTCATTTGGTAGGCTCTCATAGCCTAGTGCAAAAGTCAACCATCCTTTGACTATCTCAATAGTTCAAATTTAATACTCCAATATGCATATTATACCATCACATAATTTAAATCAAATATAAATATAAACATATGAGGTACACAATTTACCAATCATTCCATATACTTTCCATTTTGACAATCTTTAAAGGAATGTAATTTTTAACTCAAAATCATGACATGCATAAGGAACATCATATCCTTCTATGTCAAAAGTAATCATAGATGAGGGACAGAACATGCAACCCATGTCATCAACTCATACAACATAAAGTAAACTAGTTGACTTACAGTTGTGTGTCTGGCATAGTGGACTCAAGGCCCTATTGTGGAACCAAGAGTTTAGGTGCTAATTGTGATAGATCAAACCTTGCACCCATACTCATCTGTGCACATTAGCATAGTAGCCCAAGGCCCTAGGGTTTAAACACGATTCTCATACCATATGTAGGGACCAAATCCTAATCAAAAAATGAAACATCACACAATTACTTGAATGTGGAAAAGATAAGAGAAACCCTAGTTGAATAGCCAATATCCATTATATTAACTATAATAGAGAATTGAAAATTTGTTATAATAACAAATACGTATACTTTCATTATATAAGATGTTGGTTTATATATCATATAGCCATAAAAATGCATGTTTAACAACTACAATGATATCACTAAGGTACATTATCCAGTTACATTATTAAATTATAATGATCATCTAAAAATGATTGAACAATCCACAAAAATCAAGAAACCTCGACATATGTTCATTTGTGTGACCCGGTCTCCAAAGACACCAGACATCATCCATCTGCTATCTAAAATAGGAGTGTGGCCTAGGCACTTTTACCACACCAACCACAGTGTTTACCTCCCCCAAGGTCCTTCCTAACATGAAGAACACCTTGACCTTTGCACGACAAGCCTAGCAACTTGAAACAAGAAAATCATAAGGACCCAGTATAGCTGTGAAAAATACTACTACTCTTAAATAGTGAACTAACTTAAATAATGACATATCTTCACATATGGAGTAAAATAAAATGAAATAATGACATATCTACACATATGACTTAAAATAAAATGAAATAATGTCCACATTTAGTTGAAAGAAGAAACAAAAGCACAATTGAGTCCATTCTATTAGTATTGACAGTTAGAGAGTAACAAAGCATAAAATATCCATCTCCAACCCTCTCTTAAAGCCACATTACACCCATCCATAAGGAATTTTAAACAAATGCTCAAGATAACACAAGTATCACACCACAATGACTTCAAAATTTTAGTTTATCTACCTTTTTCATAATGCATATTTTAGAGAATGTACTCAGTTTAAGAAGTAAATGAATGCAACAATAATAGGATTGCATCATCTTCTTTATAAAAAAATCTACATAGACATAAACTATGACATGTTTGTGGAGGAAGATGAAATTATTTATGTTAGGTACCTGATGTGTCTATTAGTCAACAAATGTTAAGAGTACATTCAACCTCTATTACAGGAATGCCTTATTCACCAAAGACTCCATAAGCATAAACATGTCCCTCTCCTATTCATTTTTGAAGGAATAGTAGAAAAACTAGGGTACAACACTTGTCAAGAGTCAAAAGTAGGTGTTCCTTTTTATCATTTGGAAAAGTTTTAGGATTACACTCCCATTCCATTTGTAAGTGCTATATTTATTGAGTTTTCATCAAGGATCTCTTAAATGAATAGTAAAAGAATGATCCAAAGTTCAGTATTTTTTCCAGTTGTAACAAAAATGCAGCATCAGGCATAGTAACAATCACATATTCAATGACCAAATTAAAATCAAATTATTCCAACCCTAAAAGAAAAACAAGACACAACTACTAATTTTTGTGTATCCAAATACATCCAAGTTTATAGGGGTGTAGTTCTACTATAATGGGACATTCCAAAATTGTGGAGTTTAATACAAGAATGTTACATCATGTTGCTAAGTGTAAAGAGAATAACAATTTACTTAGGAAGAAACATTTAAGGTTATTTCCACATAAGAATTTTGATGTAATGTATGGTTTCATGGACACTCCAAATCATTTAAAAACATCTAATATCCTGATCAGACACAAAATTTTGATATATGTTTGCCATTGAATACAATAATATATGTTGATCGAATAAGTAAGATTGACAAATGAGTGTCAACACACTTAACCATTTTTCACCATATGTGTCGAGTGACAGATAGTGCTAAGTAACACAGGAAGTTAATAGGTGTTGAGTAACACAGGAAGTTAATAGGTGCTGAGTAACATAGGAATTCTATAGGTGTCGAGTGACATAGTAATTCTATAGGAGCCAAGTAACTAGGAAACATAGTGGATGGCGAGCAATCCAGAATAGATGGTGTCGAGCATCAGTATTACTTCATGTGTCGAGCAATGCAAGATCAACATGAAAGTTTGTGCAATCGCAAACCATGATGTGAAATGGTTATGCATGACTCATGATAGGATAAAATGATAAGATCAAATCCTCTCAACCACCTATGCAATCCTCATGTAGCCAATCAGAAAATTAGAGACTACATGCAGCCAATGGGTGAATTTCAAGGATTTGAGCTGGAACATTTGAATCAAGGATGCATAATGAACCACTAATCCTTATAAGGGAATCTTGACATGATAGAGGGCCACACCACTCTTACCCACTTGCAATCAAGAGTGCAATAATATGGAGACCAAGAGAAATAAAAAAAAATGCTTCACAAGCAATTTTATTATACTTGAAGATCCTTACAACACCCACAAGATGATATCATAGATATGACTTCTTCAAAAAGAAGTTTACAAATTCTTCAACATAAGAGAAATCCCAAATAAGAGTCTTCACACCAAGAGCTTCACCAAGAATTTCTACTTTAAGAGCTACACCTTTAGAGCTTTCATACATTCAAGTCTTCACACCTTCTAGCTTCTACTTCTCAAGCTTGATTAGAAATGCTCATATGCTTTGCTTAAATAGGCACTTACCACCCAATGCATGACTTATCCACAACCTTCTAGAATTCCACCTACACAATATCCACAATCTTCTAAAACTTCCATAACCTTCTACAATATTCATAACTTTCTAGAATTCTACCCACACACCTCGATAAATGGAATGACAACCATTTATTTTTTTATTTTGTTTTATTATGCTACCTATGCACCTCGAAAATAAAAATCCTCTTTTCCTTTCTTTTCTCCTTTTTATTTTTTATTATTTCTCCTCTAATTTTTGTCACTTTCTCTCTCCTCCAATTTTTTTTTTTTTTCCCATAATTTTCCATGCAAGATGCTCCTGCATCATGACACCATTGAAAAATAGAGAGTTGAAAGAAGAAGGAAAAGAAGAGCTTATTATTAAGATCATTACAGAACATTTGGTGTCAAAGATTTAGTGGAAAGGATAGCACTTAAACATCTAGTTGATCAGAATAGAGCAGGAAACAAAATCAGTAGATCAGATATAGAAGAGATTAGTGATAGAAGAGTAGATCAAGTACATAAGATCAGCATCAGAGATTGCATTAGATTAGGTGTATTATTCTAATACTCTCTCACAATTGTGTTAAGAAGATTAAAATCCTATTGAGTTAGGTGGGTTTAACAGCCTTATGTAAATCCTTTAACAGGGTGACACTTCATGTAAAGTGTTTGTAAATCCTTTCAACAAGTCACATCTAACAGTGTGTAAAGCCTTTAACAGGGTAGTCCTTTAACAGGGAAAACCATCAGAAGTGGTTGAAATCAATTGGTCCAGTAATTTTGTGGGCATCATCCCCACCCCAATTATAACTTCTTATTCGTGGAGGGTTTATGGGTCACCAAAATCTCAAGTGTTATGTGGTAATCCATGTTTGCTTCTCATGATTGTTTAATTTTTATATGCATGCATGTTAATTTCAGTTATATGTTATTAAGGATTTAAAACAAGTGAAAAGGTTAGTACTTCTGATTCACCCCCCACCCTCAAAAGCACTCTTCCCATTAAGACATTCCAACAATTGGTATCAGAGCCAAATTCTCTTAAGAAGAAGCTTAATAGCTTGGAGGAAAAAATCTGAAGATGGAAGTCTTCAAACTCAGGAAGATCATTGAAAACCAAGTGATAGATGTGCATCTCGCTCTACACAAGGTAGAGGAAGCTAGAGAGGAATTAAGAAAATCCTTAAAAAGAAGGAAGGAAATAGCTATAGCCAAAAATGATATTCACTACAAGGATATTGACAGCACACAAGTATTTTCCAAAGGAGATTCCAAAGAATTTGATGCAGTAGTAGCAAAACTAATGGAGAAAAACAAAGTTCAAGCAGAAGAGATAAGAACTCTTAAGATGGAGCATGAATCATAGGCCATGATGCTATGTGAAATCACTGAGTAAAAGAAAAGAGCAGTTGAGGATAGAGTCATGATGGAAGATGACAAAAGAAATCTTGCAAATAGACTTGAAGAAAAATGTACTAAATTAATAAGGATCTCAAACATGCAGATGGATACACTTGGCCAACTGATGAATCTTCATCATGAACTCAATATGAAAGATATTGAGATCTCTACTTTGAGGATGCAGAATGCACAACTGTAGAATGAATTGAAGAGAGAAAAAGAAACAATAAATAATCTCAACAATTCAAGTGAAGCTATCAAGTACTTTGAATAGTTGATGAAATCCTCAAGATCAGCCCATGATACATCAGGACTTGGATACACCAACACTGAAGTTGGTGAATCATCAAAGAGTGTTGAGCAAAGAAGTGACGAAGGTAAGGATCCTAAACCCACTTGTCATTATTGTAATAAAAAGGGGCATACTACTAATGTTTGCAAGAGTAGAAGGATCAATTACCCAAACACACCCAAAAGCAAGGGTTATTGTCACAAGTGCAACATACAAGGTCACATGCCACAAGACTATAGGTCTAAGGTCACAAGGACACAAAGATTTGATGGACACTGCCATAATTACAAGAAGTATGGACATAGAGCCTTTGAATGTAGATCAAAACCTATGTAAACACCAAATCAACATGTAAGAAGGGACAACTATGTACACCATTACAATTGGGACTACAATACAAGAAAAAGTTGTCATTATTGTCAAGAGTATGGTCACATACCCCAAAATTGCATCAGAACAAATTTCAAGGGGAACTATAAAAGATGGTTGAACCAAACTACTTGCTTCAGTTGCTTGAAAACTAGACATGTCAGCAAGAATTGTCCAAGAAAGGCCAAGGCACTCAAGACTAAAGTAAATAAGGGCAAAGAAAAGGTTGATGAGGAACACATCAGAACAGACATGAAGAAGACATGGTAGAAAAAATATGGACCAAGTACATCCAATGGAAGGGTCACTTCACCCAAGAGGTCAAGTGATCATATGTCATCCAACTAATCACAAGATGAGCCTATGGGGCTGATACATATGAGGAAGTATCATACATTAGCCCTAAACAATGAAGAAGTACTGCAAAGTATAAATTTGCATGAGATAATATGCCAATAAAAAATTTGAATAATGATGCCAAGATTTCTTTGGTTGCCGAGTAAAACTACTTTGGAAGCCGAGTTAAGAAGTCAAGTGGAAGCCGAGAAAAGCCTGTAAGTGGTTGCCGAGTTACTGAAAAAATCAATAGATGCTGAGTGATAATAGCTACTGAGTGAAATAGAATAGATACCAAGTTGAAAATCTTTGGAAGTTGAGTGACAGGTGAAGGTACAAGAATGCATTAAATGCAAGGTTTTTAAGCCACTTAAAGGTGAAAATCGATTCATTTTGAGCCATTCAAATGAAGAGCGATTACCAGGAGAATGACTAAACAATTTTCAAGCATTCAATCAATAATTTTTAGTGATTCATCATCAACCCAAGAGATCTCAAGTATTTAACCAGGTATTTCCTTCAGGTGCTGAGTTGTACAGTTTGTGAAGTTTACATTAAACGTCAAACCCTAGTTCGGCCAAAATGGTGTCTAGTTCAAAGTCAACCCAAGGAAAGGAAAGCTATGAGATTCATCTTGTTAGTAATAAGGTTAAACAACCTGAGTTTAGGCCCATATCAGAGGTAGCATACAAAAATGATCCCGCAAAAAGTCATTATGGTCCAAGATGTGCATAAGTGTTACAACTATAAGATTGGAGCCATAGGAGACCTAAAAATCTACAATGCCTACAGAAAACTTTGTGATGATGGAATATTGAAGGATGAATTTTCAATTATAGAGAAGAAGCGTTTAAATAAAGCCCTACTTTTTCCAATTGTATTCAAAACTGAGTGGATATGTATAGTACTTAGCAAAATCCATGATGCATCATTCTGGTTAGAGCAAGGACCAGTTAAAATTACTAAGAAGATGGTTCATAGGGTCACAGGTTTTTCGATCCTAGATTGGCCCAAGACACTTAGAAGTGAAAAGAGGGAAACCATTGGGAAAAAAAAAAGAGCAAAGTGGAACAATAGATGCTTGACCATAGACACTAGTTCTTATCCCCTTCTAGATTTTGTTGTAAGGATCATATCACATAAGTTTTATCAATCCAGCAGGTTGAATAGTGTACCCTACATAGCAATGGATGTGGCATATAGCTTGTAAAGAAAGACCACACCTATGACCTTGCAGAGCTCATGCTGCAACAGATAAATGAAAATCTTGGAGCAATAAGAAAGTCCAAGGGAGCACAATGCAAATTTGGGTCAGTGTTGGTATGCATGTTCTTTTATGTGATGAAGGAATTCCCTTCATTTGGAAAAGTCAACTGGGATCAGAATAAAATAATTATTGATCAAATTGATGATTACATTACATAGATGGGAGATAGTTTTGATGACCAAATGACTGTATATTTTGATGATTTTAAAAGCTCAATGAAAAAGAGAATGAGGATACCAGTTTCATTGGTAGAAAAACATGAGAATGACATATGCTTTCTAGTTGATATTGATTACACCTATATACAAGAAGTCATTCCAAGAGTAAGATGCCTTAGACCATTGGGATATGAGCTTGATGTAGATCAAGCTTCAGCAGCAATTACACCACTACTTGCAAAGAATATTGATAAAATTGCAAAGTCATTTGGAACCTACAACGTTGTCAAATCAAGGGTGGTAACAGACCTTAAGACAGCCATAGTAGTGAAGAAGAAGGAAAAGCTAGTAAAGAAGATAAAGAAGAAATTTGGTGTTGAAGAAACAAGTGCAGTAGGAGAAGCAGAGGAGATTAGTGATGATGAAGAGGAAGGTAATGATGAGAAAGATGAAGATGAGCTAGAACAAGGGCCACTTGAATTGACACAAGGCCAAGGTGAAGACAAAGGTGAGAGTGTCAAGGAAGAAGAAGCCAAGGAAGCACCCATCAAAGGCAAGGTCATCAAAAGGAAGGCAAAGACGCCTCCTGCTCCTTAGCCTAAACCAAAGAAAGCTGCCATGCCAACACCCAAGAAGCCAACAACCAGGGCTACAACAAGGGAATCCACACAAAAAGCCAAAGAGGAAGCTATCACAAAGAATAAAGCAACCAAGAAGGCATAGGAAGAGCCAAGGAAAAGAAAAAGATATGTGGCTCAAACTGATACTGATGAGGAAGATCAATCTAAAAAGGTAAGTCATTATCCTAAGTCTTCAGTTGATACATTATGTGGAAAGATTAGGAATGGAGACTTAAGTGACATGAAAAGGGTTGATTTCAATAAGTTCACTAAAGAGGAACAAAATAGGATAGAAAAATTAGTCTATGCAATGATGGCACAGTTCAAGTATACACCTCTTGAACTAGATGGACAATTGCCAAAAGGATTGTCTAAAATTGTAGAAGATAGATGGCATTTTTTTTTTAAATGGAGAAGGAGATGAGAGAATTAACCCTAGCAAGCATACTACCTGATTTGACAAGGAAACAGATAACTAAAGTAGTCAAAAGGCATAACACTAGGTTTACACCTAAGTATAGGGCATTCTCCATTCTCCAAAACACAATTGAAGAAGTTGTACAAAGAACCACAAGATCATTGAAGAATTTATATAAGAAAACTAAAGATATCCTTGAAGAGGAATACAAAGAAGAAGCTACTGCTAAGCCAAAAGAGAGAAGAAAGAGGAGAGAAGAGAAGACAGAAGTAGAGAAAAAGGTTGAAGAGGAGCAAGGAAAAGATGAAGACAGGGGTACTGATGGGCAGCAAGACCAAAGTGTGCAAGACACACAACTACCACCTCCTAGCCCTCCTCACTCTTCCATCACACCTGCAGAAATCATAAAGATTAAGGATGTTACTGACACCACAAATCAAAACATCAACCCATTAACTGCAAAGGATCTCACTAAGATCCTTGACCAAACAACTCTTAAAGCACAATTGTGTACAATTCCCATATTGGTCGGTGTAGATGAGCTCCAAGAGTCAGTAGATAAAATCAAGGAAGGTGAGGTGCCACCACAAGAACCACCTCAGAACATTCAAATTACTGGACTTCCATTTCTACTGCCTCCATCACCACCAATAATAGCCATGCAAGCTCATCAGGAGCTAAGTGAAATAGTAGTGGAAGTCATAGGTACATTAGTACAGATAACAACTACACCCCCAATAGCAATGGCACAAGAAGAGGATAGGGAATAAACACAGGATAAGGAGTCTGCAATACAAACTTTGGTTGAATTGCCAAAAATAAGAACTTCTACCAGACCCATTTAGAAGTTGAGTACTAACATGTTGACCTTACAAGTTAGGACACTAGGCTCAAGTTCTACTAGGGTAGCCAGGACCATTCATTATGGTATTCCTGAGCTTGATGAAGAAATTCAAATACCCTATTATGATTCAAGCACTCTAACTGAGGAAAATATGAAGAGATACAAAGTGCATTGGATAAAAGAAGGAAGCAAGAGGCAATGAGGAAGTAATACAAATACAAGCAAGAAATGAATGAGATCAAGGATATATTCATGGATGCCTTCAGCCTACAACCTATATATGCAAGCAGGCCAATCCTTGAGCAACCATCTGATATAGTTAACCAAGTTAATAATGAAGACCATGATACAACTGCAAAGCTAATGGAACAAAATTCCAAACTATTTAGGTAGGTGATCCAAAATTAAATCATAATTGGTTGAGGCATGTTTAAATGCCTTATTTCACATGTTATTGAATGTTATGTGTTTATGTGCTACTATTAATTAATGTTAAAGGATGAAATAATGTTAGATGTTAGCTTTGGACACTAAGATTATTTTATGGATACTCATAATTGTTTTCTACTTCATGTGATAATGAATGAATTCTATATTTTATTAATGAATGAATGTGAGATCCATCTCTTCTTAGGTACTCTTTCTAGGTTTTCATACCAATTCATAAGTCAAAAATAGATAAATCATGATTTGAAATGCAAACTTGGGTGTTTAACTCAATGAATGAGCATGCCAAGCAAAAGACCTTGCGTGATGAAGGATTATATGATTTTCTACATATTTCACCACATAGCAGTGCATTGTAGGTTCACATATATTCTTAGGTAGAATTTGTGAGCACTAGGTGTGTGAAGGCTCTATGCAAAAACATTTAGAAGCAAAAAAGGTCATGGTGGACATTTTTAATGACATGTTTACCAAGAGCATACACAAGTTCCTCAAGGTGACTTCACATTATTAAATTTTCATGTTTTCCAACACCACTACTCTTCCTCCATATCCAGCACAAATAAAAAATGCTACCTCCAACATTGCAACCATATGATAAATGGGAATAGCACATGCCCAAGCCATAACCTAGTTAAATTGGTCTTCTTGTTGATTAGATGGGTTGATTACAAATTCCTATAGAATTAACATTAGATTAGGTACAATAAAATGAACAATTTTTTGTTCCTAGCTAGTAGGATCAAATACAATTTTCCATGGAGATAAAATTAGATATGCAGATGCATCACTTGAATGCCATGCATGAAGCACATTCCCTAATTTATAATTAATGGTTGGATATAAAGGCTCCATACGTTGGCCCAATAATGGAAGCCAAGGATGTAACCATGCATGTATTAGCATGCTCTCCCTATGAGGATCCCAAGTATCTACTACTACTATTCATTTGGTCTAGTTGTTGATTAGCTCGATTGATTACAAATTCCTATAGAACTATCATCATATTAGGTAAAATAAAACAAACAACCAATTATTCCTAGCTAGCAAGATCAAACATAGTTTTTCAAGGTGATAAAATTGCATAGGCAGATACATCACTTGAATATCAGGCATGAAGCACATTCCACAACTTATAATGAATGGTTGGATATAAAGCCTCCATACACTGGCCCAATAATGGAAGCCAAGGATGTAACCATGCATGTATTGGCATGCTCTCCCTATGAGGATCCCAAGTATCTACTATTGCTATTAATTTGGTCTAGTTGTTGATTAGCTGGGTTGATTACAAATTCCTATAGAATTGTCATCAAATTAGGTACAATAAAACAAACAATCAATTGTTCCCAACCAGCAAGATCAAATACAATTTTCCAAGGTGATAAAATTGTATATGTAGATGCATCACTTGAATGCTAGGCACGAATCACACTCTCCAATTTATAATGAATGGTTGGATATAAAGGCTCCATACACTAGCCAAACAATGGAAGCCAAGGATGTAACCATTCATGTATTGGCATGTTCTCCTTGGGAGGATCCAAAGTATCTAATGTTGTTAATTTTGGCATCACTATATGATCCAGAATGTAATGAAGTACTAAAGCATGTAGTAACTTCTCCCATGTCTCCAAAAAATTTAGCATAGGTTCAAGGTCTCTTAGCTCCCAGGAATTTGTAGCAACTATCCTCACTGCTAGAAGAATAACTTTAGTTAAGAGTTGAGTGTAAGGAGTTGTAGAAGCAAGTTCTACTTCCATGTAAATGCCATAATCATGAGAATCATTCCCTTGCAGAAGCCATAATCAAGTTAAATATACATATACATACAAGCCATAACCAAGTTAAATGGGTCTAGTTGCTACTTACCTGGGTTGATTACAAATTCTTGTAGAATTGTCATCATATTAGGTACAATAAAAGGAACAATCAGCATTATTTTTGTGCAAGATCTCAAGCTAAGTCATTTGGCATGAGTTGAGTGAGTTTTATTATTTAATTATTTGAATTATGGAATATGTATGTAGCTAGATCAATTTTTCTACTATGCTAAGATGTAATAAGCACCTTTAAAAAGTGATACAAGAGCATCTAGTGGTGTAAAGGCAATCTTGTATCACCCAAAAATATTCTTAGTGTTAGTTACTATTTAAAGTGTTTTCATTTTTGGATATCCATTTGGGTCAAATAAAGATTCCAACTCTCATAGTTCCACTATTGGTTTTCTGGGTTAGAGTTTTTAAGCACCTTGGGATACATGACAATGCAAAAAATTGGTTATTTTGTAATTGAGCCATAATTATGATGAGTTAGAGGTTTAAGTTGGAGGAATTATTAGATTTTTAATTTAAAACACTCCAAAAAAAGAATTAGGTTAAAAGGCTTTACAATTTGAAAGTTGTTACAGTTTTAAGTTGTTTAGAGACCTCCTAAAAGTGCTTCTAAGTCAGATTTGAGGCATTAAATGACCTCATACAGGCCTAAAAAATGGGGGATAAGCTGAGCTTGTCCATAGGGATATAGAGTGCTTTGAAATATTTCTAGAAATGTAAACAGTTGATCAATCAGAGTCCCGGATCAAAAGTTATACCTCTTGGAAGTTGGACTACCATTTCTGGATTCTTCTAATTTTATACCAGCTTCCAACATGATTTATAGTAACTTCTATTTTGGTAGTGGATGTCAAATGGAATATTGTATAATGTATTCCTAACCCTAAACCTAATTGGAGTTTATTTAAGAACATTTCTGGAATTGTAAAGGCAGCTCTTGGTGGAGTTTGAGAGAAGGTACTGTAAGGAAAACTTTTCTCCAAGATCAGACCATTGTAAGGCCATAGGGCATGTCTTTGAGTCTATTTCCATGTGTTGAATGTAGTATCAGATTTTACTGATAATAATATTCTTTCCTTTTTCTTGTTGCATTCATTTTGATTGTGGTTTGTGCCTTCATCAAAAAGATCTCTCTGTATACATAAATACATACATACATATGTATGTATGTTTATGTATATATGTATGTATATACATATAGATGTATGTATATATGTATGTATTGTATGTATGTATATATGTATATATCATGTGGAGATCTAGGATTTTGTTGTCATGCCATTGTGATCACTACATTCCACCGTCGTGCCCTTGTGATCTCTGCATTTAGTTTTCATGTCATTCTGATCTCTGCATCTCATTCATTTTATTGTACCTAATATGATGACATTTCTATAGGAATTTTTTGTCATGCCCTTGTGATCTCTGCGTCCCAAGTGTCTACTGCTGCTATTAATTTAGGCATTACTATATGATCAAGAATGTTATGAAGTATTGAAGCTGGTAGTAACTTCTCCCATGTCTCCAAAAAATGTAGCATAGGTTTAGCGTCCCTTGGCTCCCAGAATTTGTAGTAGCTATTCTCACTGCTAGAAGAATAACTTTAGTGAAGAGTTTAGTGTAAGGAGTTGAAGAAGTAATTTTTGCTTCTATGAAAATGCCATAATCACGAGGTGCATTCCCTTGTAGAAGCCATAACCTAGTTAAATATACGTATATATCAATCTATTTTTTCAGAAACTAGACCCATTTAACTAGGTTATGGCTCGTTTCTTTCTAAAAAATATCTACTATGACTTTTTTTGTTAAATTTCTTGCGAACTCTACCCATTTTTCTTGGTCTGCATTATTTTTGTGGAGGATCTTGAGGTAACTCACTTAGAACCTTAAAAAAGATCTCTCTTTATACATACATACATACATACATACATTTATGTATATAAATGTATGTATATATATGCATGTACGTGCCCTTATAATCGATGCATTTTGTTGTTGTGCCCTTGTGATATTTGCATCTCATTGTTGTTCCCTTGTGATCTTTGTAAATGTATGTATGTATGTATGTATATACATATATATCCATATGTGTGTGTGTGTGTGTGTGTGTGTTTGTAAACAAAGAGATCTTGGCACAATAGAAAAACAATAAAACTCACTCAATAGGTAGCATGGCCACAGATGTGATGGCAATGCCTATTGGTAAGTAGATTCCACTCTCTCTCTCTCTCTCTCTCTCTCTCTCTCTCTCATTTTTTATGTGTTTATTTCACTTGAACTATTATTTCTTAGGAGGCATTTTCTAATATTGGATTCATTTTATACAAGAGGCAATGAGGACATTCCTAGATGTACCTATGTGATGAGTTGTTGATGATCAATGAAGATCGACTTCCCCTAAGAGTAGTAGGAGGCGATGAGGACATTCCAAGTACTTTAAAAATTGATCATTTCTTAAAGATTTTAGACGTTAACGAGGAATTCAAATGTTTAGAGGGGGGAGGGGGATGAGCTTCCACCTTCACATGGTTGGCCCTGATTAGTAGAGAATATTAAACTATTCTTGAAACCAAGTAAAGCTCAACAGTAACCTATGATTTTGTGACAACTAATTGTGTGAATCTCTTGGTTTCAAGCATTGCATAAGGATTCCATAGTTCAATATGCAATTTCATTTCATATGCATACAACATCGGGCAAAGCTGAAAAATGCAACAGGCTTGCCTTTTTGTTAGAGGTCTTCAATTAGGTATTTTAAGTTATAGACCATCATGAACATTGTTCATGATGATCGTGTATAGTTTTAAAAACTTAATAGACCTATTAAATAAATGTAATTATGTTGTGTTTTATCAGCTCTGCCTATTATCCATGCATTTGAATGCAGCTGCACGTACATTCTTGATTCAAAGTGGTAGATTCTTATTTTGGATGCAACAGAAAAATGGCATGCACTAGAAGATGGGAAAATGATATCATTTTTGTAGGTTTGGACCCTTTTTTTGTACTATAAAAATTGATCATTTCTTAAAGATTTCATATGTTATCGGGGAATTTGGATGTTCCGAGGGGGTGCAACCAAATAAGCTTCCACCTTTACGTGGTTGGCCCTAATTAGTAGAGAATATTAAACTATTCTTGAAACCAAGTGAAGTTCAATATTAACCTTTAATTCCATCATAGATATTCAAAAAAATTTGCCCTTTCTTTATTAATACAACACATTATTGCAATTGGATGACTAGTCATTGATCCCACAACATTCTTGCCACACACGCATCCCAATTGTGATGGAGGTTTTTGATGGCTTGCTATGGGACCCATAGCATTTATGTTGCACAAATGTCACAATTACGATAGTGTCTTTGATAGATTTCCATCACAATTCTTATAGTGAAAATGAATGGTTAGCCAAAACGGTAGGTCAATTTGCAACACGTGTAATCATCTCAATTGTGAGGACAACCCTTTCTATCATAACTTACAATAGAAAAAGTTTGATGCTCATCCAACGGGAGCCAATTCCAACTGATGTCGATTAGATGATGGGTTACTATTGTAATTGTGATGGCCTGTTGTCGCAATTCAAGCTCGAATGTAGTAGTGATAAGCCTCCAGACAATACATGTCGAGTAAGATGGTAGTCAATGTCGAGTAAACATTATGTAGATTTAGTGTTAAATGTTGAATAAGTTAATATAATTAGGGTTAGGGTTCAGTAGTAGGATTAAGGTTTATGTTATGGAACTATAGTTATGGTTAGGTTTAGAGTTAGGATTGTGGTTAGGGTTTACAGCTATATCATTAGAATCATGATCAATGTTAGGGTTAATATAATGTTTAGGGATCTTCATAATTATGTTTAGGGTTAGTGTAAATACACTAAATAATTTAGTTAGGATTCATATTAGGGTTTTTTAGAGTTAAGAAATGAGGATCACTATAAAAAATTATAGTTACTCTTCACATCATGGTTAGGTTTAGGGATAACTTTTGGGTTAATGATCTACAACTTTAGGTTTAGGTATAGGTTTAGGGTCATACTAGAGTTAGAGAAATAGTTATAATTATGGTTATGGTATAGCCTATGTGACTAAGATTAAACAAGTAGGATTATGGTTATGATTTAGATTTTATAGTTATGGTTAGAATCAAGGTCAATTTTAGGGTTTATATAATGTTTAAAGTTAAGAATAGGATTAAATATACAAGAGGGTTAGTATTGTGTTACATGACATTTAGGGTTAGGATTGTGGTTATATTTACTTTTTTAGATTAGGTTTTAGTCAAGGTTTAATTTGACTTTAGATTAGGGTGAGAACCAAGGTGAAGTTTATATTAGGGTTCATATCATGACCTAGAGTAGGAACTAATGTTAGGGTTAGTTCATTGAAATTATTATTAGGGATAAAGTGAAGATTTAAACACACACACACACACAAACACAAAAACGTGTGTGTGTGTGTGTGTGTGTGTGTGTGTGTGTGTGTGTGTGTGTGTGTGTGTGTGTGTGTGTGTGTGTGTGTGTGTGTGTGTGTGTGTGTGTGTGTGTGTGTGTGAACAAATTTTAATATATTACAAGTTCATGTGTGTACATACATATGTATATATACATATGCATATATATGCATACATATGTATATATACATATGCATATATATGCATATATATGTACATATATACATATCTATGTATGGATATGCATGCATACATACATGTATATGATATATATATACACATGTGCATATACATGATACATATACAAGCATATATGATATAAATGCATACATATACATGATATATATATATATACATACATACAAAAACATATATAGAATGAAACTAAAATCATTAAAAATGGGTAAAAAAATTGGAAAATTGTACCTTTTTCAAAGTCTGATAGTTTCAAATGCCTCTCTCTACATTTCCAATCAAAAATGTAGCCCCACTATCAGAAATGACATCTGGGGTCACAGTAACAATATTTAAGCTTTCCATTTTTTTAATAGTTTCAATTAAAACTTTAATAACTAGTTTCAATCAAAACTAGCAAGCCCAAGACTGGGGTTAAAAAACCCCATCCAGGCTTGGTAGTTTGGATAGAAATTAGATAGATAGTTTCAATTGAAACTATCTATGTAGTTTATATCAAAACTACGTACCACAAAAATTTTTTATCGAAACTTGAAGAATTGTTTGTTTCGATAGAAACTAAATTGTTTCTATTGAAACTTTAATAATAATTTCTATCAAAACTAAGAAAAGGAAAATTGGTTTTTGCATGATTTTGGAGGAATTTCTTCCTCTAAAAAAGTATAACCCACTATTGTGGGTTCACCCTACCTCTTAAGCTATTACTAGCATCACACTCAATAGTAAACAATTTCTCAAAGCTAGGCAACACTAGAATAGGTTGTGAAGCTATCTTCTCCTTTAATGTTTCAAATATTTTATTGGCTTGTTCATTCCACCAAAACTTAGCTTTCATACCACCCTTTATCATTTCTAATAGTGGAGCACATGTCTCATTGAATTGTCTGATGAATTCCGTATAAAATTGGGTTAGGACATGAAAGCTACTTACCTTAGTGAAAGATTTAGGAGTTGGACAAATAAATATGGCTTCTAATTTTCTATGATCCATCCTTAAATATCCTTGGGAGATTACAAAACCCAATTAGATCAGCTCTTGCTTCATGAAACTGCATTCTCCAAATTGATTGGTAGATTTTCATCATGTAACTTTTGTAAATCAACTGCAAGTTTTTAAGGTGCTCCTCTTTTGTTCTACTAAAAATTAAGATATCTTCAAGATAAACCACAACAAACTTAACTATAAAGTCATGCAACACTTCATTAATCAGCCTCATGAATGTAGAGGGTGCATTTATCAACCCAAATGGAATTACAAGCAATTCATAAAACCTTTAGTGGTTTTGAAAGTTATCTTCAACTCATCTCCCTCATTTATTCTTATTTAATGATACCCACTTTTAAGGCCACTTTTTGGGAAGTATCGTGCACCTACTAGAAAACCAATCAAGTCCATAGTACTTCATATGGGAAACCTATATTTGATAGTGATATTTTATATGGCCCTTGAATAAGTACATAATCTCCATGTACCTCCTTTCTTAGATTCTAAAATAATAGGGATTGCACAAGGACTCACACTCTTCCTAATTAGTCCATGATCAAGCAACTCCTTGATTTTCTTGGAAATTTCCTCATGCTATTGTGGTGTCATCTTGTAGTATCCCTTATTAAGTAAGGATTCTCTAGGTATGATTTCTATCTCATGAATTATAGTCCTCTTAGGTAGTAAGGTATCTGGTTGACCATCATTGGTGATATCTTCAAACTGATCTAGGAGCTCTTGCACTTCCTTAGGAATCTTGATTTCCCCAATTATCTTCTACTCTACTGGGTTTTACCATTGTGGCATATTTTATTCCTTCCCCTTTCTTCATTTTGTTGAGGAACTCTTTCTCACCTACCATTAACACATAAGGATCTACTAGTTGGGTTTCCCCTTCTTCTAACAATGATTGAATTTTGAACGTTACCTCATCCTTCTTAAACTATAGGCATTCTTTTTCCCATAATGTGTGGCTTCCCTATAAAATTTCTATGGTCTTCATAATAGTAGGTGACAAGTATCCATTGGTAAAATATCACAAAGACCTTTGTCTTTATACTTTTCTATACTAAAATCTACCTAGCTTGCTCATTAACTATCACATCTTATCCTTTTTTCAACCAAGTGACCTTATAGGGTTTACTATGAGGTATTCTATGCAATTTTATCTTAGACACTACTTCATCAGATATCATAATATCAATTGAACCTAAAACTATAATCACTTTGTGTAGCTTGTTTAATATGATGCATTTAATCTTAAAGAGTGGTTGCCTTTGGCTTGACTCCTCCTTGATAGCTTCCTTGATTAGTGTCCTTATAATCATGAGATTTTCTCATTCTTCTGAGAGTAAGGGTGCCTCAATTGACTTTCTACTAGATTCTTTCTCTTGTGCACATGTCACTCTTTTGTCTCCTTATGTGATTGATCCTTTCTCAGGGAACTAATAGGCATGATTCCCATATTGGTTACATGTGTAACATTTCATAGTTGAAAAATATGAAGGCCCCCTTCCTTGGCTACTTGACCTTTCTCTGAAGCTATTATTTGATCCCCTCCTTGTACTTCATCCTCTTCTTTGACTGGTTAACCCACTTTTTTCAATGATTTTGGTTTTTCCTTATGTACTCAGTTATGTATTCCTTCCTCCAAAAGTGCCTCTATGGCCTCTTGCATCTCTACATCTACCTCTTCTTCTAGAGTTGTACTCATGCTTCTTCTTGAAATTTTCTTCCTATCTGAGGGCTAATTGGTAACACTTGTGAATAGTTCTTGGACTCCATAGGTTTATTTATTCTTGGATATTCCACCTCAGTCTATTGACGTATCTTGCTACTTTTATTCTCTCTACCTCTTGCACATTGGACCTCAAATAGAGTTTATAAAACTCCTTAGTGTATGCAGTTACATATGCATCCTTCTACTTCATATTTTTCTTATTGGTGTGCAACTAAGTTTCAAAGTCTCCAAGAAGGTAAGTCTCCCTTAAATTAGAGACCATGCCCTTCCAACTAGCTATAGGGATTTTCCATTCTTTCACTCTTTCATCTCAAATGCACTTCCACCAGGTTAGTGTTGGTCCTCTCATCCTTGTTGTGGATTCTTTCACCTTTTGGGCCTCTATGATGTTCTCACATTCAAAGTAATTCTCCATGCCTTCAATCAATTTCATGACATGCCCGACATCCATCTTCACAATAAATAGGAGTACTCCTTCAAGTGATTATCCACATAAATCATTTATAGGTTTGACAGAATATTCCTCATTCAATACTAGATTAGGGGCAAGTACCCCATCTTCCAAATATACCTACTTGAGCTTCTTCTGCTCTTCCTTCTTAGCGACCTTTCTTGTCACTTCCTCAGTCTTGAGGGTTACTTCTCTAGGCTTGGCTTCTAGGGCTGCAATCTTATACTTTAGCTCATGGTTCTTATCTTCCTAATCTTACATCTTCTCTGCTAACTCTACATTTGTCACCATGATGGACTCACAAAAAGACTCTTTCTGAGACATGCACTCTTACTTTGTCCAAATATTGCTTTCTCTGATACCATTTTGATGAGAAATAACTTCAAGATGTCTTGGGGCTATTACTAAAATTCTACACATGCGAGAATTTTAGTTTAATAGAAACATTGCAAAAACATCCAAATCATTCATTTTCTATTCATTTACATTTCATCATTTTGCAATCATATAAAAATCATGAGCGAAAGGAGATACAATGTTCATTGTATAAATCATCAACTGATATGCACAATTTTTAGTTTTACAAAGTATGAAATGAATGGAAAATGTTGGAAATGAAAAGTCTCACACAAGCTGTGAGTCTAACTACTATCTTTCATACATATTGAGAACAAGAAAAATACAACACATGAAGATAGAGTCAGAGGTAACCAGTCATTTCCTTTTCATCTTTTGACTGGTTATATAATCTTCGATGACTCTCCTGGTCCAGCCCTTGATCTAGTAGATTTTGATCTTCATTCTCCTACATGAGAAAATAAAATGAAGTTAGATCTCGTAAAGATCTAAGCAATGACTGATTACCTACAACTATGTACCCACACATGCTATATATTTTCTATTCCGAATACATATTAAAAATAGTAAAGTGTATTCTAAGTGTACAAGCATGTTGATTTCACAAGCAGTAGGTTCAAATCATAGAAGGATAGTTTATGCGTGTCACAAGCCCATGCTTGAACCTTATGAAATACTCTTTCAAATATCACGAAAATAGAGGATAATGCAGCAGTAATAGTAAAAAAACAGCAAAGAGATTTTAATTCTATAACAAAAGAACAAGCTTCAAATTTGCATCAAAAATAAATGTCCAAATCAGCAAGCAAAACAAGATGAACTAAACTTGAATAATTCAGAAATTAGTGAAGCTCCCATAAATGGTTTGTCTAGCATGGTTGACAATAATAGTACTCTTGATGGCCATCATGGGGATATGGGAAGTAGCGGCATTGGAAGTGTGAATACATTATCAAACAAATAGGAAAAATGAAGTTTATAACCATTATAAAAATGCATTTCACTATGAGTGTCAAGAACTTCAGAATCCAAAATTGAATAAGTAGATTGTGAAAGAATCTAGAATGACAGTTCTTGTCTTTAGTTCCTGCAAATAGTGTACTTAGGTCTATTTGTGCAATGGCATTTTTGGGTTAATGATTCCTGCTAAAAAAATAGAACAGACTGAGAACTCTATGGTTTTAGTGGAGAAGAACATAAAAGTCTTCAAATTTGAAGTATGAGCCAACATGAAATGCAATAGACTCTGTAACAAGAAAATATCCTTAGATTTGTATAGCTGGAGCAAGAGCAAAGCATGGTGACTATGACGCTACAGTTAGCAATAAATTACAAATTTTCCATCATGACTATTTTGAGAGGAGGAAAAGGTCCATAAGAAATAATTACCCATAGCAGCCATGTTCATGGATGAAACCCAGAATACAGAAAGTGTTGAAATTTTTTTATTTCATTATGAGCCATAATGACAATTTGAAATGCTATAGCCAAGTGTTTTATTAAAGATATAGCAACAGATTAAGGGATTCGAACCAGTAAAGCTTTCTCAAAAATTAGACTGGTAGCTCTAAGCAATAGGGTAACAAATTTAATGAGAATGTCAACAAATATCATTATGAACCATGGCTGCCTATAGATTAGAGTTTAAATGAATCCATGAAATGGATGTTTCAAAAACATACAAACTTCTTAGAAGACAACACCTCCCAGTCACAAACATGAGTTTATTGATCAAAAATGTTGGATTTGGATGAATGCAAGCAAAGGGAAATATTTAAGTCCACAAAATGACTTACAGCTATAAGAAGAAGAAGACTCCAAAGTGGTGTTAGAAATGCTTAGGAATCAACCGTGTGAACTCCCAAAAGAATTGAAGTAATTCTCAACCAAGATCCACGTTTAATAATAGCCAAGAGGTGCATAAAATTTTCCACAAAAGGGGCCATAAAGTTCCAAAAAAACCTTAATAATAAAAGCAAGAGATCAATTCCAATACCAATAACTCGTGACAGCAAGCTCAAATCAAGAAGTTTTAGCTAATAATTTGTCAAATGCTACAAACCAGGCTGATTTTCATGACCAAGAAGAACTCCAGATTTCTCACCAAGTCATTAGGACCATCTAGGGTTTGAAGCTTTTAGAAGCCTGTGAATTCCCCAAAAGTAAAGTGAATGACAAATATCTCAAGGGGTCGATGATATAAAAAATTTCAAAAAAGTATTTTATGAAGTTTGATGTTTGACCTTTTTATTTGTTTTATTTTAAGTCCTTTATATATTCGGTAACATAATTATATATTGACTTGATATAATAACATATAATTATATTATTATCAATAGTAAAGAAATTTAAAATAAAAATAAAAATGGTGGATTGTTATTGCTCCATAATATTTATCTAATTTAATAGTTATTAATTAATGCATTTTCTAAATCAATTAATAATTATTAAAATCTTTTTGGAGAATGTAATAATGTTTCTATTAGAAGTAATATGGAGGCATTAATGGATGATTAACTTGGAGATACTTGAGTTAATGGTTGAGCTCATGTAGAAAGGTCGAATTTGACTTCCTCCAACTTTTTAGAAGTCATTTATGAGTAGTTGCAATGTTTTAGGGGTAGTTTTGATGAGCTATTGGGTTCTTTATTAGGTGGAGTTACTTTTTCCAAGTTGAGGGCTTCTTTTCAATGAGTTTTGACTCCTATTTTTAGGCCTTTTTTTTCCAGATTTTGACCAAGTTGGTTGAATTAGCATTGTACTTAATGAGTTTTGCAACTCATTTTTAAAAAGTTTTCTTATACAATTTGGGTTCTTAGTGATTTTTCTATCCTTTGGGGATTTTTTTGCATGATTTTGTGACTCATTTTATGACATTCAGAAGCTACCTTGGAGACAGTTTTGGCATAATTCTTATCATCTTCTTGTCATTTGCAAAATTGTGTTCATGTGATTTGATAGAATTGTTTGTGAAAGCTTCATCTTCCTTTCAATTTTGTCTCACTTTTGTACCTATTCTGTGGTAAATGTATGACACAAGTTGCAAGTTATGTGAGCAGATGTAATGCATTCTTCATTGTGAAAGTTTATTTTCCTTTGTTGAGAAAATAATCATTTCAACCTTTTTGAAAAATATTTATGTGCATTTATATGTTAGGCAAGTCATGTGAGTTTGAACATTATTTCATTGTTTTCAAGTGTAAAAACTCTCTGAATATAACAGATTCTAGGTGCATCACCATAGGTTTAGTTTTGCTTTTCTATATCTTTCTATCCCTTTCCCTCCTAAGTTTTCAAGCTTTAAGTAAAGTATCTGATAGGAACCAGCCTAGAAATTAGAGGTCTCACTTCATTACATGTCTCATATAGAAGTGATTCCCATGTTATACCAAGATTACTGAACTCATTTAGTTCAATACAGGGTGCAAATTTTGGTACTTAACAGTGGCACCTATGATTCCTAAGATCTTGTTTCATCTACCTTATCCCCTTGGAAATCAATGATCTCTCTTTAAGGAAAGAAATCACCCTTGCTTCAAGGATTTCCTACCATTTATTGCTAACTCCTTCTTATTATCCTCTTTTCACACAATGTATCATACCTCCAAACCATTTAATGTTCTTGTAGGAGTATTGAGGCTTTCCCCTTATGCTTATATTTCTCTATTAGATATTTTTATTGCTTCCCTTAGTAGATATTTGTTAATGATCTCACCAAATGGTTCCAACTTCTCATTAGGCCAATTTGGTCTTCAATTAGGCCTCATAGTTTAGTTTTTGAACCTTAACTCCCAAAATGTATTCACAAACCTATGAGAAAACTAGAATTTGGGATACCTTTTTGGATGATTTCCAAGATTATTTAGGTCTTGGTTCCTGATAGTATTTGTACATTCCCTAACTAGAATATAATGTTGTACCAAGGTTTAAAGGATTCTATAGCTCAACGTGGAACTTGTTTCTCCTATGCCTACTTAGATAGATTTACCACCTATATTCTTAGTCATACACCCTTGTTAGACACTTCACTAACATAATCCAAATTCCTTCTTCTAACTTCAATCCAATCCTAAATATATCATTTACTTTTCTATGATAGCCACCTAGTCGGGTTGCTTCAAGACTCGGCTAGGGATGGCTTGTAAAATTAGAAAAGTGCATCATTTCCACTCCAACCAAAAATTAAATATTATACATAGAGTCTACTCTCATTTCCTAGAAGGCCATGATTTTCTAACTGTGGAAAATGAAGTTAGAATCCATTCTTCCAAAATTACCTGGATTTGTCCAAGGACTAGAATAATGTAAAAGAATTATCTTCACCCTACCAAATTGATAAAAAATCACTTTAAACTATGTACAAAATCTGAAAAACATATTATATAACTAACAAATATAAATAAATTTAAAGCTCAATCCATATGATCAAGGATGTTCATGCTTGCACAATTCTACAATAAAAAATGCTCAACATTCATTTGCTCAAACTTGCAATCACAACATCCAACCATACAAACTAGCTTGGATGGGCTTAAATAGTCATCCCACACCTTCCCCAACTAAATCTTGGGTGTGGGTAACTAATTGGTGAAGTTTTACATCATGTTGCAAAAGTTGCACAAAGAGTTGTCAAAGTTACAAAGTTGCAACTTGACAACTATTGCAATTTCTTGACAATTTTTACAAATGCTTAGCTCCTTTGAACTAGATTGTATAGAAAATTTATAAATGGTGTATTGATTACATGTGGACTTATTCCAAGGAATTTTAGGCCTTGGACCAAATTCTTAACTCCTATAGTCAATTAGACCATGTGACAACTTTTCACCTAATTGATGCAACTTTTATACTTCTAGAGACAAACCTTTGAATTTGATCTTGCATACATGAAAAGTAAAATTTGACCAACACAGTGTGCTTCTATTGAACCCTTATTATAAACTAGGACTCATTGAAGAGTCAAAACACACACAAAATGTATGAGGACTTGGACAAGTCCTAGGTGCTCTTGCACCATTCTCCACAACAAAAAGGACATTCTCATGGAATAGCTAGAGATATCAAAATGAGATATATCCCCTTTTCCTTGAAGTTAGTCTCTAGTATCCATGTTTCATCACTATCAGGTTTCCATTTGATCATTTATTCCACGTAGGTCTCGTGCCTAGTCTTCTTTCCTACTCTAGAGTTTAATATCTTTTCTTCTTGTGGAGATGAATTAGTATTCTTAGGGAACTTCATAAATATCTTGATGATATCTTCATCTTCCTGAGCTTTTTTTGGTGTGGGACCTTTGTACACCACTAGGTTTGCAACATTGAATATGGGAGAAAGACCTATATCATCAAGTAAGTCCATCTTGTAAGCATTGTTGCCACACTTTATTGGAATTTTACATGGATCTACATTCTTCATCTAAAATTTGTGAGGTTATCCTTTCTAAAGTCTAGCTTTTAAAGTGCACCATGACAAGGTCACCTAATTGGAACCATACATCCCTCCTCTCATTAGCGTTTTGTTTCATCTTCTATGTGTTGTCAGTCAGAATTTGCTTCACTATTTCATTATTCTCCTTCATACAAAGAGAAAAGTCTTCATTAACTCCACTCCCCTCTACTTCATTACCTAAATTTTTGAGTTCACATATACCCCTTGGGTGTATACCATAAACAATTACAAAATGACTTTTACTTGTTTTCCTATTTTGAGTGTCATTGTAGGCATACTTAGCCTACGGTAGATTTTTATCCCAAGTTTGTCCATTCTCCTTGGTGAGGCACATTAGCAGATTACCTAGACTCCTTTTAACCACTTTAGTCTATCCATAAGTTTGGAGATGATAAGAAAACCCAAATGAAATATTAGTACCTAGCTTGTTGCATAATGTTTTCAAACAATGACTCGTAAATTTAGAGTTTCTGCCTGACACTATGATTATTGGCAAAACATGAATTCTAACTATCTCATTGAAGAATAGATTGGAAATGTAGAAAGCATCATGTATTATATTTCATGGCACAAAGGGAGCCATCTTACTAAACTTTTCCACTACTGCATAGACACTGACATAACCATGTTTAGTCCTAGGTAGCCTAATCAAAAAATAAAAACTTAGGAATTCCAAAGTCCTATTAGGAATTGGAAGAGGTTGGTATAATCCTACATTTGAAGATACTTCCATGGTTTTATGACAAACAATGCATGTTTATAGAATCTTTGTACTAAATCTAGTTTTTTGTGAGTTCCAAATGCTCACTCATTGCATTATTGTGATTTTTCTTTAATCAAGTTCTCTGTCATGGAACCTCCAAGATCACTAAGTTGTCCCCCTTTAAACAATAGGCCTTTCTACAATGTAAAGTTAGAAAACTCATGATGGAAATGGTTTTGAAATTCCAAAGAAAACTTATACCATGTCCTTGAAGCTCTTGATTCCAATTCTCTTCAATTGAATTTTTTTAACTCTCATGAGTCTTCTACTCAATGCATCTGAGACATTGTTACCTAGCCATAATATATTGACCAAGTAAAAAAAGAAAGATAATAGAAGTATGGATTAGATATAAGTGAACACTATATACATCAATAAGATATGTGTACACCAAGTGAGGAATCATTTCCAAGATACATTTTTACCAAATGTTAGCATTTGTATCGAGAAAGAACACATTGTTTACTGAGTTGAATAGAAAAGACATAAAATTTTGGAATGTCACTAAAATTTATGTATTTAAAATCTACCGATCGAGAAAATATGTTTACAAGGAGCAAGGTCTAGATTTGGTAAGATTTTCTAGGAAGAGAGATTTGACTAATAATGATCCCAAGGGAGACTATGAACTAATGAAATACAAGAAGGCAAATATGATGATAAGGATGGATCTAGATTGTAGATTTTGATCGACATATTCTAGAAGTTTCTTTAACCATAATTAGGTCATGGATCAGAGATGGAAAACATTTTCTATATAGAGACCTACTTCAAACATTTTAAGATTAGTGAGGTTGCTACTATATGATGAACGGGGTATGATGAAGGAATGAAAAGGAGACTATAATACAGAGTAGAGTACCATGCAATGAAGGAAATGATTAGATACATCAGTCACAAGGATGTGATAAAGTATTGAGAATAATAGAGATCTGGACACAAAATTAAGTTGCACACAATCATGGATCAAGTTCATTGTTACTTCCTTATCATTATAGAAGATAAATCCTTTAGCAGGGTAGATATAACAGTCTTGATTATAAATCTCTTGACCAAGTGTATACATTGGATAGTATTGCAAAATCCTTGAGTAAGGTGGATTTTGATGGATCCTATTATATTACTCCTAATAGACTAAGTCACTAGAAGTGACATCCTTTATGTCCCTAATAGGAAACCTCTTGTTGTAGTTGTGAAGGATTTGTGGGTGTTATCCCACCGCATTTCCCCCTCTAATTAAGGGTTTTGCATGACCAAAATCTTTTTTTCATGTGTGTGTTGATTTGATGTTATGCCTACATTCTCATGGTAAAGTAAAATAGTTTTATTTAATGTTGTTTTAGTTAATGAAGTTATGAGTATCCATGTATACCGAGTTCAAAAACTATAAGGGTAAATAAGATTTCAAAGAATAGTAAAGTTTTTAAGGATGTTGATTCACCCCCCTCTCAGCATCCTACCTTTCTTAAGTATTCCAACAATAAAAGAGATAGGAGATTGTTAAACCATGTCATGAATCCTATGAGGGACACTATCCCATTGCCAACATCACTTATCATGGCATCCATGGATCCCCACCTATGACTAAGTTGTAATACCACTTGTTAACTATCATGTTTTTTGTTGCACTAAAAGATTGACATGTTAACATATGATACAAACACATAACTTATAAAACATTGGAGGAAGTTAAGCCACATCATGAATCTTGAAGGAAAAAAATAGGAGTTATTCCAAAAGTCCCCCTCATAGTGTTACAACAATCATATCAACTAACAAGTGGTATCAAAGGTTTGAATCCATGCAAGCCACAATGAGTGATGCAAAGAAGGGGATCTTTGGCAGAGGTTCATTGTCCCTTGTGGGATTTGTGGCATGGTTTGACAACCTCCTATGTCTTTTATAAGTCATGTGATTGTATTGGGTGTTAACAAGTTTATGTTTGGTGTAATGATAAACATGATGACTAACAAGTGGTATCAGAGCTTGGTCATAGGTTTAAATCCATGAAATCCATGACAAGTGACATAGGGGGGGGGGGGGATTTTTGGCAATAGGACAGTGTCCCTTGTAGGGTTTGTCATATGTTTTAGTAATCCCATGTGTCTTACATAAGTCATATTTTTATATTAGGTGTTAAAAGGTCAATCTTTTAGTTCAATGACAAACATAATGACTAGCAAGAGATTCTTAAGGATTATTGAGGGGTCTTAGGAAAAAAAAAATTGTAAGGGGTCTTACGACACATTAATGTGTCCTAAGACTGCTTACCACTAATAATATCACACACAACAACTTACAAACACTTACCATTGATGTATGGACATGAGTCCTAAGGGATCTCAAGAGGTCATAAGACTAATTAATTTGTCTTAGAAACCCTTAAGAGACCTTACAATAAATTGGTTTATGGTAAGGGTTCTTAATAGATCTTAAGGAGTCCTAGAAAACATACCCCTTAAGATCCCTTATGATCCTTAAATGATCTTAATGGGTCCTTAAACACATTAATCCTAGTATATCTTACAACCCATTACAAACCCTTACCATACTATAAATAATGATAAGGGGTCTTAAGGGATCCTAGCACCCCTTGTGACCTCTTTCCATAACCAAATGTATGGTAATGGTTCCCAAAAGGTCCTAGGATGCATTAATGTATCTTAAATCCTTAAGACCACTTAGGACCCCTTTCCATACATTAGTGTATGGTAAGGGATAATAAAAGGTCATGAGGGATCTTAGGATCGCTTAAAACCCCTTACTAAAAGATCACGCCTTGAATTAATTCAGGATTTCTCTTCTTATTTTAATAACTATATAGCATTGCATCCATGATATTTTTCGTAGCCCCTCATTGCATCCATGTTAGGAGGCCACTAATATATGCAATGGAAAGAATTCATACTAAGTATTTTACTTGAATGTGATACTAGTTTGTCATGTAGATCTCTACTTCGTCTCCTATTGAAGATGCATTGATATTCCTTCTTTCTTTGTGAGAGCTCTATTCACACCTCTTCCTTGGCTAGCTACAATAGTTCATCATTGTTCTCTTCTTTGTCTTTATTGTACTTACTTTAGCTAGATTCTTCCCTCTCAACTCGCTACATTTTCTTATCTTCTTCTTCAGTAGTAGTTAGTTTCACTCAACAACTTTCTTCCTCTTAAATCCCTTTTTTATACTAGTTACATATATTCTTATATCAATGTTAAGGCACAATTATCCATAAAAAATTATCATACTCATTCTTGAATTTAAAATTTGAATTCCAAGCTTCCTCTAATAATAGAGGACCCATGAACCCTACGCCTAGGGTCTAGACTAGTGGCGCTGCCAATTTCTTCATGAACCAATGGTGGCATGTCATCTTTTCTCGCTTTCATTGTTTATCTTCTATCACGTCATTGGTGACTTGGCATATTGATGACTTGCATTAGCTATAATCCATATTTGATTTCCTATGCCAATATGGGATGTGATACTTTTGTCTACTACTTTTGACGTTGAGATTAGGAGGTGCTTCCGCATTGTTTGGGGTATTAATATATGAATATCATTCCACATAATGAAGGGAAAGGGAATCTATAAAAGTGAGATTTCCACATAGGCCAATCAAATATGTGACCAACCATGCCATACTAGATGAAAGTGATTTTCTTTGGATAATTAACTTTTGTGTGACTCTTCATGTCCAAGCTATCAAAGGGTGAGAAACTCTGCTAAGGAAGTGAAACCTAGGTGACACTCAAGGAATATATTTATTTTTTAGAGCTCATGAATGATCTTTATACATCACTGGTTGAGTTGGGAAAAGACATAAACACTCTTAAAGGGCATCTATTTATGAAAAGAGTCACAACCAAGTAACTAGTTCTAACGCAAACAATTGTTGATAACTTATTGAAAAGGTCAAAAACTTGAGTATCTCTAACATTTGTCTTTAATATTGGTCTATTCCTAAATGACTGTAGCCATTATAATCAATACATAAAACAAAAAATCTCAAGAAAGATATAAGAATGATGAAAAATGTAGAACTATAGAATTTTATGAATATAAATTCAAGAAGACCACTCATAATTTTGACCAAAGTGAAAAGTTAATGGTGGTGTCCAACTTGAACAATGCTCCCACCTTATGCATTCAATATCATTTCCTTGTCCATAACGTTGTCCTATTGTTTAAAATATATATTTATCAATTATCCCTAAATAAATTGTTTTAAAAGCTAAAACAAAATGATCTATTTCTATATTTTAAATAAATTGTTTAAAAAACTAAAACAAAATGATCTATTTGTATATTTTAAAATTGTAACCGTTGCTCGGCAAAGAAAACAGTTCCGGAAGAAGCAGTTCAGTTACGGGAAAAAGGAATTCCGTTAGAGACATCTATAAACAAGTCGTTGCTCATTTCAAATTTAAATTGGGTTACAGGCTCTTTCTTTACGTTTCATTTTATTTTTTCAGTTGATTGTGTTTAGCGTCCACGTTGGTTTTTCTGCACATCACATTTTTGTTCAGTCTTCTTTTTCTTCGTTTTTTTGGGGGATTTTCCTGTTACATAATTGTCACAGAGCAAAGGAAGAGGTAATTACGCTCACAGGGTAAAAGACAGGGTGATATCACATCCAAGATTGCATTCGCCATTTCTCAAATCATCAACACGGCTTGTGGGTTTCAGTAATGGTATCTAGTGCAGATTGCAAATTCAACAAATTCAATGGTACTTTGGCTTCCTTCTTTGCCAAACTCAAGGGACTGTTTCCAAGGCAAGATTTCAGTTTCTATTGGCCAGGCGAAGAATCTGACAATATTAAGGAATAGTAACAATCGTGTCGAAGGAATTTGGACAGTTGGCTAAACTTCAAGAATTAGAAGCTCTCAGGCTCAACATTCTCACTTAGAAGAAGTGGAATTAGAATTTCCACTTGAGCTCGGGAGTTTAAGTATGATCAATATTCTGCTGCTGGACCACAATTTTCTCTCTGAACGAAATGATGTCTCTGAAGAACCTTACTCAGCTCAATTTGGATTACAATAGACATACGGGCGAAATCCCTCGACCGTTTTTCTCCAACTGGGAGGAGCGGATCTGAACGTTTTCAATGTGTCCAACAACCGATTGTCTGGGCTTAGACAATCCGAAGCTATGCGGAGGGCAGAAGTTTGTAATCATTGCCCATTTCCAGCTGCTTCTAGTTAGAGTTTTTAATTTTTAACCTATGCAAACAACTTATTAAGCAAAGACATTCAAATTGCATTCCGCCCTGTTCTGTTCGTTGGAGAGGTAAATCAAGAAGAGAGATTCGGCCGCCATGTGTCAACTTACAAACATTTGAATCTGGGCGGACAAAAAACGAGAATTGTTCTTTCGTGTTATCCGTTGGCATCCCCAAGGTAATGAGTTCGATTCCGGCGCCCTTCTGTGTTAATTTCGTTTTCTTTTCATTTTCACTGCAATTCAACATGAGAAACTAATGTCTCAATTTACAGGCATTCGATTTTGAGCAGACAGGGAAATATAAGGAATTTGTCTTCTTTCCTGATAATGATTTCGATTCCCTTTCCTGGTAGTGATTTCGATTCCCTTTCCTGGTAATGTTATTAGTTCTGTTTTCGCTGTGAATGTTATAGATTTTGAATTTGGGTGGAGAAAAATGAGAAACAACCTCAAATTGGATTCCATTATTTCCTGCTTTCTGAGGAGGGAAGAATGGAAGCCATTCTTACTTCTGGCTGTTTCTCGTTTCTTTCTCTGTGCAAATCCAAATACCATCTTTATTTATAGTTGCCGTCACTAGTTAAAATAATGTTTTATAGTAATGGTTGAGTGGTCAATTGTTAAATAAGGGTTCCTAACGATTCATTTGTTGGCATGCATTTGATAATGATGTTTCATAATGAGGAGGACTTCATTTCTCGAAACATGGAATTTCTCTCTTTCCAGAAATAACGGTTCATAATGAGGACTGCCACTTTCTGTTCTTTCTTTCATTTTTGTTTCTCTATCATTTCAATTTCTTTTTCTATTGTTCGTTTTATTTTGTTGTGTTTAACCTGCATATTGGTTTTCCTGTTAATCATTTTTTTTTCATTTTTTTGAGCTCGGATGTTAGATTAGGGTTAGAGTTAGGGTTTGAGTTATGGTTAGAGTTAGGGTTAGAGCTAGAGCTAGAGTTAGAGTTAGGGTTAGAATTAGGGTTAGTTTTAGGGTTTGAGTTACCAATAGAGTTAATTTTACAGTTGGGTTAATGTTAGAGTTAGGGTTAGGGTTAGAGTTTTGAGTCAAGGTTAGGGTTAGAGTTAGGGTTAGGGTTAAAATTAAAATCCAATTATGGTAGAGTTAGATTTACAGTTAGAGTTATGGGTAGGGGTAGGGTTACACTTACAGTTAGGGTTAGAGTTAGATTTAGGGTTAGGGTTAGGGTTAGGGTTAGGTTTATATTTAGAGTTAGGGTTATATATATATAGAGTTATATCAATGTTAAGGTTAGGGTAAGGGGATTGAGTCAGGGTTAAGGTTAGAGTTAGGGTTAGGGTTAGGGTTTCAGTCAGGATTAAAGTTAGGGTTAGGGTTAGAGCCTAATTATGGTAGAGTTAGATTTACAAAAAGAGTTAGATTTAGGGTTAGAGTTAGGGGTAGGGTTAGGGTTAGGGTTAGGGTTAGAGATAGGGGTAGACAAAGGGTTAGGCTTAGGGTTAGGCTTAGGGTTAGGGTCAAGGTTAGGGTTAGGTTTAGGGTTAGAATATGAGTTACGGTTAGATTTTGAGGTATAGTTAGGGCTATAGTTTGAGTTAGGGGTAGATAGAGTATTAGAATCCTAGCTACGATTAGGGTTAGGTTTTGGGTTACGGTTAAGGTTAGAGTTAGGTTTAGGGTTATAGTTATAGTTAGGGTTAAAGTCCAATTATGGTAGAGTTAGATTCAGGGTTACAGTTAGTGGTAGGGATAGGGTTACAATTATAGTTAGGGTTAGGATTAGGGTTAGAGTTAGAGGAAGGGTTATATTTAGAAGTTTTCTTATGGTCACAGTTATAGTTAGGAGGGGAGTAAGGGTTGGGATTTTAGATTATATTTATTATTATATAAGGTGCCCTATATGATAATATGTATATTCCCACACTCATGGATAAGGTTAGGGAAAGAAGTAGGACTGTGGTTATTAGTGTTACATTTAGAATTTCATTTAGGAGGGCATTGTGTGCTATTTTTTCCCCCCATTCAACCCATCACTGATGTCTGATCTGAGAGACCTTAAATGGGATAGGTTCTTTGCAGAGGGTTAACATCGCTAAAGTTGGCGGCTAACATTTTGTGTTGGTTCGGTTTCTTCATTGACCACGCTGGATCATTTTTTCTTGGTCAGGTTGATTCATGCTGCGAGATTCGATAACTCTTATTTCTTCGCGAGCTATCTTTCCATCTTCCCAAAAGTGCAAGATGTTGCCATGCATTCCCATTCTAATGTTTCTTTATATGCTAGTGTCTTCGAAACACTCTAAAGCCTAGAATTGCACAAGATGCTGCCATGCATCTCCATTCTGATGCATCGTCATGCTACATTGTTTCTTCAATTCTCTGAAGCCCAAAATTGCATCATGCTACCACGCATTGCCTTTCCAACATTTCCTCACTCCACAATGCTTTCATGAGTCTTTAAGACCCAAAATTGTGCCACATGGAGGGGGTTCACACCTTTTGTGCTATCTGCTTCGTTTGTTGGGAGGAATCTCTTCACTACATCTTAGTCATCCATTGGAAATAAAGCCAATCTTGATCGACGAATGTGACTTAATCCTTCATTGGGAGGAGTTTCCTCGTTGCATCTCAGTCATCCTTTTTGAGGGGAGAATCTACATCGACGGTTGCGACTTAATCCTTCATTGGTGAGGATTCACAATGCATCTATGTCGTCTATTTCGAGAGGAAGACCTTCATCGATGACCATCATTCATTTTTGGGGAAACCAAATTCCCCCTTGGGATCAACCCTGCATTTTTTGTGGGAGGTTAAGACATCATGTTATCTCTTTTCATAGTTTTTTGCCAGCGACATGAATTTCTTTCCTCTTCTTTCCATGAGTCTCCATTCTAGCGCCTCCTTAAGCTGCATTGTTTCTGCAATGCTCTAAAGCCCAAAATTGCATCATGCTACTACATGTCACCTTTATGACATTTCCTCACTCTGTAGTGCTTTTGCAAGGCTCCAAGACCCAGAATTGTGCCATGTAGCGGGGGTCCCCACCTTTCGTGCTATGGTTACAATTTAGATTTTAGGGTTATGGTTAGAATCAAGGTCAATTCTAGAGTTTATAGAATATTCAAAGTTAAGATTAGGGATTAAATATACATGAGGGTTAGCATTGGGTTGTATGATAATTACAGTTAGGATTATAGTTAGATATATCATTTAGATTAGGTTTTAGTCAGGGTTTAATTAGACTTAAGATTAGGGTGAGGATCAAGGTGAAGTCTATATTAGGGTTCATATCATGGTAGGATTGAAACTAATGTTAGGGTTAACATTGAAATTATGATTAGGGGTAAGGTGAAGATTTATATTTGGTCATGATTGTGGTTTGTGCTAGGATTAGGATCTAAGCTATGATTAATTTTATGATTGTACCTTTAGGGTTAGGGTTTTGTTTAAGTTTATGATTATGGTTACAACTATGGTTTATGGTTCAAGTTTAAAGTTGGGAATGTGATTAGGATCAGGGATTAGTAAATTTTTTAAGAGTTCGGTTATAGGTTTACACCATGGTTAGGACCTTGGGACTGGATTTAGAGTTTAATATCATGGTTATCCATATAGGTAGGTTTAGGATTTTGATCGATATTTTGGAGTTTTTTTTTACATTATGGTTAAGGGTTAGATTTTAGGGTTAGGACTATAACCAATATTAGTGTGTAGGTTTTTGGTTTAGATTATGGTTTGGACTAAGATTTTCGTTATATCAATAGGGATATGTTTTAGTGCTATAATTATAGTTTAATGTTGGATTATAGTTATATTGTACATCATTGTTGGCGCTAGGGCTAAGGTAGGGGTTGTTGTTAGGGTTAACTAAGGATGACAATTAGGATGGTTTATCTTTTCAAGTAGAAAAAAAAACTCATATTGATTCAAAAACAAAGAAATTATACTTCGAAAATATTTTTCTATGTCATAATAGATTCATTTATTTTAATTATTGTATTAGTTAATTAGTTGTTTGATGTTTCAAAGTAAACATGGCTTATTTTATTTAAATTTAAATAATATTGTTGTTTTGAATTGAATTTAGCTTAATTGTTAATGATCATATTTATATTTCTAATATTAACTCCAATTTGATCAAAGACCAAATATATTTTTGGTATTTTTGAAAACGAACTTGCTTAACACTTCCCTATTTTAAAGTTAATAAAATATCATTTCTATTGTCTTAGATTTGAGAGTAAGTATATTAAATAAGTAATAATAAATGAACATTATGATTAATATATTTATAAAATAAAAATATATTACTTAAAAACTTGTTTACTTTAAATGAATAAAGTACTCATTTACTTGTAAATTTTAAAAATAGAAATTAATCTACATATATATAAAATATTTATTCTTTTTCCTATTTGCATACAAATTAATTAAAATCTAAACTTTAAACTACATAAATATTTTTAAAATATATATCCATCAATAAATAGTTTAGAATAAAGTAAAATCTAAAAATTAGACACATATAGAATCTTTTTAATTTCTATATACATGTTTTTCTAATTTATTTCTACAAACATGCAACTGATATTTCTATTATACATTTTTTTCCATTCTAAAAAAATCTAGATGTAAATAGAATTTTTTTAGATGCATGCAATCTTTCTAATTTTTTCTACATACATATATTAACATTTCTATTTTATATTTTGTTTTTACATTATGGTTATTTCGATCAAAATATGTAGATGTAAATAGAATTCTTTTCAAAAAAAATTATTTAAATTTAAATAGCATTATTGTTTTGAACTGAATTTAGCTTGATTGTTAATGATCATATTTATATTTCTAATATTAACTCCAATTTGATCAAAGACCAAATATATTTTTGGTATTTTTGTAAACGAGCTTGCTTAACACTTCCCTATTTCAAAGTTAATAAAATATCATTTCTATTGTCTTAGATTTGAAAGTAAGTATATTAAATAAGTAATAATAAATGAACATTATGATTAATATATTTCTAAAATAAAAATATATTACTTAAAAACTTGTTTACTTTAAATGAATAAAGTACTCATTTACTTGTAAATTTTAAAAATAGAAATTAATCTACATATATATAAAATATTTATTCTTTTTCCTATTTGCATACAAATTAATTAAAATCTAAACTTTAAACTACATAAATATTTTTAAAATATATATCCATCAATAATTAGTTTAGAATAAAGTAAAATCTAAAAATTAGACACATATAGAATCTTTTTAATTTCTAGATACATGTTTTTCTAATTTATTTCTACAAACATGCAACTGATATTTCTATTATCCATTTTTTTCCATTCTAAAAAAATCTAGATGTAAATAGAATTTTTTTAGATGCATGCAATCTTTCTAATTTTTTCTACATACATATATTAACATTTCTATTTTATATTTTGTTTTTACATTATAGTTATTTCAATCAAAATATCTAGATGTAAATAGAATTCTTTTCAATTAATCTAGATGTATATAGAATTCTTTTAATTTTTTACATACATAAAATCTTTCTAATTTTTTTCTACATACATAAAAGAATAATTTCTATTTTCTATTTTTTAAAAAAAACTATCATAAAGATTGATAAAAAAATTGGTTGCATATGCATTCTTTAGTTTGTGCACTAAATGCACAAAATAAATTGTATAGATTAAAACTTCCCGTGCTGGGCACGGGAATATACAATAGAAATATCAGTTACCAAGAATAGTCAACCATAAGCAATCAAATCTTAAACTCTGCAAAATTTCTTGCAAGCAATCTTTGTTCTGTCTTCGGCTGAAAAGGAAAAAAAGAATTTTAGATCTGAGATTGTTTAGATTGCCTTATTCGATTCAAAAAGCCATGGAAGTCACCGCAATTACATCTCCAAGAGGCCTAATGTTCCTTGATTCAGTACCCACATGCTTATCTCCACGAAAAACTCTGCACAGGTCCTCCAGTGGCCTCAATTTCGGTCATATGAACAGAATTCTAAATCTAAATGAAATTAATTAAAATTGAAATATAAATCAAAGTAGAATATTATAACTAATTTTGAATTTCAATTTACTTCTACATCTAAATCTAAATGAAAATGTAAATAAAAAATAGAAATCTCACCTGCAAAAATGTTACTCCAAAACTTCAATTTACTCCTATTCAAAAACTCCAATCTAATCCTCCAATAACCTCCACCTCTTCCTTCCTGCAAAAACATAAAATGAAAATGAAATGAGGAGCCTTGGTTTTATAACTTCTGAGAGGCTCCTCATATCCCCCAACAGACATCTCTTCACATTCCACGAATTTGTTTCAAATTCCCCCACTCCCCGCAAAAAAAAAGCATGAATGTGCATGCAAAATTATATTTAACAAAAAAAAAAAAATCATATTGAAATTATTTCGCCCCTATTTTTTCGGGCCCTATTTTTTCGGGTCCTACTTTTTCGGGCCCTACTTTTTCGAGCCTATTATTTCGGCCTCCATTTGGCTTCCTATTATTTCGGCCAGCTATTATTTCTGGAATTCTTTTTTAATATTTAATTTGGAAGTTTGTAACTGCTCCCAATTCTTTTTTATAGGTTCTAATAAGTCTTAATATGTATTATTAGGATATAATAGGTCTTATTAGGTAATGATGATTCTTGCATTACCAAATGACACATAACGACCTCATGATACATTTCTAGGTATTTTTATCCATATATATGTTAAGGAGACCTAGGGACTCCTACTAGGTCATTACAACTGTTATAGGTTGTAATAGGTATTCATATGTTTACTAGCACATAATAGGTATTGTCAAGTAATAATGAGTCTTACATTACCAAAAAACACATTAAGATCACTTATGTCAACTGTGTTTTTCAATACGTTATCCATACATGTGTGTCTTAAGGGGACATAGGAGTTGTAATAGGTCATACTATTTTTTATAGGTTCTAACAAGTCTTAATATGTATTATTAGGATATAATAGGTCTTATTAGGTAATGATGATTCTTACATTACCAAATGACACATAACGACCTCATGATACATTTCTAGGTATTTTTATCCATATATATGTTAAGGGGACCTAGGGACTCCTACTAGGTCATTACGTCTATTATAGGTAGTAATAGGTATTCATATGTTTACTAGAACATAATAGGTATTGTCAGGTAATAATGAGTCTTACATTACCAAACAACACATTAAGATCACTTATGTCAACTGCATTTTTCAATACGTTATCCATACATGTGTGTCTTAAGGGGACATAGGAGTCGTAATAGGTCATACTATTTTTTATAGGTTCTAATAAGTCTTAATATGTATTATTATGACATAATAGGTCTTATTAGGTAATGATGATTCTTACTTTACCAAATGACACATAATGACCTCATGATACATTTCTAGGTATTTTTATCCATATATATGTTAAGGGGACCTAGGGACTCCTACTAGGTCATTACGTCTATTATAGGTTGTAATAGGTATTCATATGTTTACTAGCACATAATAGACTGACCTTACCATCAACCTTAATAAAACTATATCCCATTTACTTTATTAACATTCTTAACTCTAATTCAAACTACTAAATTAAGTCATGAGTTCTAAATTGTAAACTAACATTTGCTAACTAAACTCATTTACTTATCTAGTAACAAATTTTTCTATCCCTATGTCCTAACTCTCATCTACACTCCCCATAATCATCAAAGCATTTACATCAAAATTTAGATTTTAGTCAAGAATTATATTTTTTTATTTCATGTATGTACATGTGTACACTTAGTTATCATTTAATCAAGAAATTTTATTTTATTTTTATTGCATATACATGTACATGTACGAATATTTATTTTTCACATTTGCATGAGCAAGTTACAATGTACATTAGATAGAGCTAAGATAATTTGTTTTGAAATACATATGTATGTTACATGATTGAATTTAGAACCATACATTTAATGTTGTGTATTTATATGTACATGTGTTTCAAATTAAATTTAACTTTTAATTGTTTTAATTTAAATAGACTTGTATGTTTATATTTGTATATATATGCATGTGCAGATCTCTAGATATTTATCACTCAGATTGTAGCTTCACATTCATATCCTCATATTTATTTTCATATATACATTATGGCATCCAGTTCTAGGGATCGTGCTCCTACATCCTCAGGGGATGTCAGTGTTCGTGGTGGGGGTTAGAGTGCTGAGTCTGGTACAGCACGTAGATCAACCTCCTCCACCCATGATAGATAGCAGTTATTTAGAGATACACTTGCGAGATTATCTCGTGCTATGCAAGTTTTGGATACCTCACTTTCCTCTTCTACCACCCTCCCTAATAGGGAGAAGGTCATAGCGATGCGAGAGGAGTTATTTCGTATGATTCAGACAGTTGAATCATACAACCCTTTTGATGATATGAGCATTGAGACATTTTATTCTTCTTTATCTCACTGTGTCACTGGCACTGTGAAGTACACATAGATTGAGACTGAGGTTTCCACCGGCATGGTGAAAACCATGTTTCCATCTTATGCAGATCATCACAAAGTCAGAGGCTACTCTACGACGAAGTGTACTGATCCACTCATCGCACCATTGATGTATCCTTGTTGGTTGGCTACTCATCATAGATGGCCACAGAAGGATGAGTTCCCCCTATATTTCTACAAACAATTGTTTGCAGAATTTCATTTACATTTTGATGTTGACTATACAGATTATCGAGGGCATGTTGGGTAGGGTCAGGGGAGACTTTTTGATAGATTTATACCCGCAGACACTCTTGCGCCTATTAACAAACAAGCAATGGTGGGTCCAAACCTTTTGGTTATGTCGAGAGGTCCACAGATGGCTACTGCAGGTGAGAGTGTTCCTGATGACACAATTAGGACACGGATTTTTTTGAGCATCGTCAGCATCGCCACACAGTTACACGAGATTTCTTCTGATCGATGTAGTCGATATATGCTACGATCTCGAGGTACCGCTCCCACAGCTGCATCATCTAGCACACCTGTTGATGATGATTATGGAGTTACAGACATACCTTCTCCTGTAGACATTTCTACAGTCTTAGAGGTGGATGCATTACATCGTTTGGCATCATATTTAGCATCTGATCTTTTAGATGCATATCAAGCATTATCTACACTCTCAGGGATTCCACTTCGTGACATGAGCTCTCAGATTAGACATATTTTGTCACGTACAGCAGTCCCAGAGGATTCATAGAGGCAGGAGGACATTCCTGCACCTTCTACTACTCCTACTGCTAAACAGGCCCAGGCTACAGCACCAGCCCCAGCTATTCAGGACCCTACAACACCCCCCCCCCCCCCCCCCCTACTCAGGATCTCAGTGGCACCATATAGCCTGGTCTATTTACTTCCATGCTTTCAGATCAGGGCCACACTATTGACTTGGATGCTGATACTATTTTTTCATTACATGATTCAGATATCAGTCAGATCGGCAGAGCATTACATAATGCTACAATAAATATCTCTATATGTTTAGATTTATTTTTATTATAGTAAATAATATGTCTATATGTTTAAATTAATGTACATATGTGTGTGTTTGTGTATGTGTTATAGGGTTTGAGTGATAGTATGTTACGTTTTGTTGATCTGCAGACACCGACAAATTCTACATGTCGTGAGTCCCAGGTATGTTACAATATATATATATATATATATATATATATGATTTATATACATGTAGATCTTGATATAATTTGTCTATACACATAATTAAATGGTTCACTTGTTATCATTTGACACAGGGTTCAGATGCAGCTGATAGACCCTTTTGGGGACAAGGCCCAAGATCAGGAGGGTGGATGTAGCTGATTAGATCATATGTGGCCTTTTATTTTATTACACACATGTTATGTCTAGATACATATTTATATGGACAGTTTGATGTTTTATATGTTATTTCCATATGCATACATTTGATGTCTTGTATGTTATTTTCAGATACATGGTTTATATGGACACTTTGATGTTTTATATGTTATTTCTAGATACGTGTTTATATCATGGACACTAAATGATGTTTTATATGTTATTTCCAGATACATGTTTATATGGAGATTTTGATGTTTTATATATGTTATTTCCAGACATTTGATCTACATGATCTATTTATATACATTTGATATGGGTACATTATATTCTCTAGATATATGCACATGAATGTTATTGATCTTTTAATGTAGATGTCTATTTTATTGATCTTTTGATGTCTTCATCTTTTATGTAACTTATGTATGTGTTATGCACATGTTTCTATATGTTATTCATATTTTCAATATTCAAGTTTACATGTATATGTATAGTTATTCATCTTAATGCCTTAATCTAAGTGTAATTAACTATATAATTTTAATGGTCGATGTACATAACAATATAACATATATTTAATGACATGTATTAATTAACTGTATAATTAACTATATTTAGTCTAATTATATTTAATGTAGATCATGTATTAACTATATTTAATGGCATGCCTTAATTAACTATAATTAACTATATTAAATCTAATTATATTTAATGTCTTAATAATTAACTCTATTTAATGACTTAATTAACTCTATTTAATGACATGCCTTAATTAACTATAATTAACTATATTTAACCTAATTAACTATAACTAACTATATTTAATCCTATTAACTATATTTAATCTAATTATATTTAATGTCTTACTAATTAACTCTATTTAATGACTTAATTAACTCTATTTAATGACATGCCTTAATTAACTATAATTAACTATATTTAACCTAATTAATTATAACTAATTATATTTAATCTAATTATATTTAATGTCTTAATAATTAACTCTATTTAATGACATGCCTTAATTAACTATAATTAACTATATTTAACCTTTAAATTAACTATATTTAATCTAATTATATTTAATGTCTTAATAATTAACTCTATTTAATTACTTAATTAATTGTATTTAATGACATACATTCTTAATTAACTATAATTAACAGCATTTAATTAATAAAATATAATGTACATGTAATATGTAACATAGTTCATATAACATATACATGTAAGAACATAGCCATTATATACAAACATAAAGAATGTGTCATATAAGAACATATTAAAATTATATATACATACAAATACTAAAAGGGTTGTCTTAAGGGGAGGTCCTAAGAGACCTGGTCTTAAATGAGATATCCATGTCGAATTTAAATTAAAATAACAATACATGTCTAATTTTGCATATGCAAGATAAATGATCCAATGTACAAAAATTTATAAAACAAATATCCTATCAATATTAAATATGAAAGTATAAGAGCTATACAGGCATAACTCAACTAGAGCTCCACAATAAGTACATAGGTAAACTAGAGCTCCACAAACAATGTATTGTTAGGATCCTCTCTACTTTTTATTATCTCTAGAAGTTTTTCATGTTCTTCAATAGGCAATTTCCACTTTTGATTTCCACGACGTCCTTTTCTTTGTACTGCTTCAAATTGTAATTTGGTTGCTATAACATGGTTACTGTAGTGTAAAACCTTTTCTCCAGGCTTGTATTCAATAAATTCAATACCACTACCAATTACCCTTGTTTGTTGATAATATGTTCCTTCAATAACAACTGATCCAATTGGATATGACTGTTCATCAGCATCTATAGTTCCTTCTAGCAACTTATGTTTTGCTTTTGTGCATCTTAAAAGATCATAGTCCACATTTTCCACATTATCTGGTAAGGCTTGAATTGCAAAAATATCTCTTGCATGTATATAAAAAGATAAATATAAATTAATTTTAAAACAAATATACATGTATATTAATTTATATATATGTATATATGCACACGAACCTGCCACAACTAAATAAAAAATGCGCTCATAATCAGCTGAATATACAAGATCATGAATGTCAATGTCAATGTCAACATGTTCAAAAGGAGGCTTTCTAACTATCTCCTTCAAATCCCAATGTGAAACATATCCATTCCCAATATTTCCACATGCACTCACTACATTGTCCTTAATGTAGTCATCACAAAAACATGTTTTCTCTCTTACTTTAAGTACTGGAGGTTTATGGTTTCCTATAGTCATCACTTGATGTGAACTTCTAATTCCAGGAATCGTTTGACAATTGTAAGGATTAGATCGATCTATATCTATTACAAATACAAAAACTAATTGTCATATTTCAAAATAAATATTTAATTAAAAACTCAACTTGATTTGAAAAAGATATTAAAAATAAATATAACTTAGTTCACCTTTCAACTCCCAAAAGTAACGCTTATTGTATTCAGTATCTCGAGTATCAAAATGAACTTTGCACCATTCAACAATTTGATTTGCGCTCTCTATCCTATTCCCTATATGTACATACAATATGCATGTATATATAAAATTTAAAATATATGCTATTAGAATATTAAACATGTACATTTAAAAAATGCATATATTTACCTGCAAGTTCATGTTGTCAAAGCGCACATTTTATACATGCTCCTACTCCATCATGCTCCCCTTTTCCGTGTCCACTTTCAAAAAAATTCCATAAAAACTTAACATTGGTTCTAGCATGTTGCATTGCTAACCAATTAAATGCTTTTGCAGATTTGAATTGTCCTGTGAACGTGAAACATGATAAGTATCTACAATTATCCAAGTACATGTATCAAATAGAAATAGACATGTTCAAATATAAATACAAGTTAAAATAAAGTTAAATAAATGTGTAACTATTTCGTGTATACTAACCTGCACATCCATCAAACCAAATCCAGTGCTCTGAAACATTTATTCCACAATTTCTGAGATCTTCAGAGAACATTGCAAAACAATGAGCCACATAACTCCTGTCATGAACTTTATCATCACTAATATAGAAATGAACCTCTTTGATGATGATGCATTCATTTTCATCCAATCTTTCTATCTGATCCACCTCAAATTTTGCATGTCTATAGGTCACTTGCACAAATATTGCAACTTGTTCAGAATGATAATATTGGCTTTGGAGCTCTGTATGAGGTGCAAATGAATAATTCTCAGAAAAATCTACAACTGAAAGTATACAACCAGGTGGAAAACAATTTTTGGAATCATGAAACTGTTTAGCTTGCCATCGTGCACCATGACAATGTTGGATATGTGGATATATCAATGGACGGAACTTGGCCATGAACTCATCATAATGCAATTCACTCTCCTTCAATACAATTTTTTTGGATTTATCCCCTCTATTATTTTGGTGTGTCTCATATTCATATCTCATCCATGAAATTGGTGTGAATTCATTAATATTCTCAACTTGCATAATTTCAGAAAAATTGTGTAAATTTGCACAATCTTCACACTGATTTTTGATGTATTGCACTTTGAATTCATCTGAATCTTCTAATTTATCACATAATATGGACCTCACAAATTGTGTTGTATTGCTAGGGATGACCAAATTAGGATCAAGTATTGCCATAACTTTTTTAAATGATTGCAAGTGTAGACCAAATTCAACATGATTTCTACAACAACAAGTTTCTCACATCTTATTTATGCGTACAAAGGAAGGACGTAAACTCTCAAATATTCTCTAACATATTTTGACATTTGAAAATTCTTGTTTGAATGCTTCAAAAAGTTCACTTTGAGTTAGATCTATGAAACGTTTTGGATGTTCAATTTTGGCCCCTGTTTCTTGATCTTTAATTTGTATAGTATCACGCCTGTTGGAAGAAACACGAGAATGTGTGGTCCAAAATTCAATAACTTGTCTTTTTACTTCTTCAAAAATCTTGTCTTTTTGAGGAACTCTACAAATATTCACCCAGTTATTCTCAATGTTATCATCTAGCATATTTCTCCTCTTGATGTATCTCTGGACAGTTCTTCTAGATATATGTAGTACATCAAAAATTGCACCTACATATTTTCTATGTGTCAATTTTCTACTAGATATAGTAGTCATCAATGCTCTACGTGCATTACTCAAATCACCTCCTCGAGTTGTGTTGTCAATTTTGTTATAAGCATTTTGCAAATTTTCAACTATTTTTTTATTAATATTATGGGCATGGCTTTTCCTATTATCAACACCCAACAACTCTAAAATAGGTCTCATATCTTTTCTCTTAAATAACTTGACAAATAATTGTGCCTATCCATATATACTTTTATCCTTGAAATATTCATCCCACATGTTCTGACAATGCTTTCTGATAGTGTTATCATTTATCATATCTTTAGATGGAATTTGGTTAAAAAGTAGTTCTTCATCCAAATCCATCAAATTTTTTATGCTTTCTAATTTGTCTCTATCAATAGAACTACCAATTTCTTCCTCTTCATTACTTTCATTTTCTTCATGAATCTCATCATGTTCAGGAATTTCAGTAGGTTGGTTTTGAGCATGTTTTGTATGGCCTTTCATTTTGTCATCTCTTTTTCTATCATATTTCCTTGATCTTTTCCTTTTACTACCCATTGAATATTTCAATCTATAGAAAAAAAAAAAAATTAGATTTCACTAAATATCAGCTAATGGTTCAATATATAATACATAAAAATAAAAATAATTAGAAGAGAAAAAAAGCACCTTCAAAATATTCGATCCTTTGCAATATTGATTAAATCCACAAAACAGTTCTTGAAAATTGCTTCAAAATTAATTGTTTTTTGCAAATCTTCTTCCAATTTTCGCTGTCCCTGTATATTTAATTTTTTTAAAAGGGAAAACAATATTTTTTTATATCAAATAGTCACATTAACCGCTAGCGGTTTCTCCTACCGACAGGCATTTCGGTCGAAACTGTTACGGTCAAAATAGTTCCGGCCCAAACAGTCTATGTGGCAGCCTATGTGGCAGCCAAACAAGCAAAAATCAAAACTTCTATAAACATCTCACTTTGAAGGCCAATTTGACCTACTAAATTGAAGTATTTTTTAAAACTAAAAATATAATTTTGTAGTTCTTAGAGTCACAATTATGATTGTATAATTTTTTTTAAGTTTTGATAATTAATAATATGTTATAATTTGAAAATATTACAAGTAGGTATCTTAAGATTCAGGAAGATGTCTATTCAAAAATAAGAAAAAAATAGTAAATCATGTTAAAAAAATTTTAAAAATTTTATGGTGCACTAGAGGAGAGAGTCTTCTTTAAGAATATGTAATTTTTTTAAAAAAATATGTAGATTTGATGGAAAAAGTTTGACGAGAGAAAAAAACTGTCTATTTCTGATAACTTTGACTTTGACCAGTTATAACTTCAAAAATATTAGCCAAATTTCAATTTTTCTTTTTTAGTGCACTAGGTATACATGTTAACTCTAACATATTCCAAAATCAAACCAAAATATGAATATTTTCATATATTTGTTTGACTGGAAAAAAACTCTATATTTTTAGTATTTTTAAAAAATTCAAAAATACACTTTAAAAATTCAAAAATAAATAAAATTTTCACTCAATTTTTTTTTTAAAAATTATAGACATAAACTTCATCCAATTTTACACATTTCATTAGTTTACATCATCTTCAAATTCTAAGCACAAATGCCACTTTTATTTCGTTAAAGTTGAAGACTTTGAATTTTGATATCACTTCTCCTTTATAAAAGGTGACACAGGTTTGTGCTTTTACCTAGTCAGTCAAATTATGTATTCCACTGCCAATGCTTCAAGCTTAGTATACCATCTTCTCCTCTTCACTATCCCATTCTTCCTCTTCACTGCCCCATTCTTCCTCTTCATTATCTTACATTGTTTGTATGGTTAACAATATTCAGAATGTGATCACACAATTTTTTTGGTACTTTCTTTTGGTTTTTGTTCATTCTTAATTCCAGAATTCTCAAGTCATACCACTCCTGTAAGAGATGCATCTTCTTTTGTTAGTACCTCCCTTGTATTTGCCAATTTTACATGCCCAAATCCAATGGTAGAGCCTTGATTTTGGATCACTCCAACAATTTGATTATAATTGGACTTATAATCTAAACTGACACCACTTGAAAATTATGCTCTAATCCATACAAACTTTGTTCCTTGTCCATATGAAATTTCCACCTTCAAAACCATGTCTTTTTAGTACTATTTTGCTACTTCCATGGGTCTTTGTATCTGCATTTGTAATTAGAAACCTGTCATCGAATGTTTTAAGATGCTTCGTCTTTTGACATGGAAGCATCATCACTATCACTTCATCTAACCATCTTCTTAAATGTTAACTACCATTTTGATTCAGGTTATCATGATATCCTTTTCTTTGTAATCCATAAGAACTTATCATAGTGGGTTACCTCTCTATAGTCCTTTTGAATAGTCCACTCTTGGCTAATATCATATAAATCTTGATCTTTATTCATGCGCTCTTAAAACTCTAAAACCATATGTTGTTGTAGACATATGTCTTATTCCTCACAAAAGATCCTGATCCAAACAAAAAGCTCCTTTGACATTGTGAATCAGAGGCTATAATGTTGTTAATCTTTCAATCTGCACTATTAGAATGGTAGTGAGTTGAAACACCTTTCTTCTTTGAATGCATGTTAGGATCTCCCTCATGATGCTAAATATTACAACATTTTGTAGCAAGCCAACTTCCACTTGGATGAATTCCAAATTGATACTGTAAATTTGTGATGAAAGAGTCTTCACAATTTTGGCATTGAATAGATTCAATTTCTTCTATCCTGACTCCTTGGGCATCTGTTATGTTGTAAGAATCCTTTGCAAATCTGCCTTCAATTTTTCAGTTTGCCTCAAGCCAATTTTGATAAACATGGCATACGAGATCTAATACTACTTCAAAGTTTTGTTTGATGTTTTGGATGCTTTTTTTGAAGAACAAATACCAATATAATTCAAAAAAAAATGAAAGTACAATGCAACATAAAATGAACAACTAGCTAACTTAAGGAAAGACCATTGTATTGCAGGTATTTAGGATTGAAACTATTTTTTACATTCTTGATAAAAGTCATAAATTAGACTAATACAAAATTAATGAAAATGGTATTGCATCATATAAACAAGACCTTTATCATACCCATTTTATTGCAAGCTGATAAGTACTAAAACTAAAAATTGAGTTGTTACTCTCACACATGAAAGCAAAGCTATTGTTTGCTTCTTTAGTCTGATTTCTACATTGCCCCAAATCTATATTTATAATAGAAGTTCTTATCCAAATATTTAAGAACTTTTATATTATTTAACATGCATTCCTAAGATTATAATAACTCTAATTTTGTAGTCCAATAAATATTTGACATGATAAGCCTTGGAGAAATCAAATAAGGATAAGGACCATTAAATATTTGTTGAAGTTTTCAATACTCTAAACTACACCTTTCTAATGATGCATGTGTATTGGTGATTGTGATTACAACTTCCAATATTCCCCCTTAATCACAATTACCACCATTTAGGATTCCCAAATGATCTCTTAGGTGCTCAAAGCTTTCTCATCTTATTGGCTTGGTTAAAATATACATACACTAATCTTCACATCTGCAATAATCCAAATATAGCTCTTTGTTGTTAATTAAATCTCAAATAAAAAGGTATCAATTGTCTATGTGCTGGCTCCGTTTATGAAATGCAAGATTCTTGGATAATGCAATCGTTGATTTATTGTCACAAAAGATCTTTGTGGGTTCCACTTGTTTATGCCTCAAATATGCTAACACTATTCTCATCCAAATTGCCTAACATGTTTCTCCTGATGGTGCTACATACTCTGCCTCTACTAATGAAAGAGTCACAATAGGTTGTTTCTTGGATGCCCAAGATACTACACCTATTCAAAAATTAAATACATAACCAAATGTGCTTTTTCTATCATCAAAACTACCTACACAATCACTATCTAAGTACCCTATGAGTTTGAACTCATCCAAACATGAATAGTGAATTCCATAATTTCTTGTTCCATTCACATATCTCAAAATAATTTTCCCCACTTGCCAATGAGAGTCTTTTCGAGATGCCATGAACCTTCAAATAAGACTCGTGCCATATTATATCTCACCTTGTGGTAGTTAAATAAATTAAACTACTAATAAGTCTTTTGTATGATGTTGGACCAACATTAGATCCCATATCATCCTTGGTTAGCTTCAAACCTCTCATAGTTGGTGATGGTGTTGATTTTTTATTGATCATATTGAACCTTTGCAATATATCATTACCATATTTATCTTATGAGATAAATATACCATTCTAATCTTGCTTCATCTCAATGCAAAGAAATTACTTCATAAGACCTAGATTCTTCATTTCAAATTCCTTCTTCATAGCTTCTTTGAACAAGTCAACTGATAGATCACCTATAAATATCAAATCATCAACATACAAACATAAAATTAGAATTTTACCTTGTTCATTCATCTTTGTGTATAGCGTAGGCTCACTATTGCACCTACTAAACCCATCCTATATGAGATAAGAACCAATTATGTTATACCATTCTCTAGGAGCTTGTTTCACTCCATAGAGTACTTTCTTGAGTCTATAAATCTTATTTTCATGTCCTAGAACCTCATATCCTTGTGTCTGCTTCACATATACCTCTTCTTCTAGAAAACCATTTAAAAATGTAGATTTGACATCCATTTGATATACTAACCACTTATTCTAAGTTGTAATTGCCAATAGTGTCTACATTGTATCCAGATGAGCCACTAGAGCAAATGTTTCATCATAGTCAACTCCACATAGTATCTTTTACCACAACTGTTGCCTTATGCTTTTGTATATCTCCATCTACATTTATCTTAGTCTTATAAACCCACTTTACTCCTATCACATCATTTCCTTCTGGAGTGTTTACTAAGTCCTATGCATGATTCTTTTTAATAGCATCAATTTTATCATCCATAGTATGTTTCCATTTTTTATCATTAATTGCATCCTCAAAATAAATTGGATCATCTACTTTTGAATATAATGCAAAAATAGAAAGTGGATCAACATTATTCTCACCTTTGTTTTGATCATAGATGTCCCTTAAGCTTCTTTTTCTTGGTCTTCTTGAGACTGATAATGTTTCACTTGGAGTAGATCTTGAATCATGTGGGCTTGATGGTCCTCCATCAAGAGTTCTTACTAGAGAGGCTATTTCTTATGCACCACTCTGTTGAGTTTGAGTGGGTACAAGAGGAGTTGATGTGTGAGCACTCATTGGAATTTTAGATTGTACATGCTACAACTTCTACCCAACACTCATTTGACATATTCTTAGCCTTCAACATACTCCTGGCCATGTCTATAATAGTTCTACTCTTTCTCTCTACAACACCATTTTAATGTTGTGGAGTGTACTTGGCAGTAAATTTCTTTTGTATTCCATGATCCTTGCAAATTTTGAGAAACACATTTGAGATGTATTCACCACTTCTGTTAGTTCTTAAAATTTCAATATAATATCCATTTTTCTTCTTAACTAAAGAATTGAATTGACCAAATATATCAAAAACATCAGTCTTATGCTTTAAGAAATAAACCCATGTCTTTCTAGAGTAGTCATAAATAAATGTCAAGAAATAAACACTTCCACCAATTGAGGGTGTCTTCATTGGTCCACAAATCAAAGTGAACTATCTCTAAGGGTGTCTTTGCTCTTATTGACCTGCCAATAGAAAAAGTCTCTCTATATTGCTTTCCCAAAATACACCCTTCACATACTTTATCTAATTTTTCTATCAATGGAAAACCTTTTACCATATTCTTTTTATGGAACAAATTTAGGCTAGTAAAATTTAAGTGTCCAAATCTTAAATGCCAAAGCCAGTTCTCATCTTTTATTTTTGATTGAAAAGCTACTTGAGATAAAATCTTGAGTGATTTCTTGTGCAAATTTAACCCTCAAATCTGGTGTTATCCTTAAGGGAAACATTTTATTGTTCATCATTTGAACTTTTGCTATTAACCAATTTCTTGGAAGTTGATCCAAGATTATACATTCTTTATGTTTAAAAAAAACTTTATATCCCTTTTGAACAATTTGTCCAATGCTCATCAAATTATCTTTTTTTGGTTGTTGATTTGGGTCATATCTTAGTCTTGGCTAGCTCTATTTGGATTACATCAAAGGTTTAGCATAATGTTCATATCTTTTATTGTTATACATCTTGGCTGACCTAGTTGATGTTTAACCTTCGTAATGTGTATAAAAGAAATTTCATTTTGTAGTTGTGAGGATATGTTAGAGATGGAAGGTATGTAAGGTGGTGCGAATATAAGATAATGTACTAGTATTTGTACTCTACATCTAAGGAAAAAATTGTGCTTCATCAAACCTGTATCGATATTGCAGATGCTATTCTAGTCTTTCTTTCTTTTATTCTCTAACTCAAAAAAAAATCATTTATAACTTCTAGGTGTGAGAATTCTCAAGTCTCCATTTATAAATTATCATTATCCATAGATATTTTAAAAGTAGGATACAAATGCTTAAAGTTTCTAGGTTAAAGAAGTTTATGTGTGCCTTAGACAAGATGCAAGAGATTATATGCAATATTGTTGAGTATTTTAAGACTCAAATCTTCAATCATAGTCCTCATGATATAATACATTTTTAGTGTAGATCAATGAGCTTATTATCATAATAAATAATAAGTACAAAATTAATGATGTAAATTTTATTGAAAGATATACACTGATCTTTTTGGTTTCTTACACCACTTCCTTTGCATCTAGGTTTGGAAAATGATGGGGTTTATAGCTCAAACCAAATACATGGTATAGAGTCATTAAGTAAGTTCATGATGAAATATTGTGATAGTATTACTAATTTTCTTATTTAAGGGTTTAATATTGATTGAGGATGTTAAAGGTGAAGACGTTAATCCTACCTTATACCAAAAAAAATGTAGTAAGAATTCTTTTGAGATTTCTATATATTCACATGGTTATACATTACATGGAAATGAAGAGAATATTGAAATCTAAGCACATGGAACTCTAAATATGGATTTTTAGTGCTTACATTGTAAGAATTGATACCCTTGGAGTATTTTGATTCAAACTAGGTAGGTTTAAAAAATAATAATAAATTAATAATAGCATATATTTTCTATCTTTATTCAAACCTAATTTTATGGTGTTGTAAGAAATAAAAAGCTATTATTTTACAACTTATAATGGTGAAAATGGGATACATCATCAAAAATGTAGGAGAACCAAGATTCATTCATAAGAGAGATTGGATTAGTACAAAGGGAAGCATCAATGCATGATCTTCTTAATGTGGAGGATCCCTTGACTTTTGTTCCTCCTTTCCCTAAGAGAAGAAATCATGATCAAATCTAGTCTATAAAAGTAAGTTCTAAGAAATGAGTAAGAGTGAAAGTAGCCCACCATTAAACATAAAAATAGACTATGGAGAAAATTAAAATTAATTAGGTATGAGGTGACTAAAATATACAAACCTTGAAATTTTGAAGGCCCTAGGTGTTGACGATCATTTTCACATGAGACAACGGATAGGAATTTGAGTTGCAATTTTCCCTCTTGAAATAGTAATTAAATTATTCCCAAGGTTCCTTTAGGTTGTTTGTCAACCACCTGGGTAACACAATCGAAAACTTATGTAAATTTTTGTGAGGAGGCCTTTGCTAGATATTTAAGTATAGGTTAGAAAATAATTTACTAACTATACATTCTTGGATTGGATTTACTTCACTTTTATAATGGTTTAGCACACATTTAGTGTGTTTTAATGCTAGATGTACATTTAATTTGGATTTCTCTATTTTCTCTCATTTCTTTTCATTCATCATAAATGGAATTATGTTAGGATCTAATGGATCCTCCTTAGTATTCCTATTTCATATCTTAAAGATTGAGGTAAGACCTTTTCTCTTGGGTCCTTTCTCTTCTTTCATTCACCTAGAATCCTTTTTCCATGCCAAAATAGGGTTTTCTCAAGATCTGCATGGGATTTCCCAAAATTGTTGATTGTTCTAGGACCCTAGGGGCTCTTCCTAGCATGTTTTTTGTTTTGGTATGTAGGTTTTGGGACTCTTTTTGGTTCCATTGACTCGTTGTGCTTTCTTCTTCCTTTTACTTTGTGGGTTGTTACTTTTCTTGGCATGGTTCTTACCTAAATATATCATACAAAGGTGGGGTCTACCCTTTTGAGACAAGGTTTCATTTTGTGCCTTCTTTATGGGTTTGGTTCAACTTACTCCTTATTTCCTATATTTGATGGCCTAATAAGGTGACAAGTTTGCATAGTGAGGTGGAGAAGTGTTATGGGGTGGACATGAACTTTGGTTCATTGTTTCCTTACCTTTGTAGTGGTTTTTTGGATATGAATGTGAATAAGGTGTGGGTATTCCTTGTATTTTCCTTCTGTTTTTATCCTATGGAGGTGAGATCCTCTACTATTTCTTGGTGGAAGAATTTTCACAAGAGAGTGGTGGGATCTATGGAAGAGTACCATTGTTGTTCCTTGATGATTGGTTGTGGAAGCCATTTCAAACCCCATTCTAAAGGTATTGGGATCCTTGCCAAAACCCAATGCTTAGGTTAAGGGATCTTTGAATAACAATTATGATTCTTCCAATGAGAGTATTTTGTGTTATTTGATTATTGGAGAAAGTAAAGGTTATAAGAGCCTTTCTCTGGTTTCTTCAATCAGGAATGGGCCTAAATAGAAATTTAAAATAGACAAATGAATAAGAGATTTTTATAAGCCATGAGAACACCAAACACAAGAAAAGTGAAAACTTGTACTAAAAATATTTTGACTAGAGTAGTCAATCGATAAGAAATAAGGTTTGAAACCCACTAAAAGGACCACATATGAAGAACACTGGAATTTAGTAAGGAACCCTAGTTTGTTACCTAAGCAACAAAGTTATACCTAGAAAAAAATATTCCAAGAATATAGAGACTAACAAGGAGTTTTGAAGGGTTCTCATAACCTTTTACTAGTAGAAATGTATTGAACTTTTTAAGTCAAGGAAAGGGGCTACAAGAACCTTGAAAGAAATATGTATTGGAAGGTCTCCACAAACCCAAACAACTTAAGTGTACAAGTAGAGAAAGAAGCCTAACTATGGTCCAAGATATGAAGAATCATCAAGTTTTGAAAGGTACCTTGAGAACTTTTAAAAGATAAACTGCCAGGAATGAGAAAATTTATAGAAGAGTATTGAAAAAAACATATATTCTCAAGTTATGGGTGCCTACTAAAGCTCATGAAATTTTATTATTAAGGTCAAGTGTACCTTTGAAAACCCGGATCTTTAAGTTGTAAAACTTTAGGCTTATTGGAATTTTATCTCATTCTTTGTATGATGATATATTCTAGATTGTTACCATGCAAATGGTTAGCCATTGTTCTAAAATGTCAGACTTTATGCAACTCTTTGTTGATATTGAATTTAAGAACTCTCACTAAATCTATTTATTAAAAAAAATGGTACAACTTAAAAATCTATTTTCCCACTAATAAAAACACGATAATTTTGAACTTACATTTTTTTAAATAATAAGATACAAGTAAAATATCTATTATCATCAACTTCTATTGAAGTTGAGAGGCTACCCAAAATCTCATCTTTCAACCTGTACAAAATCCTACACAAGCCTGTGTGACCATCAAATTAAATATATAGATGTGACTATTACCTACAAATTCTTACAGAAGCAACAATCTGTTACCATCAAGTTTAATCTCCGGATCTGACTATTGTCTATAATAATTTTTAGTCAGTCTCTCGCTGACTTGAATTTTCTTTCTCAATCTTGATTTTATTTAACTAATGGTAGACTTTTCCTTATGTTGGGTTTCACCATGGACACTCGCCTGTGAATTTTATTCGCTGTTATGCGAGCTTTCCAGCAATATACCTGAGAGACATGTCTGTGTGTGTAGTAGCGATCCTTGTGCTGCAAGCATTCCTTCCAGCACAAGCCCAATCAAGTTTTACCTTCAACAAATTCAATGTCTCCACCCTTTACCAGGTTGAATATTCCTCAATCCATTCTGGTGCCATCTGCCTCACCAATCAAACCCAACACGTGTCCAGCCGAGTTTTATATCCTCACCCTCTGCGGATGAAATATCCCACCTCAAAAAACAAGAGCTCATCCTTCAGCACCACCTTCGTATTCGCTATGGTTCCTTATTCTTCCGATCCTTCGCGCAGCAGCGGGCAGGGGATGGCCTTCATCATAACGCCCACCAAGTCTCCAGTGAAAGATTCTTCATCTCACTTCCTCGGCTTTTTCAACACTTCTACCATTAGGAAGCCTTCCAATCATCTCTTTGCCGTCGAGTTCGACACAATCCTCAACATGGAATATCTAGACATTGACAACAATCATGTCGGCGTGGATCTCAACGACCTTAAATCTGTGAAGTCTGAATCTGCGGGGTACTGGATTGGCAACCAATTTAAGGAAATAGATCTCAAGAGTGGACACAACATTCAGGCTTGGATTGACTACGATCATACCCAACAGCAATTAAATGTTACTCTAGTACAAGCTGGATCACTACGACCCCAAAAGCCTCTCATATCTCTGAAAAATATGATTCTGTCCGACATTCTTGAAGAAGAGATGTATGTTGGTTTTTCTGCATCAACAGGAACTGTGCTTGCAGATCACTGTGTCCTCGCTTGGAGCTTCAGCACAAATGGGTCCGCGCCTGAGTCGGATGTATCTCATCTTCCATCCCTTCTTAAGGGCGAGAAATCCAACTGGAGACTTATAGCGGGTATTGCAACAGCTCTAGTATTGTTTCTGGTTGCAGCAGGGGTCTGTATGTGGAAGAGAAATAAGTGCAGAGAAATTAGAGAAGAATGGGAGATGGAGTATTGGCCTCACAGTTTTGACTACAAAGAACTACGAATTGCAACCAAGGGCTTCAGAGAAGATCAAGTTGTGGGCAGGGGTGGTTTTGGACGGGTATACAAAGGAGTACTCCCTGCTAATGGTCAGGAAGTTGCTGTAAAATCCATCTTTAGGGAGAGTACTGAAGGCCTCAGGGAATTCATAGCAGAGATTTCAACTCTGGGGCGTTTACAACACCGAAATCTTGTACAAGTGAGAGGGTATTGCAGGAGAGGAGCAAATTTATTCATAGTGTATGACTACATGCCTAATGGGAGCCTGGAGAAGATGATAATTAAGAAGATGAAGAACGTGCTTACATGGGCTCAGAGGTACACAATTCTGAGGGACGTGGGGGCAGGGTTGGAGTATCTTCACGAAGGGTGGGAGAAGATTGTTGTGCACAGAGACATCAAGTCCAGTAATGTTTTGTTGAACTCTGAATTTAATGCAAAGCTGGGGGACTTTGGGCTTGCTCGGCTGTACGAGCATACGGAGAACCCACAAACTACTAAGGTGATGGGTACTCTTGGGTACATTGCACCGGAACTTGTACACACAGGAAAGGCCACTCCCAGCACAGATGTGTTCAGCTTTGGTATATTGATGTTGGAGGTTGCCTGCGGAAGGAAGCCTGTGGATCCTTCGCTCGATGCTTCGCAGATTGTAATGGTGGACTGGGTGAGAGAGCTGTATCGAGAAGGTAAACTTATGGATGCAGCTGATCCCAAACTTGGTTGTGAATATGTTGGAGAAGAGATGGAGAAGGTGCTGAAATTAGGACTGCTGTGTTGTAATTATCAGCCGGAGGCGAGACCATCAATCAGACAGGTATTGCAGATAATTGAAGGGCGGGCGAGTCTTCCCAGTTTAGGTCCTTATGAGACGAGTGGAGGAAGAAATAGTTCATTTCCAAGAATGGGAGTATCTTTTTCCTCGATTTCCATCTCTGCAGAGGGATGATAGTGGAGAGTCTTAACAAAATCCGTCATAATTTAGTAGAGGGTTTCATCCCATGTTTTGATTGAATGTACTGATCGGAAGAAGATGGGTACTTCTTTTGTAGGGAGTTGTTGAGCAGACAGTCATGTTTCGGCAAAGCTACCATTGCCTTTGTCACAGTAACTGGTGCTGAGTGTTAAATTGCAAGACCAAGGTATATTGATTTAAAAGAGTGGTTCACAGCTGTGTTCATCGTTTGACTGGTCATTTTTAGTTATTACTGAGTCATGTTTTGTTTAACCTATTATTTTTATTTTGGTTAATCGTCACATAGGAGGTAAATAGGAGATAACTCTCCAGTTAATCAGGTGTTGATTTCCAGTCGGTAGGAGATAATGAAGGGAGAATTTCTAGATCACTAGTTTTAAGGGATTAAGAGTCTATGGGCCAGGCTTGACCGCCATATTGGAAGGAAGCATTGAATAATACTGGTTTCCAGTGGGCCCAGCCACTCTTAGCCAATAGCCTGGGGCCACTGTTATGCATTGGGGTCAGGCTATTGGCTAATAGTGGCTGGGCCTACTGGAAGCCAGTATTATTCAATGCTAGCGTGCCAATTAAGCTGCTCGAGTCTTCCTAGAAGGTCTATGGGAGATAGAAGATGTAAGAGACTAGTTTCAAAGATGAGTAAAGATATGAAGATGCTTAAATAATTATCATAGATAGAGCAGATTTTTTTTTCATTTGTACGGTTGAAGTATTAATTGTATCATAATTCAATGTTGTTGTTTTTATCATAGTGTTGGATGTGAAATCTAACTGTTCATTTTTATTTTTCTGCTGACTTTTCATTTTATCTTCTCATCTGTCTCTCTGTTTTCTGTTGACTAATATTATATAAAGACAATAGTCTGTATAAGCTACAATGACTAAATAAAAATTGATTCTCTACTTTTAGTGGGCTTAACAAAATTGGTGAACCTCGTTAAAACTTGTGTCTTTATTGTATGTTTCCAATTTATCTGCTGTTATCTGTTTTTAACAATTGTTATTAGAATTAGAACGTGTAAGATTCAGGAGAGCGGACTAGTACCAAGGCAAGAAGAATCTTGTTAAAAATAAGACTGCAAAGGAAATCAAAATGGAAGAGTAATGTGCTGCAAAACATGTTTCCATTTGGGTGTTTCCAGCATCTATAATACGAGGAACATCAGAAAATTACTGCCTTGACTGGGGGTGTATGGACGAAATGCAAACGGCATCAAACCAAATCATGTGTTTGCTCAGATTACACCAAATTCATAATTGTTAATTTGGTTGCAAATTTGGCTACTGGTATGCAGGAAGCCCTGGAGTAATGACAAATCAAGGGCATGCGTTGGCATTTGAGGGTGCTATATCAAATATGTTTTCTTGGAAATATTAGGGTTAGATTTGTCTCTTTCTTGATTTAAAATCTTATCCAGGATGTGTACATGCCACAAGAAATTGAATATGGCTACTGTCATGCGAAAGTGATTCATTGTGCATTGCGTTCATTACAATGCATTTGATGTAGGTAGAAATATTTTTACTTTGAACTTCACAATTCATAGGAGTCATTGGTTATTATACGTTTCGACCATTACATCAATTGATGAAGTTTTCATTGGTCAAAATTGATCTCAATGTACATTCTAACTTTTTTACTCTTAAATAAAAGATTCGGAGCAAATGGTTAAGCATATTGAAAATAAAAGATTCAAAGCAAATTCTTAAATATGTTGAGAATTATTGATCACAGAATTATATTTTCATTGTTTTTCATTCAAACCATACAATTGATTGGGTATGCAAGAATTTTGTGAGGTATATTAAAATAAAATTTATGATATAAAAGTTATTTTAAATAAGTGTCATGTACTTGTTGTTAAAGTGCATTATAATAAAATAACATGTATAATAATTAATTATTGAAATATAATTTTTTTATAATAAATTTATAATAATTCAAACATAATTAAATTTGTAATTATAGAAATTTGATGTTATAATAGTTAAAGATATGGTAAACCAAAGTTTTAAAAATAGATTTATAATAAAATTATTTATTAGTATTGAATTATTTATTATATTATATTTTGGTACTATAAAATTTCTTCATATTAATTATATATGTTTGTTTGATTTCAATTTTTGAAGATAAGAGATATCTATTTTGTAAAGTAAACTAAATATTCTTTTTCTTTACAAAGCAATATGGAGAAGTGTTTCTAGGCATGAGCCTACAACACAATGGTAAATTGTAAGCCTCTTATCTGGGAGGTCTTAGGTTTGAATCTATTTAAGCTTAGGTTTCAATCTATTTAAGTTAAATAAATAAACTATTAATCCAAATACATAATAAATAATATTGGTCTCAAAATCAATGCCTTTTAAAATATTGAGACACAAATAAAACCCTTTATAAATTAAATGTCTATTATCATAGTCCTCTTTGAATTTTGATAGTCAACCCAAAATATAATCTTGCATGGAATACAACCATTTCAAAAAAAATTTAATATTATAGAAAAAAAACTATGTGCATTTGTACATGACTTTTGAACTTTGTCTTTGAGTATGTATAAAATATACAATAATTCTTAGTCATGTAACTCATTGAAATTTTGAATCTTGTTTCTTGACCTTGGTTTCATCTAAATGTTGCATTTGTATGGCCTTAAAAAATTACATACACCTTTTATTTGGTGTTGTGCAAATGTAATTTCTATATTACATCTTAATTTGCATCATAGCTATACTATTCAAATTTGTCAAAAATACATTTGTTGTTAAAGAATATCTTGTTTTGTTTAATTTATAAGTTCCAAGATTGATATTTTTTTTATTTTTAGCTTTTATCATTTGATTGATTATTAAAAAATTGGGTGATAGTTGAAATCAAGTTGTGTCCTATTTTTTCTATTAGAGGTTCTCAATCATTTTGAATTAAACAAATTTGTTTAAGTCTCTAAATAGTTCTAAGACTAAAAAGGTGCTAAATTTTGATGTGGAAATTTTTTAAGTATATAGCATATAGAAATGTCTCATCAAATATCATGAAAGGATACAACATCCAAGGAAACACTTCCTAAACTAATCTAAGAAAGTGAAATATTTCTTGGAATTAGACTAATTAAAAACTTTCTTGGAATATATTTCTCAATTCTTTAATGTGAAACCTTCCACTACTATTTAGGATAAGAAGACTAATAGAGTTATTTTTCCAAACTATTAAAATATGTTTCTATATTTGTAAATGATCCAAAGATAAGAAATTCTAAATAGAAGTTAGTATTACTATATGACATGTTGTGATGGTTAAGTTGTTGCATTGTTGTCCTTGCCATCGAGGTTCAAATATCATGGGGATGAGGTCTCCCGTTTGTGGCCTCACTGGTTCATAGCTCCAGGTCAAAGCCTTTACCCCTCTTAAAATAAATACTATATGAGACATACACTTTATGATGGGTTGTGAGGAAAGCAAGCATAATTTCTTCGTGAAAATATTTTTCTAGTCATAATTTGATGTAATTTTAAAAGATTAGTTCTTTTTTAATCACATTATAATCTTTTTTATTGATCTCATCTACAACGGAAGAAAAAAATAGCTAGGCAATTGTAGTGCTCCATAACATTACTAATGGATTTGATGGAAATCAACTAGTTGAAATTCAATATTGACTAGATTAATAGATGTTTAACTAGATGTGATTATTAATTAGATCATGTTTAATTTTTTAAAATATTGTCAAATTAAAATATTTTATGTTCATGAATTAAATGATTATTAATTTAGATGTTGTTTATCAATTTTTAAAATATTATCTGTTTAAATGATCAAATTTTATCTTTTTCAATTATTCATATAAATAATAAAAATCTATTGATTTTTCATTATTGAATTTAATTTCAAGAGGGCTTAAATTTAATAGTTGATCATAATTATCAATTTTTTATAAACATTAGAACTAATACCTTTTAAAATATTAAGGTACAAATAAAATTAATTTCTAATAGTAGAATCCTCTTTAAATTTTGATAGTCAACCCAAATATCATCCTTCGTGTAATATAACCATTACAAATAATAATTAAGTCTATTCACATGGACATTAAATTTAATCTTTTAATATAGATAAAACCTATATTACTTATTGGTCATGCAATTCATGTAATTTTGTTTATCTTCTTTCTTGACCTTGATTTGATCTAAATATCTTATCTATGTTATATTCACCGTTGATAATTGCATACATATTTTACTAGGTGTTGTACAAATGTAATTGTTATTTGAGAACACAATTTGTAGCAGATCCATACTGCTGAAACTTGTCAACAACAAAATTTTGTTAAAGAATGTTGTATTTGTGTTTAACAAATGAGTGACTAAGAGGAAGTTAGAGTCACTCCAAGCCAATTGGGCTTATGGTAACTCATCCCAGGAAGACCAATAGGAGGAGAAGGAATGTCGAGGTGAGTGTACCAAGTTGGTGTACAAAAAAGTGCACACCCAACAAAAAAACTCAATAACCTGATCAGGTTTTCAATAACTCGATCAGGTTATTTAAAAGTCAAATGTAGGCCAGGCTTAGTATCCAAGCCTAGCCATTATAATTTTAAAAACCTGATCCATTTTTTAGATTTATCTTATTAAAAAAACCCGACTGGATTTTTTAAATTTATATCTCTTAAAACTCGATCAGGTTTCTTAAAACTCAACCAAGTTTTAAGAAATATAAACTATTTATGTTGCCCATGTTTGAGGGCATTTTTATATACTCAAATAATAGTAGCAACGTGGATTGGAGAGGAAGAAGGAAAAGCCCAATCGGGTTTCTAAGGAAAAGAGGATTTTTTGCATTTTCATCCATGACACCCCGCAAATGAGGTATGTCTTCAATCTCCTCATCGTTTATGTATTTTTCCATCATAGTTTGTAACATGGTTTTATAATTTGTAAGGTTTGTAATTGTTTTTTAATTTTTTTTAATATCAGATGCATCAATGAATCCAAGAAAATGAGGGAGAGGTGAAAGACCACCTCCTACACAATCAAATCCTCCACCCATAGTGACACAACCACAAAACACTCCACCTATTGTGACACAAATACCCATAGTGATACAATCACAAAACCCTCCACTCAATGTTCTCGTTCAATAACCATCACTACCTATAAACCCTTTGTGCATATCATTACATCATTTAAATACTACACAAGAGGACCTCATAAACTGCCTTACACAAAATAGTGCTCACATTACCCAAATGGTCAATAAGTTGTGATCATCTACACTTTCTCACCACTAAACCCTAGCGAATACACTTGAATAAATGGCCCAAAATGTCAATGAGGTGTCTAGGGAGGTTACAAAATGGGGTTCATGGGGGGATAGGTGTCATGCATTTTATGTTGATGGGTTATCATATCAGCAAGTGAAAGACAAGGAGATAAAGAAAGGTACTACATGTTCTCTTTTCACCGATCCTATATCTAGCAACTCCCTATTACACACAACCAAAAATTTTCCTATTCATTAGTGCACTTATACTAGGATAAGATCATGTTTTTGGGATAAGTGGTATATGGTATTTGACCTACCACCATGTAATAATTATGAGGTGCCTCTATATTTTTTCAAAAAGTTATTTTGTGAGTTCATCCTTGGTAAGAAGTCAAATTAATTTGACATCCATGAGTTCTAGGGTAGAGGGAGAGGCTCTGTGCAGGATAGACTTGGGGCTCATAGGGTGGTACCACAGCATGAGAGGAGATGTAAAACACAAAAATCATGCCTCATGTTGTGCTCTCATCAATTGTAAAGGAGACTATTGATTTAAAAAATAATCGCATATTTGGAAGGAACAAAATAACAACATATTTTGGGGCAAGGTTGCTCCATGCTTGGTGGTGGTTAATCAATTGACGAATGTCTTGAAGGAATGTAGTGAGATCTAGAATAGGAAAGCACCCCCACCCCTCAAAACGCCCTGTGAGACCAAGTTATGAAATTGGCTACTTCTTGGGACTTAGGCTTGAAGATGGCAAGATTGGACAATTCTAAAGTTGATGCCAGACGTAATACAATATGGTTCAGAAGTATGGTTGAAACTTAATTTTGATGGCTCGACCATTGCTAGAAGGATTGTGACTGGTGATGTTATTTGGGATAGTTCTCAAAAACTAGTGGTTTCCTATGTAGGGAATTATGGAGGGGGTTCAAATAATGAAGTGAAAACCTTGGCCCTGCTATGGGGGATGAGAATAGTGAAAGCTAGAAGAATTGACAAACTTTCTATTGATGGTGATTCTATGTTAATTATCAATGATGTTATGGGAGAAGGTCATTGTAGCTAGAAGATTAAGGTGACCATTAAGGAAATCTAGACCCTATTGGATGGGCTTCATGAGGTCCATGTGGCCCACATCTATCGGGAAGGTAATAGAGTGGTAGATAACATAGCTAAAACAGGTCATAACACTAAGGGAATAAATGAGTGGGATGATCTCATCCAGACCCCACCATCCACACAAAAGATGATGGATAACGAATGAATTCATTGCGTCGCAATATGACAAGTACAACAGGTGGCATATCAATATTGATCCAAGAGGTTGGGAAACTCTATGGGTTAAGTGCTATAAATTCTTCAAGGTTTGAAAATATTTTGTGATTATTTCCATTTTGAGTTTCCTCAATGCAAGCATTTATTATGATGGTGAGAAGATAATCCATGAGGATTGTGTTAGAGAATTAAAGCCATCAAGGATGGGCATTTCAAATAAATATAATGGAAATTGCCTTATATTTCACTTCACACATAAAGATTACAGGTGGCAACATTTAACAATGATGGGAAAGGTATCCTTCATACGTGCTAAAATTGGATGGATATTGGAAATTGTGACGTGTTGTGATCTTATGATGGGAAATAGTTACTTCTTTTGGTTCATTTATAGAATTATAATTCTAAATGGCCTTGGCTCTCAAGTTTTGTCTTGCAACAATAGGATGTCGGTGCAAACTGAGTGGTTGGTGATTGAACTTGGAGTAGGTGACATGGGTGCTAGCTCGAATCACGTTGAACTTGGTGAGATTGAAGATTCTATTAAGGATAATGCAGTGGTGTGGGTGTATTTACATGAATGCAGACTGTTACCATTCATGGGCTACATTGAAGGGTATGATGAACATATGTCCCTAAAATTTTTAAACACTTGGACTAACAAGAAGGTGACCATCAAGGGGTGGTCTTTGAAGTGATGAAAGAGATCATTGCTAAGGTGGGTGATTTGTCTCTCAAGGGTAGGAGCTGGAAAAAATAGCCTAGAGTTTCAAATGAAATGCATCTGTTGAAACTCTTCCACCCTAACGAGGAGCATGTGCGCATGCATGGTGGCTTCTCTAGGGAAGACATTCCTAAACTATGGGATATTGTGTGCTATGCCATCATGTACTACATTACGCTTGAAGGTTGGTTCTAGGTGTTGTACTATTATCACTTCCCTATTTTAAATCACTTTAGGAACTAGGATTTGATATCTTTCTCATGCCTTACTTTGCATTCAATGGGGGATATTGCTTTTAATGTTAGGAAAAAGAGGGAGGAAGGGAAACCCTTTTATATCTTGCATCAGGCCTTCATGTTTAAACTCTATAAATTCCAACTAGCCTTTAACCTACCTTTTTTTATTAATCCCATTGCCACTGTGACTCCCTGAGTCTCCACTAACCCGAGCCCTAGTTCAGCTTCAAAGAAGGTGGATAAAAATCCCCTTGTTACCATAAAAAACATTAGCGTTATTGAATCTGATACTGATATTGGGAAGACCAATAAATTTGTCAAGAAATCCAATAAAAGGCTTAAAATGGAGAAATTTAAGACCCCTCCCAAGTAGGATGTGAGATTAATGAAATCCATCAGGAAGAGGAAGAAAGCCATTCACCTTGGCTCTGGGAGTAAGGTTATTCCTAGCCCATCCCACATTTTGGACACCGTGGAAGCTAACTAGTCCCCAAATAAGAGTTTGGAAAAGACATCACCTCCCCTATGAAGGAAGCTACTAAGGGTGGGGGGAAGAAGGGGATCCACATCCATGAACAAAATCAAAGAAAATTTAGGTTGGATAGGCTAGAAAGTCCATGCACGACCTAGCTGACAATCAGAAGGCCCTATGTTGGAAATTTGGAACCCTTGCTAAGTTTTCTTCGAAAGTCATGTATTCAATGGCCACCACTTCATATTTTCTTTAGGTGAACAAGGAGGAGAAGGAAGTAAGGCAAGAAAGTGATACAACCCTTTCTTTCTATATATTTTTGGTAGATGATTAGCTTAAGACCCTGCTAGACAAGCCCGTCAAGGAGGAGGAAAACAAATCAGCTACGGAGGACCTGGATGGGAAAGAGGGGAACTAGCCCATGTGCCTTTTTTTATTTTTCTTTTGGTTATGTTATGGTTAACTATGAACTTTGTGCCCTATGTGACAATTTTGATTAAGGTGGATCTTAGTCAGTTTAATAACAGAATCTATAATTTATGATGTTGGTATAATTTTTGGTATAGAACTTATGGTTTTATGGAAGGCTATACATTTATACTGATATTAAGAGGTACTTGGTTATGTTGTTAATCGTTAAGATGTTTTTTATGTCTAGAAAAGATATTGGTTAAATAATTGGGGTGTGAATACTAGTTGTTCTCTAGCCTATTGTACTTCAAGGTTAGCCCCCCTTTTTTTCCTACTATCTAATACATCAAAAAAAGAGTTCCACAATTGATTTTCTTAATTTTATCACTTATTGTACTTGATTCATCATACAAAAAATTGAGTGGGTTGTTGAATTCTTGTGAAGGCCTTTTCTTTCTATCTAAGATCGATCATTTTGGGCTATACAAATTTGATGTAATCTCTAAAGATAAAAAAGTGTTAAATTCCAATGTTAGAGGTCTTAAATTATATGCACAAAGAAATTTTAAATATCATGAAAGGATACAAAGAATGAGGAAAAAAAATTTACATAAATATAAAAAATTAAAATAATGCATTTTTTAAATTTTTTTTTTGGTGTAAAGAAAATATAAATATGCACAAATATATAATTTTCACATATTAAGTAAAATTTTGTAGTTCCTATGAACATATTTTTTAGATCAATGGGTGGATGTAAAATGCATATCTAATTAACTATCTCATTTTGATAAAAGTAAAAGTATTTTATGTTTTCAACTAAGGGTTAAAATGAGTTTTTTAACAGGGGACCCAAAATCCCAACAATTAATACAAAAGATAAATCAATGAAGTTCCAACATGAAACAGTGGTGTGAGAAACCAACACCCCCAAAACACTAATAGCCAACAAAAATAACTTGCACCTAAATAGCTACTAGCAACAAAACCAAAATAGGACACAATAAAAAGACAGGACACCAAAAAATAGTAAAAGCCTACACAAAAGACATTGTGTTGGATTAAATTTTTGAATTCTAATTTGTGTGGTGGTGTTTTTATTGCTTTCCCCAATTTTTTTATGACATGTTCTAAAACCTATTATGCCTAAATATTTCTCTCAATCAATTGCCTCAATTGTATCATTTACAATAATAATAAAATGTGTCTCCTATTGATGAGATTATTGAACTCAAAAAAATTACAACCATATTAGTCAAAGAATTTTTTGGCACAATTTGAGAATTAAGATATTATTTTTGCATTGTCTTTCCATTGAAACTAAAAAAATTGAAAAGACCAAAATAGTAGGTGAAGGAGAAAATGGGTTTGAAGAGAAAAAAAATTGCAATTGATATTTACAGAGCTTTTGGCACAATGTGAGAATTGGCAAGACAATCAATAATCATGAAATTTCTCAAAAAAAAATTACAATTGAGATAGTTTTATCACAACCTTGCATGAGGATCTCACAAATTTCTAAGGTTGCACAAAGAGGAAGATAACTGGATATTGGTCTAGTTTGTCTCCATCAAATAGTTTTCTATGTTTTCTTGACCATTTTGTGCTTAGCTTATGTCTCAAATTTGAGTTATCAAGGCAGATTCCAAGCATGGGAATTTGAATTATAAAGGCAGATTCAAAGCATGGGATTTATTTCTTCACATATGGTGGGATGTGATTGTGTTACATATTGTTGGTAGTTGTAGGCCTACCTGAATCACATAGGTGTTTCTCAGGATAAACTCAAAGGATGCAGGTTCTCAAAAAGTTAGAAATCAAGAATAAAGAAAATCATTTCTTAAACTTATATTTATCTTTGTATATTTTAGGTTTAATAAATATTTGAGAATTGTTGAATAATGAGAAATGAGAAGAAAAAATCATTCAAAATATGTATAAGATCTTGAAAAAACATTGTAACTACCGTTAAAAATATTTTTAAATTAGTAAATTTGTCAAAATCAACAAGGTGAGATTAATATTTGGATCATTCTGAAAATATATGTAGCTATGTCATGGGAAAAATAGATCCATTTGCAACATTATAGATGGACATTATCCTTGAAAGATAAATGAAAAATTTTACAAATAAAAAAGAAAATGAGTACTTCGAGAAAAAGTGGACTATGCAATTTCTCAAAGGAATTGAAGAATTTGGTGTGAAAGTTTATATAAACTGGGTAATTCTAGAATTTTTCTTGATGTTTTTGAAGAAATGAAGAGGTATTTTAGGTACAAGATGAGAACTCAAATTACTTTCTACTTATTATATCATACCTACAACTGAAGATATAAAATCAAAATTTTCAATCTACACAATTCTCATAAAACATGAATGAGAAACAGAAAAAAAAATTGTTGATAAAAAACCCTCACCACTACTTACAGGACACTTCCAAAAAAAACCTATAAAAAGTTATTTTCTTGTGTTTCTTTTTTTTATTAATTCAAAACTTGCAACCAAAATTCTTAGTCTACTCAGTTCTCATAAAACATGAACTATTGAGTTTTCATTAAATGAGAAACAGAAAAAGATTTGTTGGAAAAAAAAAACCTGAACACTATAAATAGGAATCTTTGAGAAAAAATATTTTAGTTCTCATAAAATGAGAAACAGAGCAAGATTTGTTAGAAAAAAAACCCTCAATAATATCTGTAGGAAGCTTCCAGAAAAAAATATTTTAGTTCTCAAAAAATGAAAAATAAAGAAATATTTATTGGAAAAAACTGCTCAACACCATTTATAGGAAGCTTCTAAAAAAAATCATTTAAAAAATTTTTTGCATTACTTTTGTTTATTGATTAAACAATCTTTTTTAGAATTTACATGAGGAAAAAATTAATTAAAGCCCCAGTAAAATTATATACAACCAATAAAAAAGAGGGATTTTTTTTCTATAAATAGAATTAATCTTAGAGAAGTGCCAAAACATTAAAAATTGTGTTTTAATTTTGGCAAAGTATCCTTGAAGAGACAAAATAATAGAAAAATGACTCAACTGAAAACATTAGTTTCTACCTTAATAAACAAGAGTAATAAATTAGTATTATTATTATATAATAACATAATATTAGTATTATATTATATTACATTAATAAAGTATTATTATATTTTATTTTTTTATTATAATAATATTTAGGAGAGAGAAATAAGGGTGGGGGAGAGAAAGAGTGTGTGTGCCTGGGAGAGAGAGAGACAAGGAGACAAAGTACGGGCTTCTGCCTTGCCTTTTATTTTGGTCAAGTGTACTAAAACCCATGCCAGGTTACCCCATGATAGGTTAATCCCACAAAGGATGAGGGCCAGAAAAAAGGAAACCTGAAGAAAAATGATGAAGAAATGAAAAAGGGGAAGACTAAAATGGAAATGATGTAGAACAGGTTAAATGAGTTGGAAAACAACCTCACATTGTATAGATATTATGTAAAGTAACTTAGTTGCATCTCTAGAAAAAATGTACACAGAGATAATCACCAACATTGAAATGGGTGTGATGGCTTTGACCCTCTACAAAATCCAACACAAGATTATGGAGAGAACTATTCTTGGGGTCGTCACTAGCAAGAGCTAGATGAAAAGGATAGATGGAAGAAAGAAAGGACAACAAGGAGAGGACCAGAAAGTGGGAAGTATCATTGACTAGAAGAATGAGCTATCAAGAAAGCTTGATAGCTCTTTTGCTTTTGTGTTTTCTCTTTTTCATTACCTCTAGTTTAAGAAGTTTTTATGGTATTAAAGATACTATGAACTTAAGTATTTTTATGTTTGATAATGGTTACAACAATGCCTATTGTTGGCTGGAATTTACAATTCCTTGGTTTTGGTTTGATTATTGTTTAAGCAAGTTGTTAGGTAGGATTAGATCTATGGTTTCCTTGAACAGATTATTATCTGTTTATTTTGTGAAGGGTTATAGTTTAGTTTGGGTTCTTATTCTCTTTGTTTTTTTTGATAAATTTCGATCGAGGCATCGGTTACTTTGTTGGTTTATGATGCTCTAGCTTGTTCCTTGGTTGTAATGGCTAGGGGAAATGCTACTATTTTGTAGTATGTGTGTTCTTTGGGTTTAGGGCCCTTTTCATGCCTTCATTATTAAAAACACCCGTGCCTACTAAAAATTCAACAATCTTTTTAGTGTGCTTTTTAATGATTGAAAAGAGGATTTTTTTCACATCCCCACTTTTTGGCATACCATGATCCTACACATGTCCCCTATTGAAATAATTTATATACAACTACAAAATTTTGTATGCACCAACTATGATGTTGTTCTTGTCCTTCTAGAATTATTTTTTTGAAAGGAATGTTTAGTTCTCTTGCCTAAATTATAGGAAATGCATTGACCATTAGGCTCTAAGATGATTGATAAACCAAAATAGCTAAGTTTCCATATCTTAGATTCCAAAATTTGGAGTCTTAAATGACCAGCTTTAAGAGTGATTATTGTTTTATTTGTATATTTCTCATGCCTAGTCCAAGTCTAAATAACTGAGATAATAAATAGGTTTGCATCTTGAAGGGAAACATTCAATTTTTTATCATTTTCACTACGACAACAACATTCTTGCTCCCATTCTTGTCAAAAATTCAAGATGTTATCCTTTCATCATTTTTTTGTAATCTATTTGGACCAACTATCCAACACCCAACAGATTGTGCTTTATCCCTTAGGATAAATATATGCATTCTCTATTTCTTTCTTCTAACCACTCTTGGTATGAAACATTAATATTTGTTTCCCATTTGTGGCAACTACTAAATTGTTCTCCATTCTGATTTCATACTTGACATTCATGTCAATAAAATAATTAAAATAGAAAACTTTCATTGTCACTCATATGGTCACTACATCCATTGTCCAAATGCCAAACTTCAATGATTTCTTGCTCACCAATGTTGCATGTGAAGAAGGCCTTTGGTTGGTCACCTTTAGCTACCTTTTCATCATCCCAATGATCTTTCTTTCACTCACTTAAATAATGACCGTATTTTTGGCAATAACAAATATTCTACATTATTGTTGCTATACCTTTGACTCAAGCTATTGATGTTCTTCTTGACCCAAGAGATAGGATAAGACTTGCTTGGTCCCTTTTGGATATGCATTTGTCCTTAGTTGTCTAATTTGGCACTCCTCTTTCTGGAGTTACTTCTACCTCTACCTCTTGATCTTTGTGTAGAATTGTTCCTACATCTCCCCCTTCCTCTTCCATTGGCCTAAGCTTTGAATGTTTTATGTTGTTAGGCACTGCATATGGATTTGAATTGAACCCACCAACTTGTCAACTGTTGAGTTTCTTGGCCTTTTCAATGGCAATCACTATTGAATTGAACTCGGAGGGAAGAATTCTAAGGATTTTCTCCACAATCCTCTACTTTTTCACCATCTCACCATTAGTGCTTGGTCTTTAAAACTAAAGACTCTTATGCAGAAGTCTAAAATAGGCCCATTGTCCTCCTTTGGAGTGTTTCATAATCTTTCTAAAGCATTTGGAGTTTTTCCAATCTAACATGATCAATTACTTTATAACTCATTGAGAATATTTTCCATACCTCCTTTGAAGAGTTAGATATTACTATTGCAAAATATTTTCTCTATTAGAGTTGCCCCTCAAACTCAATGTCTCTGTATATTTTTTCGTCCCCTTGAATCGAATCTTCTAATTATTCGTAGGAGCTTCATTCTCAATAAATCACGTTTGTGAATCCACTAACCAGCTCCAATAAATTATTTACTAGATGATTGTCTTTATCTTCTTAGACTGAGCATAATGCTTTTATCAATTGAATGATGGTGGTAGTTACAACCTATAGCTACCGTCTCTAACCATGTACATAACAAACGTTCAATACCCAGTTCACATTTGAACCTTTGACTCAAATATCATATCTTAGAATTAAAGACCGAATAACCACACTTAATTAAACACAAACAAAGCTGCTATTCTTTTGTACTCAATAATTGGCAAAACAGTTGATAATTTTTTTTAAATAACTATAATGACAATTGGAGGCAAATAAACTATTTTAAAGTCAACATTAAAAAAATAGTTTAAAGAGATTTCATAATCAGATTACAAATCATTTTACATTTTTTTTCTACAAAACTCTCTGAATCACAAACCTAATGAACGCTTTCTAGAACCATTTGAAACTTAACACCATTTTCCTTGTCTGGAGCTACCTGCTGTTCCACGCACTCCTCTCTACTCAATACTGCTGCCGCAAAAAATATTCTCTCTGCTGTCCTCAACAAACCAGCTACTATCAATATTCTTCCATTTTTTCTCAGCTTGTCTCTGCCAAAATTCCCTTTGGTTTTCAAACTCAAAATACTTACCAAATTAACTTCTCTAGCAAAAACAATAACTCATAGCTTCTCTGAGAAAACATGGCACAATATTGAGAAGAAAAGCTTGGCATCACTGTATACATAATATTTGAATGATAAAGAAGATTTAGGTCAGAGCATAAGAGTATACAGGCCATAGATATATCCACTTTCAACATCATGCACAGGAGGAGGAGGAGACCCGATGATACTTCCAAACTCATTGACAGATCCAGGAATATGAAACAAGCTAATTGCAAAGTTAAAGAAGTCGCATGACCCATCATACAAAACCCAAAACCTTGATCCCAGCGGTAAAATATCATAGAGAGGATATCTCGCCATTGCAAACTTCTTACAAGAAAAATCAAGCTCTCTCAATAATTATGTCCTGCATAAAGATATTAAAGATGATAAGCCCATAAGAAGGCTCATCCAGAGTCCTCCCATTTGCCAGTAGTTGAAGGGCAGATAGATCTAGTTGCATTGCTTAATAACAATTAATCATAGCCCAACTGCCAATCATTCTGATAATGTTTATTCTGGTTGACTGGTAGTTAAAAACAAATTGTACCAAACCCATGAGCTTGAAGGATTCGAAAGAAGCCTAGGAAATCCTGAAAATAGAGTTGAATAGAATGAATAGGCTGTTGTTCGTCAAAGATAGGACAAAGACAATAAGAGGTGGGTATGAAAAAATATGAGAATTTGTTTTAAATGGTGATAATTAATCAATGATATACAGGGTTAAAGGCCATGATTGATTTAATGTTCCCTCTTCTTCTGACATTTGGCTATTAGCATCTTATTTTTAATAAAATCCATACAATATTTTGGGTCATTGATTATCTGAATCTCTGTGATTTTCTGTACTGATTTGTTTTATCAGACCTTCGATTTACCAGACTATGAGACTTTCTGATGCCTACGAAGTTCAAAAAAGTTTTCATTTATGAAACTTGACCTAATTTGCAAGACTTTCACGTCCACCACTTCATAATCTTACATTATTAACAAGTAATTTATAAACTACTTTCTAGAAAACAGAGATGACTTTAATAGTTAGTAATGACTGAGTTTAAAGTTCATACTGAAAAACAAAATCAGTGACAAGGAGTCTATTGGGCTGCTAGAGTAGGAATAGGAGAATAGGAATACTTATTCTGGATTTGTTATTATAGGAATAGAAAATGGGAATACGTATACCTCTTCTTGTTTGTTTCACCCAGAATTTGATGAGGAATATGTTTATTCTATGTTTGGTTGTGCAAAAATAAAATTGGAATAAGAGTATTTTTATTTTTTATTTTTATTTAATAGTTTTTCCCTTTTACATTTTATTGAGTTGGCTCATTTTTTTTTAAAAAATTAGAGATAATTTATTTTATTTGTTATTGTATAGAGCTAAGGTAAATTATTGTGAAAAAAAAAAATTTAATAGACACAATCATGAACAAGTATATACAGCAAAATAGTCATGAAACTAGTAGAATTTATTCATCATTTTATACAGAATTAGTCACCACACCTCTCAATTAGTTACCACGATCTTAAGCAAGTTCTAAACAACAAAGTAATCAAATCATTATTAAATATGTTCACAATTTCTACATAAAATCATAAAATAAGTTACAATCTTATAATAGTCGCTTAGACTTTTGAGTGCATTTATGCATATGGTTTCAATAGACTAGTAAGATTGAAACAATTATAATGCACAACACACCTCAGAGAAACATGTTTTCACTCTCTCGAATCTTGCACAACTTACAATCATTATTTTCATGTGCTATAGATTTAGCTATTGTAGATGTATGTGGGACATCATCAACCCACTGAAAGAAATTGCCGCAACTATCCCCCTACAATACCAAATCTAAATTTGTGGTTGTCACAATAATTAGTTGTTACATAAAATGTAAACATATACAAAAAAATTACTAGCAACCTTTCTTTTATTTGGACAGCACAAGAATTTACGTTTTTTATTACTCATTGTGTGTGAGGTCTTCATTACTGCAGGGCCACACCCACACATTGACAAATTTAAATCCATCAACCCTACATAAAGAATAACCAAACAAACAAGAAATATTCAACTAGCAAGATGATATAATTTTACATTCATTCACTGCAGAAGAATCCAATTTATAAAATGATAATAAGAAAATTAATATTGGTCTCACCTACATCTTTTATATGATCTTTTCAACTTTTGTTTCTCAATACACATTCTCTTTTGTTTCTCAATACACATTCTAGAACTCTAAATTGAATCAAAAAATATCTCATAATTGAACACAAACATATCAAAAATAATTATTTGAACTAAATTCAAAACTCTTTCAAAATATATGAAGGACCATTATCTCAACCATGATCAACTCTATGAGCTTGAGTTGTTCAACAACTCTATCAATCATCAATTGTCCATATATCTATGGTTCGTGTAACACAACTTGAGAGCCTAACCATGCAATCATTTACCTTTCTTTATTAGTGAAGCTACATAAGCATTAACCACAAATCGAATATAAAAATAGGCATACTTCGTCAACTGTAATTTATTGTATGTTGCATACTACATCAACTACAAATGTGAATGCTATCACATGTGCTAAACTTATTTTACATTCTTTGTTGATAGAGTCATATACCATTCTAATATGTGGGGTTCTTTGCACTGAATCAAAAAGAGACTATTTGAAGAAGTAAGCATAGACAATCACAATTATTATTGTGTTAGTAATGCTTGTTAGCAATATTAGTGGTATAAAAGTACCATTAGAATCATGAGTAGAATCAAAGGGATAGAAGTCCCAAGTGGTGTTACATGAGTTCTTATTTTTTGGAGCTCTTTTAAGAATGATAATAAGAAATATCTATGACAAAACTATCACCAATTATTTAACCTATATTCCCCTAACAATCCACTTACATTCATTGAAATCCAACACACAATCTACCACATATATACAGATTGGTGAAATTAGATTGTAAAGATATTAGATATTTTGCCTTAACCATTTCCATCATAAATCAAACGAAAAAATAAACTATTATATGCAAAATTAACTTGAAAAACTAAAATATATAGATGTTCCTAAATATGGAATGATGTAACTCATTTTTTGAAAATCATCCAAACTAAACAAGAATATTCTCCCATTGTATTATAGCAAATTATTCCATGTAGTTCGTTCTCATTAATTTTTTAATGTCATCATTCTTTAAATGACGACCTACAGTTATAGATATTAATACCCCTAACTAGCACAAATAATAATGCCAAATTACTTGCTATTGGAGAAACAATTCACTACAAATTCAAAATCTAAGCATTGCCAAAGTATGTGGTATATTGTTAGCATGATTGACATGTTGCATTCATGACTGTGTTTGTTATTGATGTCAACATAGCAGTACTTCTGTGAAGATTGGTGGAGTAACAAATAGAGAATGAAGTTGTACAAATAGAGAATTGATGACCAAGTCAAGCATGGTTAAAGAAATGTTCTATACTATTTCTTGATGATGAGGTTAAGTGCAAATCAAGAAAGTTGAAGACATGCAAAAGATATGCTTGATTGACAAAGAGCAGTATATAAACAAAGTATTTGAGAAGTAGTTTTTGATGATTTATTTGTATCACTTTGCTAAGATAGAATATTGATATGTGAGGTTAGATAGTGATAGAGGATAGCCTGATGATGACATTAACAAGTGTGCAAGGTTTGGAATCGCACATGTGAGAATTTGTAAAGACTATGAGCCGGTAGTGTTGTGTAATTATGATATAATTAATTATCGTAATATGGTCCTATTATAATTAATCGAAAAAGCCCCAAGGTCGAATAAAGGAATTTTTTTGAGGACATGGTATAAAGGAAGGTTGTTTTCCTTTTGGTAATGTGTGAATTGTGAAGATATATGCAAAGGATTCAGTAAATGCGATTAAGGGATCTAAGGGATTATTGGATGCGAAATTAGTGATCTGGTATCAAGATAAGAAGAAGAACAGGAAGTCTGGTTGACAGGATAGAGGAAGTACAAATACATTTTATTTCTATTATTCTGCAAGGAATAGTATAGAGATCAGCTGGACAGTGAGTTTAGTGGTGTTGCCCCTAAAGTTGTTTGGGCAATGGGTCCATCTGCCTTCTACAACTCCTAACAGGGACTCAAAGTCTCCTAATAAGGGTTGATATGTACTAAATGTATTTCATTGGCTCCTAACAAGGTCCATCCTCTAACAAGGAATACTTATATTAGCACATCATTTTGTGGGCACCATCCCCACTGGGGTTTTCCCTCTGATCAAGGGTTTCCCTAGTTAAGATATCTGGTGTTATTGTGTATGAGTATATCATTATGGTTATTGATTATATTGCTTATCTGGTTAAGGATTAATAAGGTTGGTAATTATTATAATAGTTTTATAATTTATAATTGATTCACACACCCTGCCCCCCCCCCCCCCCCCTCGCGAGTTATATTCATGGACTTTATTTCCTAACAAGGGTTTCTCTCAAAAGGAAGGAATTGATAATGAGGAGACTTCTGCTCTAGTAGCCAAATATACTTCAGTCAGAACTATTATAGCCATTGTTGCATCCAAGGGATGGAAAATTCATCAAACAGATGTGAAGACCATATTTTTGAAAGGAATAATAGAAGAAGAACATTTCTAATGTAGGAGCATCTTGCATCCAAAATAAAGGGGGAGCATGTTGAATGTAAAATTTATAAATTAAAAAAAAAAATTGTGGAGGAGAGAGAAAGTGACAAAAAAAGACAGAAAAATAATAATAAAATAGATAATGGAAAAAAAAGAGAAAAGAGGAATTTCTATTTTCAAGGTGCATAGGTGGCATAAATAGAAAAATAAGAAAAATAGTTGTCATTCCATTAATCAAGGTGTTTAGGTGAATCTTAAAAGCTTTTGGAAAGTTCCTTAAATCATGCATTTAATATTTGTTGTGATCCATAAAGGAAATGTAATTTTCTAATTGGGCCACGTGGTGGTGCTTAGTTGTATTTAGGTGGAATTCTAGAAAGTTGTGGATATTGTAGAAGGTTGTGGATATTGTAGGTGGAATTCTAGAAGGTTGTGTATAAATCATGCATTGGGTAGTAAGTGCCTATTTAAGCATGGCATATGAGCATTTCTAGTCAAGCTTGGGAAGGTGAAAGCTTTGGAAGGTCAAGTAGAAGTTCTTGGGTGGAAGCTTTGAAGGAGAAGGCTCTTAGTTGGGAAGTTCTTCTTGGTGAAGCTCTTGGTGTGAAGACTCTTATTTGGGATTTCTCTTATGTTGAAGAATTTGTAAACTTCTTTTGAAGAAGTCATATCTATGATATCATCTTGTGGATGTTGTAAGGATTTTCAAGTATAATAAAATTGTTGGGGAAGCATTTTGTCTCTCTTCATCTGCATATTGTTGCACTCTTGGTTATGAGTTGGTAGGGTGGTGTGGCCCTTCATCATTTATCTTGAACAATCAAAAGGATTTGTGGCATGTAAATTAAATAATGCACTATACGAACTAAGGCAAGCTCTTGAAGCTTGGTATGAACGAATAGATTATCACTTATGTAAACTTGGCTTTACTAAATATAATGCAGACCCTAACTTGTACTTCAAAATACTACAAGGGGATATGTAAATTATGGTTTTATATTTTGATGACCTTTTGATTACAAGAGAAGATCACCTAATTGACAAATGTAAACAAGATCTTCCATCTGAATTTGACATGAAGGATTTGAGACTACTGCACTATTTCTTGCGACAAGAAGTATGGTAACATACAAAAGATATCTTCTTAAACCAAGAGAAGTACACACTAGACATACTCAAAAAAATTGGCATGATGGATAGCAAGCCAATGAAGATCCTATGGAAACAAACCTATAGAAACAAAAGGAGGAAATAGAAGATTCTAAGAATGTTGATCCTACTCTCTATTGACAAATTGTTGGGTCTCTAATGTATCTAGTGAATACTAGACCTGATATATGTTATGTAGTTAATGTTTATAGTCAACTCATGTGTGAACCCAAACAAGATCATTTAGTAGTGGCAAAACACATGTTCTCAGATATCTTTGTTGCACAGTTGAATATGGTCCAAAATACACTAACACTTAACTAAATCTAGGTGGATATACAAACTCTGACTGGGCAAGGAGGTCTACTGATCAAAAGAGCACATTGGGATGTTGTTTTACCTTGGGGTCAGCTATGATATCATGTTTTAGTAGAAAATAGTCATTAGTAACTCAAACTTCCATAGAATTCGAATACATCATTGCATCCATGGGAGCAAGCGAAGTCATATGGTTAAGGAAGCTTCTAGATGGATTATTTAGGAAATCTCTACCACTTCTGCTATCTATAGTGATAACGAGAGCTACATCACACTCTCTCTAAATCCATTTATCCACAATAGATCAAAACACATTGAGATTCCATATCATTACATTTGACACATGGTTGAGAAGAATGTAATCAAGTTGAGATATATCAGTACAAAGAATCAAATTGAAAGCATTCTTACCAAACCACTTACTAAGAAAAAGGTGGAACAATTTCATAAGGAACTTGGTATGATTATAAATTATGAGAAGAAGTCTCATAATAATTGATTATTGCACACACACACACACACACACACACACACACACACATAAATGTTATGAATTTATGAAACCCATGTTTATGAAGTGGCAACTTTCAAATAGTTTTTCACTTGTATTTGGAGAAGTTATTGAAAGATGATGACATTACAATAACTTGTATCATGATATACATTTTGTGCAAATGTTTCATGAAAGTCTTTATCTTATAAATCAATAACTAGGTGTTAGATGTCATTAAATTGACTATCTACAAGTTATTTGTATAGATATATTTTTGGTACTTGGTGAATATCATGTCTTGATATTCTGATAGGCCATTACCACATTGAGTACTTGGTGAATATCATTCATTTGATATTCTGATAGGCCATTACTCAGAGTACTAAGTGAATATCATTAAATTGATATTCTAATATTAAATTGATACTCTCATTGGTCTATAAAGAAAATCTTCTGATCAAATATTTTCCTCCTTGTGTTTTCATTTTATGTGTTTATCCTTATGAACTAAGAGGGAGTGTTAATGTTATAGTTCAATCAGGATAATGTCTATATTGAAAAAAAAATGATTGAGTATCATATTGTTTTAATGTCTATATATATACATTGATTGACCAAAGGATGTTGAGCAACTGAATTAGTCAACTGGTTATCACTAAGTATATTATTTGTTAATATATGTAACTCTAAACAATCACATTCCCGATGGAAGTGACTCCTCATATATGTATTTATATACAATTGAACCATAGAAGATTAACATCGAAAACATCATTATTCAGTCTTCTAGTTATTTGTGGTAGTCAAAATAAATTCACTTTCAATTCAATCGTGTTCAATCAAATCGATAAACATCAATCTTGATTACTAATTATTATTATTATAAATTGTCTTCTACAAATTTTATATATATACACACACATACACTAACAGATAGATATCTTTTACAAATTGTTATAAGGAATTAGTGAAAGGATCAAAGAGAAAGATCATCTATAATAGTAAGTTTGATAAATCTTAATAAAAATGCTATGCAAGAACAATAGTGATCATTTCTTCAATTTGTCACAACAGCAAAATTTGTTAACACAAGGCAAATACCAGAACTAAAAGATCACATGATTATCACAACACAATAAAATCATTGGCTCCACTACTATTCATGAATGTAAATTCACAAAAAATAACACACTCCAACAAGATTCACTACATTCATAATGAGAGTGCTAATAGCATTTATTATTGCATCAAAATATCAATCTTGAATATATATATTACATTCATGTATTTATAGTGTTCCCTCTCCTTCATATGGTGCTAGAAGTAAGGGTTCTTCTAATGCAAATAGTATGCTAGAAACTAATAAAATAAAGCTAATTATATACAAATGGAATCTCTAAAATGGTGCTAAGTAGGTCTCTACCCTTGTTTATATCAATTAATGGGTGCATAAGCCTTTACATGGCTAAAAACAATAAAAGAAGAAGAAGGTAAGAAGAGATAATCCATGAGATGATATGGAGGTCACTAGAGATTCAAAAAATGCAAGCTGAGACTTCTCTAGGCATTTCCATGAGTTAAATTGCCATCAAAATGCGCTTTTGGTGCATGGAATGCTCAAAAAATAGAATTGATAATTAATGTTTGGCGCACTACAACTAATTCAAAATTGTTGATGCACCTTTGTGTCTAGCACACCTTGTTGAAATAACACCTCTATGTTTAGTTCACCTTATGAAAAGTGCACCTCTAGGTGACAGGACCAAAATTGACAGAATTTTTTGAAGTCCAAAATTTTCAGTTTCTACCATCTGGATCTTGTTATGTTTGGATGTTCCCCTTTGATCTTGTGGATGGAGGAGGTGATTTCTTGATGATTTAACAAGTCTAAAGCTTCATAATTTTCCCTCACTTCCCTATGGAAATCATGAAGTGTAACTTCTTGGGCACTCCTTGGAACTTGAAAGTCGTGGGTTTGAGCATTATCTAAGTTTTCGCTGAAGATGAGGAATTCATGATAATCTTGGGGATCTCGATGACCCTTGTATGTTTTGGATATGCACACTTGAGCACCTTTAGAGATAATATCTTCACCAAGTCTTCAAATTACACATTTGTGAACATGTGCACTTTAGGACTCTAAGGACCTTGTGCATCTGTAAGACTTCTACATTTGAGCACTTGCACACATTTACACCAATGGACCTTCAAACTTAACACACCTTCACATTAGCAAACCTTAAAGGAGTTACACAAGGTGTTCAATTTGCAAAAATATCAAAGTTCCCATATTTGAAAATGATTTCTAGGTTTTTCTAAAATGAGGTCTAGGACCACTCTTGTGTACTTATTCTTGATATTTTTATGATTTATGCCCTCTTTATAGTCCTACATTGTCATGGACTTGAACTCCTTTTGCTTTTTCTATCTAATATCTTAAGGTGTGTTTGTTTAACATGCATGTGCATTACCATGGTAATCTTTGTTGCTACAAATGATGACGATGACATGATGACCTACACAAAAGATAAATATCAATATACAAATGCTATGGGGTAAAAATGATGCTAACTAACCAAACTCCTAAACTTGAATTACAAAAGGTATTCTCCCTGAGGCACCTTGTAAGATACCCTATTCTGAGGAACTATATTTTGGGAGTCAAATTAAAAAGGGGGGATCCCCATTTTTTACTTCAAAAATGGGGTGTGTGTTGTGGAACCACAAGTACTATATCATTAGATTGATGAAGAGGATTTTAAGAAATTGTGATAAAGGTACAAGTATTTTGTAAGGTATTCAATGGGTACTTGAATGAGTTGGAAAATGGTAATGTAATATTAGTTTGATTGTTTTACAATCATGTATTTTTGCAATGTGTTGAAGGATGCAAACTTAACTGAGTGACAAGGTTAATGAAGGGAGACTATATTCACTGAGTGATTGTGTAATGTCCCCTACTTGACTAGGTCCAGAATTAAGAATTATTACTATGAAAACTTAACAAATGAGAAGAGTACTTCTTCTAAGCCTTCAATCTTTAATATGAAAATGATATATTTTGACAAAATAATGTCTTCAGTGAGAAATATGTAGATACGATATAGGTCACTATGAATTATCCAAGTTGATTTATATTCTTGAATATACTAGCTTTCTCTTACTCAACAAGAATTGGGTAATGAGCTAGGATTATGTTTTATAGCCAATGGACTCTTGTTCCTAAATTAATATTGGATATAAATGGTGAATCAATGGAATGATTGATTACAGTAATCAATTTTTTATGTCAAGTATGACTTCCAACTATTATAATTAGTGATCTGAAATATTTTCTTTCCTTGATATAGTTTTAGTCACTAATATGGGATTTCTAGATGCCAATGGTGGTGTGCTTAATATAAGGAGTCTCTATTTTGATCTTTAAACCTCTGCAATATGATTATGTTGGTGATGAAAATTCTCAATAAGAAGAAATTTGAATACCCTCAAATACAAATCCAGTTTTGATCTTCCTTGCAATTATTATCTAATTGTGCTTGAATATATAGGATATTTGCCAGTATAAAATTGCTATGTGTATCCTTCAAATATTCCTTCCCCTTTTTTGAATATACGATCCTTATAATATACACATGATATGAGATGGAAGTGTCACATGATGAAGACACATCATTTCATTTAGGTAACTAATCGTAGTCCTGGTAATTAACATTAAAATCTATAATTGATCTAGTCAATTTGATGATTACAATAGTTATGGATGATCACTGCTTGGGGTAAATTCTATTATCATCAATGAATATTTGTCATTGACGAATCACTAGTCTTCCTAATTCCCTTAAGATGAATTTTCTTGATAATTGTTGACCGGGATTAGATTTGTTTACTCCCAAGTTTCCATAGGAGATCATACCTATGCATGTATTTTCCTTCCATCTCTTTGATTTTATTGTGATATTTCAATGTTTATCGCATACATGGAAGATGGAAGAGGTCTTACCATGATGGGAACATGTATAGGCAAACAACATGCTCATTCACAGAATCCCAACATTTATTCAATACTTATTAATATTGTCACTCATCTTGATCAATTTGGCAAAGTGTCTTTGACCGAATGATGGGCTTACATTTCATAGTTATCTTTTTAGAAAATATGTAAACTTGTGATTGTTTTAATGTAGTTATTGTAATATTGACTAGTTGTGTTTATAAGTCTTTTAGATCATGTCACTCTTTAGTAAGGAAGTGGGAGTTATAAGGTCTAGATGATATTTTGTTGAAATCTTATAACAAGGTCACATTAACAATGTGTATGTAACCTTTAATAAGGTTGGCTCCTAGAAGAGATCACTTTAGAAGAGTCATTTTTTTTGGGTTTCCAGTCCCATGTGGTTTTCCCTTCGTAGGGTTTCCACATTAAAATCATGGTGTCAAATTTGTGAATGTTATATGTGTTGCAAGTTATTTTGCATGTTTTTGTTGTTAAATACAACTCGGTAATAACTAAATTAATGGTCAGTGATAATTGAGTAATTTTACTAATAATTGGTAATGCAAAGAATAGTAAGTTAACATTTTGGAACAAAGTGGATGAAAAAGTTATATGATAAGTTGAATGTTTACAAGGACTGATTATTTTTGAAGTTTACGATATTGTTTGGTACTAAAATATTTGAAGAGATTGTATAATAACTGAACATAACTAATTCAACCCCCCACACACACAGTTATATAACAAGCAATGTCAAAGTTGCATAGTATGCCAATTTTACCTCAAACTCAAAGAAGTTTGAGCCAACCCAATTCGAAGAAGCCTCTAATAAAATGGTAATCTACCATGAAAATAGAATTTGATACCTGGACAAAACATGGAAGTTGTGTGAATTGCCTCAAGGCAGGAAATCAATTGGTTGCACATGAGTGTACATGGTGAAATACAAATCCAATGGGTCTATTAACGAGTTCAAAGCTAGTCTTTTTTGTAAATGATATGGATGACAATAGAGCATAGACAATGAGGAGACATTTTCTCCGACATCAAAAATGGTATATCTTCACCTTTTTTCTTCATTTACATCTCAGTGGGTGGTCATTGTACTAGATGTATGTTAAGAGTGTATTCCTGAATAATAACTTAAATAAATGAGTCTACATGGTCCAAAAATATATTTGAAGCAACATCTTGTTTGTATGTTAATCAAGCCCTTGTATCGACTAATGAGAGCTTTGGAAGTTTCATATTTATTTCATAGTTAAATATTGATGATCATCTTATAAATTGTGGATTTAGTAGAATTCAACATCATAATTTCTATGTACAATATTCTGGTGAGAAAATATTCTCAATGTATATATTGATGACCTATTCATCGCAAGTACTAAATCTCACCTCCTAAAATTCAAGAATGGTCTTTGTTTATAATTTGAAATGGTAGAGAAAGGTCTCCTTCATGACTGTCTAGGTTTAGGGTCTTTTTTGAGAATTTGTATGGTTTTCATTTCTCAAGACAAATATACAAAAACACTTAGGATAAGTCTTGGATGCTTGACTACAATCCTCATGCTACACCTATGGAAGTCAGATTGAAATTATCAACCTATATAGAATCCTCTTGAATTCATGAGACTTATTATAGACAATTGTTAGGTATTTTGACCCATATTGCTACTCCTAGGCTAAACATGTCTTATAAAGTTTCATAGTTGTCTCAATTTATATGCAATATGAAGACATAAAACTAGCTTGTATCAAAATTGGTTTTGAAATATATCTTGAAGATGTCGCTAAATTTTGTATATTATATCAACACATAGATGAATTTCACTTAAAGGAGTTATGAAAATGCAAATTTGATAGGTTCCACTGATGATCATCAAGTGACTACTAGATATGTGTTTTCACTTGGTTATAGATTTTATTTCTTGGAAAAATAAATTATAACACTATAGTGCTCACCTACAAAAGAAAAAAATAGAGTTGTATGTAGTGCAAGTTGTGAAGTTGTTTGGTAACATCACATCCTTTATAATATTCATATAGATCAATATGTTTCAACACTTATACTTTGAAATAGTTGAAGTATTCTCAATAAGCTTAAAAACATAGTCTATCATGCCCATGACACCAATCATATTGAAATTTATCATCACTGTATCTAGTAGATTTCAACTTACAATGCAAATAAGTCTTCAATATTGTCCCATTGGTGAAAAAGTTTTTGGCATAATGACAAATCTACTTCGTTTATTCAAATTTTTAAAACTTGGGGACAAGTTAGGTATTTTTTTAGGGTTTTTCATTGAAGGAGTATCTCTTATTTTTTGCTTGTTTTTGTGACTCTTTTTTTTTGAGATAATTATGTGCACATTCATTAGAAATGTGTTTGTGTGTTTGCAATTATCTATATTCAAATTGTTATAATAAAAAAAACCTATTAAGTCTATCATGAAGGGAGGTTGATGGTATAAATGTTAAACATTCACATAATTTGTTATTGTTTGATGAGGATTATGTGGATTACTAAATATACCAACAGTCCATATATATGTTTGTTGAGTTGTTAAAAACTCATATATCTAGAGGATCATTTTCCCTCAAAATGGGATTTGAAAAAAATCTAATAAATACATAAGCTATTTTTGTTAATAATATTACATATATTTTTTAGTGCCATCAATATTAATAAACAAAGCTAGCATATATATATATATATATATATATATATATATATATATATATATATATATATATATATATATATATATATATATATATATATATGATAACTCATCTTTTTATGCTTTGTAATGGTGGGCATAATGATACATTTTCACCCATCCATGTTTGATAAGTCTCTCCATTCTTTTGGTAGAGACTAATCATGGCCCATCAATTGGCATGCCTCTTAGTTTGACCTTCTTACTGTTTGCTTCAAATTCCATATCCATGTTCTACAAGTTCATATAACTCTCTCTAATAGAGCATAGCCATAGCATACCAAAGACTACATCTCTCTCATGTGCTTACAAATAGCCAATCTTGTAATCACCCAACTAAATGCTTAAGTTGGGATGAAATTGTCAACTACTATCACCTTGAACCATCAAAATTGTTTGGTTTGAAATCCTCTTTTGACTGTAACTCCCTTACATGTGGCACATATGTCAATAAGAGTGATTTTTTGGTGTCCACATAAGACCCCACAAATTCTAAAAGATATAACCTTTTGAAAGCTACTAAGTTGAGTATGTGTGGCCCCTCATTCTCATTCCTTGTCTTACTTTTATGAAGAGATTTCTTCATTGTTACCTTCCAAAAAAAATTGTTGATTTGATTTTTCTATAGATGAATAGCATTGAATTTTTTGAGCTTTGGTGTTTATTGAGTACTTGTGAGTTTGGTCTCACAATTAAAGCACCATTTATTCGTTTTGAGTTCATTTATTTGGCCTTCATCCAATCTTCTCAGCACATCCTTAATTAGATTTGAATATTCTCAAAAGTATTCCTTGACCTTGGCCTTTTTATGTTGAAACCTTCTTTATTGTGATTTTATTTTAGAAATAGAGGGCTTGATGCCTCTTTCTTTTTTAATTTCCTCCAACGATGTGGGTGGGCTAAGAGCATTAACCCAACCTCTCAAAAATCAAATAGCCTATCCATAAATAACTCAATTGACCTCCTCTCTAAAATATTGATAACTATCATAGATAACTTCTAGATTCGACAAAATAAGTATCCAGCTCTACCTCTATGGGTTTTATGCCTCTCCTAGAAAGCTAAATAATATGCAAATGTCATTTAAACCTAAAAATATTATCCTAATGCTCTCCCATCCTCATTTCTTTCCTATGACATTCTTGATCAATTAGTTCATTCTCTTGTAGAGGGTTTACTTATTGGAGTAAATTTAGGCATGATACATAAGTATTTACTATTTACACTTTACTTAAGTTTACTTAGGTTAATGCATATTCATATTAGTTTTCATGTAGACACCTAGGAGTTTTCATATTCATATGAGTTTTCATGTTGACAACATAGTAGTTTGCACTCCAATTGATCAAATTTCGTCTACTACATCTCTTTACGAGATACACCTTTGCATTCTTATCCTCTCATTATTGCATGTACATTCATGCACAATGGAGGATAATCCACTCTTGGTGGACATGTGTTTAATTGTTATGCTTATCTCTTGTATGACTCCTAGACATATTAGTTGCCTTTATATACAAGGCACTTCTATGTTGTATTCATCCAATTATATGATTAACCATTCTCATTTGATCATATCTTGTCTCTCTTGTGTTATCTCTTGAGCTTCTAGATCTTGGCATTTCATTCTTTCCTGAGGAAAATTCTTACATGGTATCAGAGCTATACCAAATTCTTACAAGCTAACCCAACAAAAGAAGAAATAGACAACTTAATCAACATCTACGAATCATGGTTTTGTGGCCTTCCACCTCTACCTCTATGGGTTCTATATCTCTCCTAGAAAGCTAACTAATATACAAATGTCATTTAAACCTAAAAACCATATCCTAATGCTCTCCAATCCTCATTTCTTGCCTATGAAATTCTTGATCAATTAGTTCATTCCCTTGTAGATGGTTTACTTATTGGAGTAAATTTAGGCATGGTACATAAGTATTTACTATTTACACTTTACTTAAGTTTAATTAGATTAATGCATATTCATATTAGTTGTCCTATAGACACCTCAGAGTTTTCATAGTCATATGATTTTTCATGTTGACAACATAGTAGTTTGTACTCCAATTGAGCACATGTTTTTACAACATCTCTTTACAAGATACACCTTTGCATTCTTATCCTCTCATTATTGCACGTTCATTCATGCACAATGGAGGATAATCCACTCTTGGTGGACATGTGCTTAGTTGTTATATTTATCTCTTGTATGACTCCTAGACATATCAGTTTCCTTGATATACAAGGCACTTCTATGTTGTATTCATCCAATTATCTGATTAATCCATTCTCGTTTGATTATATCATGTCTCTCTTGTGCTATATCTTGAGCTTCTAGATCTTGGAATTTCAATCTTGCCTTAGGAAAATTCTTACATAGTATCAAAGCTATACCAAATTCTTACATGGTATCAGAGCTATACCAAATTCTTACAAGCTGACCCAACAAAAGAAGAAATAGACAACTTAATCAGCATCTACAAATCATGGTTTTGTGGCCTTCCACCTCTACCTCTATGGGTTTTATGCCTCTCCTAGAAAACTAACTAATATAAAAATGTCATTTAGACCTAAAAATCATATCCTAATGCTCTCCAATACTCATTTCTTGCCTATGAAAGTCTTTATCAATTAATCATTCTCTTGTAGAAGGTTTACTTATTGGAGTAAATTTAGACATGATATATCTAGAGTTATTAATTGATCCAATAAAATTTTATTGATGGGTACCCCTACTATTTCTTGAGTTATCCCCATTTATACCATTACTACTATCATTTCTAGCATTACCGTTACTACTTTTACATCATCCATGTAAACTATTGTGCTTAAGCATCTTATATTTACATTTATTTTATGAATAGTGCCTTTACTATTAATTAAATATTAAAGTTACAAATTCACGAAAAATGGGATGGGGGATACAAGATCACCTCATGAGATTTCATAAGCTAGAGCTATAAATCAAACAATCATTCATCAAAAGAGTATATAAACTACCCTTAGGCAGCTAAAGCAATACTAGATGAGGGAGGTGTATCTTGACAATCATGAAAAACCCATACATCAGTAGGGATATACGATGGCTCAGGAAGACCCCACCCATCATCAATAGCAACATATTTCTCTTTTTCTTCCTCTCCCTCTTCCATGGGAGGTGAAATTGATAGATCCAATCGAGGTAATGACCATTTAGGGTCAGAACCAGCAACAAGCCAACTAGAGGTAGGAGGAGCAACAGGAGGGGCAATTGGGGACCAACCAAAACCCTATCATGGAGAGGCAGAGCAGCAGTGGACATATTATTATGGTTTCACAACACACACCCCATTTTGCATAGAAATGGGGACCCCCTACTTTTTGGCTCTTTGGATCCCTAATCTGGGATCTGAGTCTTTTCTAGGGTTTTGACTAGTGTCTTTGGTCAAATCTGGGTCCCAGTTCAAAAACCCAAATTTTGGAAATCATCATCTGAGGGAATAAGTCATTTTTGCAAAGAAAAAAGGTGCACCAACAAACCTCCCTAGGTGCACTAGTGTGCCAAACAAACCAAGAGAAAGCATTTCATCTTTGAAGTGTGTAGGAGTGCAGCTGGGCACCTCAAAGAGATATGTTGGGTCTTGAGTCTATAAAACCTGGGGAACCCCGTAGCCCTTTTCACTCTTCATTTCTCTTTTCTCTAAGCTCTAACCTACATCATTGCACCTCTTTAGGTGTGCATCTCCACCTACACACACAAAAAGAACACTTTAACACCATAAAGTTGTGTTGTTGTGCACCTTTTTTTTTTGCAAAGCCTTTAAAAACTTTAAAAGACTTTAAAAATAAATGAACACCTTACTAATGGTGCACAATAGTGCACCTAACTAAGTGCACTACTGTGCACCATATCCTAAGGATAGAGATTCCTAGAAAGATAAAGGGTGTGCACTTAGCACACTCCAAGAGGTACACCAAATGTGCACCCTCTCTAACTTAACTTTGATCAAGGTGCACACTTGGCACACCTCAGAGGTGCACCAAGTGTGGACTCTAATTTTTCAAAGGATAAAGGCACACCTAGTGCACTTTCGAGGTGCACTAGGTGTGCCCTTTTTTGCATTTAAGGGGTAAAATTAGGTTTTTAAGTGTTTTCATCAATACGATTTTTTTGGGTTTTTTTCACGTCATTATTAGGCTTTTATTTAATTGATTTTTCTTCAATTTTATACTAATGGATATTGTTTTTATAAAAATTTAGTGGCTTCTTCATCGTACTTCCTTACTACAAAGATGGTCCTGAAATTAGTAGTGTTCAAGTTTCAGGGTGTTCTAGCAAAATCACATTTCTAAGACAATTATTCTGAGATCCAGGACACCCAACTCAGTCACACAGACTTGAGCACATTCTTGGCACTGTGCAACGAACCCACCAAAAGATCCCCAATGATATTCACTCTGATTCGATCAGGACTTGTTAATGCAACATCACATCTAGTATTAGTGCAATCTTTAGAATTGATCATGGCGATGGTAGAAAATTACGTTTCTGAAGAAAGGGTCATGAACAGTATAACTAGAGGGATCGTCCTAGATCTTCGACCTAAGAACATAGAGAAGGTGTTCCATCTTCCAAGAGCAGATTAGTTCATCAGATTGACCTATCACCAAGTAGAAAGATGGCACAGGGAACATGTAAAGGAAGCTTTCAAAATCATCTAGTCCTTGTACCTCATTGAGAAGACTCCCCTAGGGTGTAAAGAAAGCAAAGTGGACATGATGAGAGGATACATCAAGAAAGATATTGGATATTCTATCATACTCTTGAGTAGAGTCATGGGGTTGCCAGTGTTGGGACACTTGAATATATGGATGGTGCATTTTATTGAGACTATCAAGATGGTGAAGATACTAATTGATTGGGCTTACATTCTTAGCAAGAACTTGGATGAGTAGTTGGTGATGGTTAAGAATAACCAAAAGCTTTATATGACATCATATTTGGCATACTAATTAGGTACAAGGGTGATAGATTATCCAAGACTCTACAAAAAAGGTAGCATGCAAGATGCAAATGCACGGCCCTATATAGTATATCCTCAGCTGGTGAAGAAGAAGCTTCTAGAGCACAACAAGGAATACAAGATAGTGAATGATGCATTTATATTTGCAATAATCTAGTTCATTGAAGGGGATTACGCGAAGAAAATCTCAGAGTAGGTAGCAGTTAAGATTTTAGAAGTTGGAGCCTACTATATTCAGTATCAAACATTCACCTATTTGAGGGTAGTGGGTACCACTATCAACCCCAAGAAGTTCCCTAGTTATCCCAGTGATAGACTTATTCTATTGGAGATCACTTAACAACTCTTATCTACATACGAAAGAGTAAGGAAACAACATAAAATAACATGGGTATGGCCTATTACAATAGGACAATTTAGTGTAGTCTAGAGACAAGATATTCCATCTTTCAAGCTTGAATGGGATCAATATCCCTTGGAGGAATATAACTCTTCTTGCCCTTATTTTTATAACATTGGAAGGGTACAGTATTTGGACGACAATACATTTCAGCATAAAGATGCAATTGAGGATCATTGGATGAATGCAGTAGATGACTACAATATCTATATAAGGGATTATTGTAGGATGACTCTTTATCTAGCAAGCAATTCCTTGAAGCTAAAGATCCCTTTGAAGGTTATGCAATAGGATACGAAGGATGTTCTTGATTCATTGTTCAATAGGGACAAGATTGGTGATTGATCTATCATGAATGCTAAGATTGACAAAGAAGAAAACTCAGACATCAATCATAGGGCTAGGCATGTCATAAAATTGACAAAGGATTGGATCAAAAGACCTTTCAAGTTGGATCCAATTCCTCAAGTGGTGGTCTTCCATGCTCAAGCCTTCCTAGCTAGAGGTTGAAGAGCTAAGGTCACAATGCCTACTTTTACAACCTAGTCCCTGGTGAGGCCAAAAATAGTGCACTAACTTGGTAGAGAAGTTGGATATTATAGGGCTCAAAAGGGTAAAGGCAAGAGGAAGAGGACTTATCCTCAATGAGTCAAGCTAGAAGAGGAAGCCAATAAAGTACCTCCACAACTAGGGGCAGAAAATGTACAAGGGTCAGAGAATGTTGAAGCTATACAAACCCAAGACAACCCTTAAGTACCACCAACTGAACAAGGGCAAGAAGGAGTAGAAATGAAAGTACAAGAGGTGTCTCCACCTCAAAAAGAGGTACAAGCCTCCCCATCTGCCATTAAAAGATGAAAGATTAAGACTCCAGTCACGAAGAGACAAAAGGTGATTAGGAGAGTGATTCCTTTCCCATCAGTCTTGGAAGTTATCCCAGAAGTAAAAGAAGAAGAGGATGATGAGGATGAAGAGGATAACCTTCCTTTGAATTGGAGGACTCATATTGCAAGAGCCATAGAGTTGGAATGGAGAAGAAGATCCACAGATTCATTGCCATATGTTCCTGAGTAGCCTACTCAATCTACTACATCAAAAGATGAGTTGCAACAATGGATCAATGAGCAGGAGGGTGAGGGCACTGATGTCTATCAAATGTCAAATTTTGATTTTATGCTCATCAGCACTGAATTGGTGGGAGAAAAAATAAGAGGCACTCCAACTAATCAAACTCAATAGGAGGATTGGAATCAATTTCCACCTAAGCCACAAGGACTTGAGGTAGCTCCACCATCATCCATTCAAGTCACATTTTGTGTAGATAAGGGATCAGCTACTCCTCTTCCTCCAAACAATGAAGAAGAATGGGTTCAAGTAGGATAAGAGAAGAGCTACAACAAGTATCCATCGATGAAGTGTTAGAGGAAGGAAAAATAAGTGAGCAACCTCAAAAGCTTCCCAAGACACAAAGGTAAGAACTATGGACTCCAGAGATACAAGGACTCCCAATGTGGATCTCGCACTAAAGGAGAAGACTCTGGAGAGGAGTAATAAAGGGAAGAGCATAGCAAAGAAAACTCCATCTTCAAAAGGAAAATCCCTAATAGATCATGTTCCATGATGGTTGAGGAAAGAAGTCATAAGAAACAAGAGGCAACAATTCACTACAGAGGAAGAGGATAGGATGGAATTGATTGAAGTTCTCAGGAAACCTGAGTCACCTCCAAAGGATGCACGGGCATTAGCCTTTATCATGAGTGATCAGAACCAAGACTTATTTTCTCATGTGGCTATCCCTCCTCCACATGTAAATGTTGAAGAATTGACTCCAAGAGATTATCAGATCAAGGAGATCATGCTTTGGAAACTTATGTTGGACATGGCTAAGTTGATGGTGACAACAAGAATTAAAGAAGTATTTAGGCACTTAGAACAGGATGGGGCAGAATTGATAACACTTCGGAGATAAAATGAGATCCTAAAAGGGTATCTGAATGAAGTTGTCAGTCCTTTAGATCTTGCAAATCCTGGGGAAACTTTGAACATAGCACTGGGGAGAAGGGATAAAGGGACAGTACAGTTAGACCCTTTTTTGAAAGCTTTTCAGCAATGGCGAGAAATTTTTGAAGAGAAAGGTGTAAAGATTATATAGGGAAATCTTAAGCTGCCACACCATATGCAGGATATTGTGGATAGGCTAATGGTCATTTTAAATCAAGATTTTGGTTTGACGGACAAAGTACATACCTCGGGCAAAGACATACAAGCACTACAATTGATTAAAGGCCAAAGGTATCAGATGTTAATGGAGGTATATACAGTGGAAGAGTTAGATAAGATTGATGATTGGATAGAGAAGATTGTGGATGGTAATAAACTAATGGAGACATTACATGTGGAGATTCATAAGCTCAAGGATCAAACCCAAGAGCAGATTTTGGAGGCAAAGAAACATTATAGTGATGTGTGTTTAGACATTTTTGAAGATGATTCAAGGGACAAATTGATAGCTATAGAAGTAGTAGTTGAGCAATTTTGGAAGACTTTTGAAGAAGCTTCTAATGATGATGACATTAGACAAGTATTCAGAATGGAAGAAGCATTATTAGATTTAGATGTAAAACTTGGAGATTTTGCAGAAACTCACATCGAGGTGGGCAACTACAAGCAGAAAGTGAAGGACAAGTATGAAGCCTTAGATTTTCCAAATACAGCCCAAGTTACCAAGATTATTGAGAAATTCAAAGGAAAATACCCACACATAGCTCTGGTATAAAGGGGAACAAAACCCAGAAGCCAAAATTTCAATTTTGACACTTGGTAAAAAAAATTCATTTTTTGAACCTACTTCCATGGTGCATAGGTGTGCTACTTCCAAGGTGCATTTTTTCAGTAGTGTGTCGGAAGATTTTGAAGAATTTAGAGGTGCACCAACAGTTAACTGCTAGTTCTAAATTTAGAGCTTTCCATGCATCAAAAACGCATTTTGACAGCAATTTAACTCCTACAGACGCTTAGTGAAGATGGAACTTCTATTTTTGGCACTTCTAGACACTCCTACATCATCTAAAGGCTTTCTTTTTATTTTCTCATGCTTTCTTTGTTTTAAGACATGTAAATGTTAGAAATATTAATCTTTCCTTGGATGTATTTAATTGGGATGTTTCAAGAGTCCCTAAATGTAGTTTGTCCTTTAGTCCACATGTGAGGACAACTCATTTTTTGTAATTCCTTTATAAGGAAAATAAGTATTCATCCTTAAGAGGATTATGACACTTGTTATGCACACACTTATGAATGTGGCAATCATTCACATGAGAGTTACAAATAACTCCTCTTCTTGTCTCTTTATAAGAGATGTTTCTCTCTCATTCTTATAACACACAATCACGATGTAGTTCATGTAATGAGCCCTTTGGCTCCACCCTCCCTCTCTCTCTCTCTCTCTCTCTCTCTCTCTCTCTCTCTCTCCATTCTTTAGGCATTTGCCTCATTCATATAATTCACAAGGGGTTTTCTTTGCTTTTCCCTTTCAAAATTCATGTCTCCTCTTTTGTGTTGAACTTGGAAGCCCATATAAAGTATGGTAATTATTTTCATTACAAACTCTCTTGGATTAATTTATGGTTCTTTATTTTTAGTTCATTTCGATTTTATTATTTCTAAGATGGAATCAAAGAAAACTAATCCTTGTTTTGAGTTTTATGTGATGAAGGTTGTCATTCATTGGAGCGCACCTTATTAAATAATTTCCACCTAGGTATCTCTATTATTTTAAAAAAATCACTCTTGTTTTGGAAGGTGTGTGACCAAAACAAGTAGCATTTATATTTTATTTTACTTTTTTAATAGCATTTTTTAAAAATTATATAGTGTGTAATTTTTTTATTTTAAATATTTAATCAAAAATTATACTATCACACTATATTATTTTATTTTTTTTATTAGATTTTAAAATCACAAAATAAAAAATTATTATTTCTCTAATATGTTATTGCAAGGAACACTTTAAAAAAAAATTATGATTCTATTTAAATTAATAAAACCTATTCATATTTTTTTTAAATATTTTATTATCTCTTTTTTTAATTATTTAATTCTTACTTATTAGTTGTTTTAGAAATTTTGAACAAGTTCTAATATAATGTTTTTTTTAGAACTTTCCTTTCAATTCTGATCTGTTTTTTTTAGAAATTTCCTTTTATCTCTTCATAACTGATCTCTTTTTAAGTATATTTCCTGTTATCTCCCTAGTTTTTCTCTACTCTCTCGCATCTATTTATCTTAGTTGCAGCTCTTCTTTTCCTTTTTCTATTATCATTAATGAATTCTCAATATAGTTTATTTCATTTCTTGTATTCAGCCTTTTTTAATTATTTCTTGGTCTACTAGTGGAGGCAGTTTCACAAGCCTACAAATTTAATTGCTTGTTTTGTCTAATCAACCTCCCCTCTTTTTTCCTCTTCATTGTTTAAGCATATGTTATTGTTTCTCTTATTCTAGTTATTGTCATTATCTTGGTTGGCTGCTTAGGTGATTGATTCATTTTTCTTGAGGTTACTAAAGCTCTTAAACTTTGAATGCCATCAATGGCAAGTAAGCTTCCTCATTGATCTCTTTCTGTAGTTTCTTCATGCTATACAAGGTGGCAGTCTTGACATTGATTTTTTTTGCCAGCTATTATATCTTTTAGCGATTCTGGTTTGGTATGCCTGTTTGTAAGCGCTAATAAATAAATGTTGCTAAATAATTTTGTCTTTGTTGGCTACCTCCCCAGCTCATACTTTCTCTTCTTTCTCCATTGCTGCTTCTTATTTATGTGTTACGGCTTTCCCTATTTCCCACTAGCCAATGCATTTGCTGAAATGGTGTAATCACATAGAGTAAATGCAGATTTTCAGAGGCAGATCACAACTTCTTAATGTTGATTCCTTTCTTCTAAGGTGTGGAAGTTATATTATTCTAGCTCAAAGTGTGAGCTATGCGGGTTTATTTTATTGAAGTTTTGGTTTGTGGGTCATGCTCCAGAGTCTCCAATGCTCACTTTATGACTAAGAAATTCCACTTAGAAGAGGTCTGAGAAAGGCAGATCATAGATGCTTTTTCTTGTGGCTTGGTGCCCAAGTCTCTTCCACTTCATTTATGTCATGTCTTATATATTATAAGTTAAGTTTATTTTATATTGCTTCTTAACTTATACGTTTTCTCTTTTTTTTTCCATTCTCCTTTTGTTTTGTTTCAAAGTTAAGTTACAAGTTTTAAATTTTTCAATAAAATTTTCATTATTATTTCTTTATTAGTTATTTCCTCTCCTCAGGGTTCTCTAAGTTTATATGCTTCTTTTGGATTATCAATCTAGGTTTAATATTATGTTTTAATTATTGATTTTTAAATAAAGCTTTATTTTTCTTTGTCATTTATCAAACCCTTTTTTTTAATTAAATCATTTATAAGTTTAGAATGGTCATAACGTAAGTTATAGAATTGATTTATAACTTTACATTTGACATTCTCATATTTCATAATGTTTCAAAATTATAAGTTATGTCAATGGGCCTTTGGTCTACTAGTGAAGTTGAATGGCTCACAAAGAGCTCACTAGGGATCAAGTCTTATTGAGTCCAAGCCTCTAACATCATAAGGGATGAGACCGAGATTGTGCCCCAAGTGATTTTGATGGCATGGATGCCCCTCAATCCTTGGCACTAAGCCGAAGAGGTTTCAAGCACAAGTGCGCATGTATCGAGTTCTTAAAAAGTCTATGTGGTGGTCTTCACTAGTTGGTAGCTCGCAAGCTTCGTGCCTCACTAGGCTACCTCACAAGTCTGAACCATCCATCAAAAAAAAATTATAATTTATTACATTATAAGAATAAGTTATTACATTATAAGTTATAAAATTCATTTATAACTTATAGATTTGGCATTCTTATTATTAGTTACCCAGTTATGTTTAATCAGAATTTCTATTCATACTTAAATACGTTTGACTTCAAGTATTTTTTTTAAAAATCACCTTTTAAGTTCATATTTTAAGGTTTTTGCAAATTCCTTAATAATTTAATAATGGTTATGCATTAGTTTGATTCCTTAAGCTGCAGGCATATTATTCCTTTAACATCTTTTCTGTAGGGTTGCATTATTGGTCTATTACCAAATCTACTTCTAGATATTACTTGACAAGTTTTTTTTTTAAATAGAGATTAATGTTTTCAGAATAATCATTCATAGCATTATGAGGAAGTAACAATTATTTCATAATATATTAGCATCCTTCCAACACTTTCTTTTTCAGGGCATTTTTTTCATTAGTCTATTTCAAATAAAGAAAGTACATTAAATCATTTTATTTTGTTCTTTCTCTATCATATCTAAAACTAAAACTTGTTGCATGCCTAACCTTTCTTTCTTAACCCTTTCCTCTAGATCCAACCCCCCACATCTAGTTTGTAGAACCCACCGACTCCACAATAACCCCTATATTTTCATCCCTTGAATTGACCCTCATCTGAGAGGAACCCTTTGGTTCTTGTAGTATTAGACTACCACTAGGATTGCATCAACTAATGCATATGCCCTAGCCATCATATATTTTGGCAGTAGCCTAGCAATATGAATCATATCCCTTTCGAAATACATGTGATTCCTTAGCCTCAATCCTATCCTTATTATATCCAAAAGGGTTATCTGTATCATATCCTCATCAAATTTCTTGATGGAAAGAATTCCTCCCACCCGTGCCTTTGAACCATACAACAAATAGCCACTAAGTGCCTCATCCAATATTGTTGCATTCACAAAAGATGAATTTATACAGATCTCTTGAATCTTCATCAATGTTTTATACTCGGGTAACATATCATATATGTTTGAGTACAATATGGAAAATACTTGAGGTTGATAGATTGGACATGGTGCCCTCGGCCTCAACACTCCATCTCCTATTATGCACCTTATTGCATGCTCCACCTCTCCAGGCATTACTTGAAATAGTTCATTGAAATCTCCCCTTAGGTATGTTGATTCTAGAGAAAATTTTCATGTTAAAATGGGAATCATCACTTAGAAATTTAGCACTTTGTGGTCCATCTCCTTTCTGCACCCTGCATTCAATATACAATTAAAAATAAGTTTTTTATGAGAAAAAAGGATACTATTGCATACTTTACTTTCATATGCATTACCTTAACCAAGAATTAGATCACCTAAAGATTCATCTAACCTTTAATAAGGCTCCAACTGCTTCTTTCAACTCCATTCTCTTTGTTTGCAACTTATAGCAGTTCCCCTTTCTATTTTCTTCCTTCCTCTTCAATTACACTGTTGACTGCCCAATGCATGTTAGTGGATTTTTTTTTGGCTCAATTGCAACTATCTATTCTGGTTATATTCTCTTGTAACTACTAACTTTGCTATCATTTCCTTAACATCTCTGCACATGTATGTATAAAGATAAGAGTTTTTGTACATGTAATATTTTAATCAAAGCTTTCTCAGCTTTCATTACTCTGAAAATTCAATTACATTTTTTTTTTTAAGTACTCTATTTTAATTTGGCAAGTCACTCATATGCCATTCATAATGATAATACATTTCTTTGACTATGATTGAATTTTATTATTTCATTTTATCAAACTCCTATAGATAATTACTATTTAAGATATTTTTTCTTTGTTCAAAATACTCATTCTACTTGAAATATAATTTTATAGAAGGATCCTCTCAATGTTTTTGTTAAAGGTAAACCATAATTTTTTCAAGTATTGTGACTTATCATTTACATATATTTATTTAATTATATGGGTGCACACATAAATGCCGAGATAAATATATAATTTTTTATGACTATGATGATTCGAAAATTGGTATATTCCTTCAAAAAATGAATTAAGTACTCATGTTTACCCTCAATGGAGTTTTCTACCTGATATCCATATATTGTTTATTTCCCATTGATCTTCCTTGGATCTCTGCATTTACCTCAATTCTGTTTGGACTATGAGTTATCTTACACATTTCCCTTCATTGTGATCTATTCATTTGCATATAGTTGCAACTTTATGCTTTTATACCATTTTTTTATGCCCATGTTGGCACTTTATGGTATTATACCATTGATTTATATGAAGTTATTCAAGGTTTTTTTTTTGTAAGTTGCATAGGGAGCCAATTTTTTTCAAGGTTAACTATGAAGGTCCCCTTAGTTATATAGGATACATATCATGAAGGTCCCCTCAATATAACTGATACATAGTTGCCTTATCTAGCCCGTGGAATATCCATCCATCCTATAATGGTGTGCACTTACTTTATATGGAGTTTCCCTCCATTTGCTTCTATTGATTCCACTTTGAAAGGATGATATTTATATGGAGTTTCCCTCCATTTGATTGTATATGCTCTACCTTGAAGCTTGATATTTATGGAGTTTCCCTCCATATTGTTCCATTTTGTTCCTCAATGAAGAGGATGTTATTATTGGAGTTTTCCTTCCAAATTCAAATGGTTTGATCCAATTTGAAGGCAATATGTTGTTAAATCCTCATAATCCATTCCCTTTTAGTATCCTAACAAAAATCATGATAGTACTAATTTGATCAGCATGTCTCTCCTTTTACTTTGTTTTCATATATTAATGTGATAATGATTTGCATACTTTATTGCTTAGATCATGAGTCATGCACATTATGGAGGGACGCCCCCATTAACTTGTAATGGGATGATTCATTAAGTTGATTATCTATATCCACATGATTGATGCAATGTTGATGCAAGTATCATTAGTTGGCTTTGTCTGTAATCGTTAGTGCATTAGTATAATATACTTTTCATGAGAGCACTAATCAAGATTTTTACTCAATTTATCCTTGTTGATAATTTTTTGAGCATATAATTTATCTTGATATTAGGTTATCTCCATTTCTTTGTGGTAACATGTTTTATTTTCCTCTATGTTTCTCTATGAGAGTTTTCTTATCCTTTTTCAAAAGGATTTCTAATTTGAATATAAGATGAAATACTCCTTGTGGATAGTTGTCTTGTTTCTTGTGTTTATTTTTTTAGGTAATTCATCCAGGCACATACAAGACATTATTATTTGATGTACATATTCTATGCACCATGATTCGACTTACTGATGCAACACATTCAAATGACCTATCCACTTATCTTGGCTCTACAAAGATCTACCTACACTCACAAGAGACCTTTTGCAAAGATCAAGTTGATGTTATTTAGAATTTCATTACAAAATTTAGGTTTAATAAACCTTGATGTAAATTTCCCCAAGTAAAGATTAAGGGGGGGAGTTAGAGATATTAATCTTTCTTTGGATGTATTTAATTGGGATATTCCAAGGATCCCTAAATATAGTTTTTTCCTTTAGTCCACATGTGAGGACTACACTTTTTTTTTTTTTAATTCCTTTATAAGAAAAATAGTTATTCCTCCTTAAGAGGATTATGAAACTTGTTATGCACACACTTATTAATGTGGCAATCATTCACATGGGAGTTACAAATAACTCCTCTTCTCATCTGTTTATAAGAGATACTTCTCTCTCATTCTTATAACACACAATCACGATGTAGTTCATGTAATGAGCTCTCTCTCTCTCTCTCTCTCTCTCTCTCTCTATTCTTTAGGCATTTTCCTCATTCATATAATTCACAAGAGGTTTTATTTTCTTTCCTCTTTCAAAATCTATGTCTCCTCTTTTTTGTTGAACTTGGAAGCTCATATAAAGTATGGTAATTATTTTCATTACAATCTCTCTTGGATTAATTTATGGTTCTTTATTTTTAGTTCATTTTGATTTTATTATTTCTAACAAGGCTTATGCATCCAATTAATGATATAAATATGGATGGAGTCTTACTTGGGACCAATTAGATAGTTTGTACATAAATAGATTTGTTTTATTAGTTTAGAAGCATACGTTTACATAAAGATATCCTAACACAAATTGAGGAGAAATTTTCTTATAAATTGAGGAATGTAATATGTATTCTAGGTCGACATTATTTTGGTGCAATAATATATGCTATTGGTGCTTGCATATGGAGTGTAGTGATTCTTTCCTAAGTGTGTTATATTTTGTGGGTTTATTTTCATGAAGTGTAATTGAGCCAAGAGTTTTATAGCGTGTTCTAGTTGTGTGATCTTTTAATTATGGTGTTTTCTATGGGTCTATAAATTATGTTGACGTACTTAGTTCAAGAAGAGATCAACATATTTTTTCTGCATAGCTTTTTATCTCGCATGAGTGCACTTTCGATGGCCTTGTGATTTGATGAAAAGTGAAACATCTTACAGTTATTGAATTCTCATCGACGATTGCATCAATGGAATTAAGGAAGCATTGCTCCTATTTTCATTGGTTACCTACCAATCTTTTCAAATGCTTAACTCACAGACGTGTTGTTTTCGTGGCTTATGCCCATTAGGATTTTACTTCATGTTATTTTCTTAAACTTCTTGTTACCCTACCTTTGTTATTTGCTTTTACAAAAACTTGGTTAATTTAGGAATTTGTGAAGAAACTCAGGTGTGGAAACAACTTTCTACACTAATCTCTTAAGGAAAATATTGTGCAAATTCTTTTAAAATCCTTACAATTACAAATTAGATATTATGTAAATAATAATATTGTAGTTAACCATGAATACAAAAACTAGATAGAGAAATAAAACACAAACGCAAAGATATGTTGGTGGAAAAAAAACCTTTCGGTAAAACAACCCCACCCCTCCAAAACCTGCACAATGTATTATCTTCAACTCAAAGGTTACAACACACTTGCAATGTAAGCTCTTTTAGGACATGGATGACTTATCTAGCATCAACCAAAAATACACTACACACCCATTATCTATAGCCCTCAAAGTGCTTATATAATGTTCTTTCCATTTTCAGGGCATCTTCCAAAGATAGCTCTTATGTGTCATAGGAATCCATCATAATCATTTCAGTCACGATTTCTTTACACACAATTAAATCTTCCAAAGATATCTCTTACACATCATAGGAATCTATCATAACCATTTTAGTCATGATCTCCTTACACATAATTAAATATTCCAAAGATAGCTTTTACACATCATAGGAATCCATCATAAGAATCTGTCATAGGAATTCGTCATAGGAATTTGTCATAATTAAAGATGCTAACACATGCAAGTGGAGTGACACATCAACATGCCAACTAGACATGTACACTCACACTTGATTACATTATTTTAAAAAAATACATTTACAAAAAAAAAAAAGAATAGGAATTATCCAAGGTTGAGACACCTTATTCCTAACATTCTCCCACTTGTCGAACACCTTGTAAGAGCAACAGGAACATAACAAGAACTAACCGTTATAGGCCAAAAGGCTCATAGACTCCGAACACCATCTAAACTTCTCTATGCCCATTGGTTTTGTTAATTCATCTACAACATTCTTTATAGTATCTACCTTCTCCAAATTTACCTTTCCATCTTCCACCATATCTCTCACAAAGTTAAACTGCACATCAATGTGCTTTATTCTAGCATGGAAAGTTGGATTCTTTGCAAGGAAAATAGCACTCTGACTATTGCAACAAATAATAATCTGTCTTACATCAACACCAATATCAGAACACAATCTCCTAAGCCAAACAGCTTCCTAACAAGCATGAGTAGCAGCCATGTACTTAGTTTCTGTAGTGGACAAAGCAACCACAAGTTGTTGCTTACTCATCCAACTGATGGCACCACCAAACATAGTAAACACATAAGCACTGATGGATCTCATGTTTTCAATATCACCTACCCAATCTGAATCCACAAACCCATGAATACAAACTAAATGTGGAGTTGTAGAAGAGTTACCATGATAACAAATGGAGTAATCTGATGTACCCCTCAAATATATGAATACTCACTTAACTGCATCCTAATGTACCCATCTAGGATTAACCAAAAATTGGCTTAGAACTCCCACTGCTTGGGCAATGTCTAGTCTAGTACAGACCATAGCATACATAAGACTGCCAACTGCACAAACATAAGGTAATCTACTCATTTCCTCCACCTCAATAAGAGATTTTGGATAATCATCTACAGATAACTTTGTTCCCATAGAAACGAGAACACACAATGGTCTACAATCTACCATGTTGAACCTTTCCAACAAAGACTTCACATACTTACTCTAACTCTACCAAAGTTTTATGTTAGACCTATCTCTACTGGTTTCCATACCCAAGATGTACCTTGTTACCCCAAGATCTTTCATCTCAAATTGTGTTGAAAATTGAGATTTAATTAGAAATAATACCCATACCCTTCCCAAATAGCAACATATCATCAATATATAATGCAACAATAAGAAGGCGATCATTTTCAACTGCAAAGTAAACACAATTATCTAATTTTGATCTTACAAATCCAATTGACAACACAAAAGCATTAAATTTAAGGTACCATATCCTAGGAGTTTGTTTCAAACCATACAAAGACTTCTTTAATCTACAAACCAAAGATTATTTACCTTTAACAATGTAGTGTTTAGGCTGTGACATATAAATCTCTTCCTCCAAATCACCATGAAGGAAAGTTGTCTTCACATCCATCTATTTTATCTCTAAATCATATGATGCAACAAGAGATAAAATAAATCTAATGGATGTCAACTTTGCAATAGGAGAGAATATTTGACCATAATCTATTCCCTCTACTTGTGAATACCCCTTTGCAACCAATCTAGCTTTGTACCTTTCAACATTGCCATCTGCATAGAATTTCTTCTTGAACACCCATTTTCTACCAACAAGTTTTCGTCCTTTAGAAAAAATTACAAGGTCTCAAGTTTTGTTTTTATCCAATGAAGCCATCTCATCATCCATGGTCTCAATATGGGAACCTACATCTTCCATATCCAAAGCCTCTTTTAGAGATCTAGGCTCATTAGTGTTAGTGATCAAAGCAAAGGCACAATTGGAATCTAACATAGAATAACCAAACCTTTTTGGTTGCTTTCTTACTCTCATGGATCTCCTCAAGGGCTAAGGTTGAGGGTGTTCTTCCTCTTCTTCTAAACTATTAGAGCTACTAGAGCTCTCCTCATCATTAGACCCAAGATGGTCTTTTTGTTCAATCTTCTTAGGGGTAGGAGGCAATTGAACAATATCTTCCTTCTTTCCTTTTTCATCTGGTTGTAGCACAATAGGCGAAGATGTTAGCTCTCTAAACATAAAATTTCTTCTATACAACACCTTACTAGTCATAGGATCCCAAAGCTTGTAATATTTTCATACCAACACCGTATCCGATGAAAATACACTTGACAGCTTTGTTTTCCAACTTAGATCTTTTCTCCTTTAGAACATGTGCATAAGCTTCACAACCAAAAAAATGAAGATGTCGAATTGAAGGCTTCTTACCAAACTACACCTCCATGGGTGTCTTACCAACAAGAGCTAATGTAGGAGATCTATTAACTAGATAAAAAGTAGTGGCCACAACTTTAGCCCAAAATCGTTGTTCAAGAACAACTTCACTAAGCATACTCCTGGCCTTCTCCATCAGTGTCCTATTCATTCTTTTTGCAACTCCATTTTTTTGTGGTATATAAGGAGTTGTCTTATGCCTCTCAATACCTTATTCTTCAAAAAATTATTCGAACTCTGCTGAGAAAAACTGACCACTATTGCCAATTCTCACATGATCTTCTTACTAGTCTGATTCTCTACAAGGGCTTTAAATTCATTGAACTGACTAAAGACTTGTGTTTAGGAACCTTCTACTATAACCATCTATGAAAGATACAAAAAATACAAACTTGGAGATTGAAGGAACTTTTATAGGACCAAATACATTGAAATGAATAAGATCCAAAACATCAGGAGATTTGTGAGAACTAGAGTAAAATTGAACATGATTTTGTTTACCGTAGACACAATTTTTGCAGAAGTCAAACTCGAGATTAAAATCATTTAACCCCTCAATGAGATTCTTGTTCTTCAGGGTTCTGAGACTCTTCTCACCAATGTGGCCAAATCTCATATGCCACAACATTGTCTTTTCGACAGGAAGCTTTCCGTCCAATGCATTTGCACCCTTAGGTACACATGTTGCAATGCCATCAGAACCAATAACCATAGTCTTCTTTACTTCTCATTCAGATGGTGAGGATGAAGTGATAGTTGCTCTCTTCTTTGAAACAGAAGAACTATTGCACTGAGAAATGCATGCATCAAGCTGAAATAGAGTACCTCTCCTAGTACCCTTAGCAAGCACCATAGCTCCTCTCATCATCTTATACCCATTTTTAGAAAAAACAACTTGCACACCTACATCATTCAGCATACTTACAGATAATAGGTTTCATGCCAAACTAGGGATGTGCATTACCCCATTGATCCCCTTTACTCATCCATCAGGGAATCTGATAGTGACCCGTCCTTGTCCAACTATCTTTATGTGAGAATCATCACCCAAGTACACCTTTCCACCATTGAAAAACTTCATACTTTGAGAACCAACTTCGATTAGAGGTCATGTAGAAAGAAGCATCTAAGTCTATCAACCACACATCATCAGATGCATGTGCTACAAAGGCTGCAATGAAAGCATCACCATCTTCTTGAGATTTTTGTGAACCTGAATTTGAGGCCTTCTTCTTCTTCTTTGGCTCTTTATAGTCTTTACGAAAGTGCCTAGTCTTATCAGAGTTCCAGCATTTTGCCTTGGACTTTCCAAGAGTCTTTGATTTTCCACGGGATTTGGATCTACCCTTTCTAGACTTGTCATTTTGCTTGCCTCTGTCGTTGGATCTACCATGAATAGCAAGAGCTTCCTTAGCCAAATCTAATGACTTTCTCCTCATCTCCTTAGATAACAACAAAGACACCACATCATCCATTCTAAAAGTGACTAAAGTACTTCCAAGAGCCATCACAAGATGGTCCCATGAATTAGGCAAGGAACATAACAAGGTCATACATTAATCCTCCTCCTCTATCTTGACACCAGATGATGTCAACTGTGCAATCAGTAAATTAAAAGCATTTAGATGATCTATAATAGATCCTCCTTCCTCCATTCTTAGAGAATACAAATTCTTCCTTAGGAACAACTTGGCCCAATACACAAACCCACGTTGTGTCCACAAATTGTTTGTGGTCTTCTCATCAAGAACATTCAAGAGAACTAAATCAGCTAGACAGATTCTAATGAGACCCTTAGCTTTTTGATCCTTGAGATCCCAATCTACTTGAGATATTGTTGTGGGTCTCACATTAGGTGAACTCACCTCCCATAGATCATGATCTTCAAGCAAGTCCTCCATCTTGAGTTTCCACAACTCAAAATTACTGCCATTAAATTTATCCACCTCCATTTTTTCATATGATAAACTAACCATCTCAATCTACAAATAAGATTCAAAATGCTCTGCACAAAAATCCCACTCAAACTTGAGATTAGCTCAGAAAACCCTACCCAACAACTAGGATCAAAAGTTGATCAAGCTCTGATACCACTTGTAAGGAAACTTAGGTGCAAAAATAGCTTCCTACACTAATCTCTTAAGGAAAGTATTGCGCAAATTCTTTTAAAATCCTTACAATTATAGATTTGATATTATTTAAACAATAATAGTGCAGCCAACCATGAATATAGAAACTAGATAGAGACAGAAAACACAAACACAAAGATATGCTAGTGGGGTAAAACCTTTCAATAAAACAACCCCACCCCTCCAAAACCTACACAATGTATTATCTTCAACTCAAAGGTTACAACACACTTGCAATGCAAGCTCTTTTAGGACATGTAAGACTTATCCAGTAGCAACCAACAATACACTACACACCCATTATCTATAGCCCTAAAGTGCTTATATAATGTGCTTTCCATTTTTAGGGCATCTTCCAAAGATAGCTCTTATGCGTCATAGGATCTGTCATAACCGTTTTAATCATGATTTTCTTACACACAATTAAATCTTCCAAAGATAGCTCTTACACATCATAGGAATCCATTATAACCATTTTAGTCATGATCTCCTTGCACACAATTAAATATTTCAAAGATAGCTCTTACATGTCATAGGAATCCGTCATAGGAATTTGCCATAGGAATCCGTCATAATTCAAGATGCTGACACATGCAACATGCCAACTAGATGTGTACACTCACATTTAATTACATTATTTGCAAAAAATACATTTACACAAAAAATAATAAGAATAGGAATTGTCCAAGGTTGAGACACCTTATTCCTAACAGAATTCATATAGTTGTATTGTTCGATTGCATTCATCATAAAAATAGAAAAATACAAAAAATATATTTCTTTTTTGTGTGTTTTTATTCTTTTGAAATAGCAAGTAGATTCTACATCTTATCTGAATTGTTCAAACTAGCAAAGACCTCCCTATGAACAAATATATTTATCTTCAACTGAGCAAATTTCAGTAGCTCGCAAGATCACTCAAAACCTTGGAGTTGATCCTAGATTAGCTTTTCAAGATAGGAGTTTGAAAGGATTCATGTCATTAAGCATTGCGCAAAATGACAGCTCAATACATCCCAACCATCGTTGGGAGATCACCAGGGAGCCTTGGAGCGTAGCATCTGTGAGTAGAAGATTGAGGAGCTACAACCCTAGTGATGACCATGGGGTGGAGTCTAATCTGTCGAAGCAGAACTTGGTGGTACTCAGGCCACTATACAAGGCACATTGCCCTAATGATCGAGGAGCTCCTATAGGTGAGCCACCTCAAGAACCACCTTGTTGGCTTGTACTTGAATCTTCATCATCACATTATTACATATGCAAGATTTAGTTTACATAGATACATTTATATCATGAAATTTGTGGGTGAATAAAACCACATTCCTATCCTTCCAAAGAGTGAAAAGAATCTCCATCTTGAAAGCATGTCAAATCTAGGCATACTTAAAAGGGTTTCTAGGAGAATCACCCAGCATAACCATATGCCAAGAAAAGGGCTTGAGCCTAAAAGGTTTTAAAAAGTCATGTATCCAAAGCCAATATTTTTGAGCTTTGCGATAGAACCAAAAGATGTGCAAGAAAGAATTTAGATGTCCACAAAAGGAACAAAAAGGGTTTGAAACACCCAAATTCTTGAGATGGGGACCTAGAGGTAATCCCTGGAAGAGGAGACACAAGGAAAAGTGTGCAATCTTTGTCTCAATGATGGTATTACAAATAGTATTAAACTAGTATCTCAAATTCTATTGCAAAGAGTGGAGGTCCCAGTGCTGGTTGAGAGTCTCAACCATAGGCACGTGGGACACCAAACAAAAGTATCTCATCTTGGGCTTATAATTGATAAGAGTACACAAATACCACTTCTAATCCTTCCACCAAGTTTTTACAAGTTGGATACCTAGCTTGTGAAGCAAATGGGGAGGTAAAGTAGAGACCAATAAATCAAAAGCCTAACGATTTGGATGAGCCAAATGAAACTAGAATTTCATATCTTCCCATGATCTAAGACTCATCTTAAATTTAGAAAAGAGATACTTGGGAGTCTTGATGCTACCTTTGAAAAAACACAGTGCACTAGCACCCTACACCTTGGCAAGAGGCGGACCTTGAATGGAATACAAGGGGGACCACTAAAGGTTGTGTTGATTCATGGAAATCACATATCTGAAACCATCTCCAACCCAATAAAGCCAAGGTTTGACAACCTCCCAAGCTCCCTAGATGTTCTTGACAAAAAAAGATCCCTAGACCTGCACAGGCTCTAAAGTGATGAGAAGGGTTTGAAATCCAACCCTCTTCCACACAAGTCTGTTGACTGGAAAACTAGAGGAAATGCAATGCCTCAGAAGAATTTTCCAGGCTTTATCTCTGGTGAGGGCTCAAATAACCCATTTAGCACACAAAGTGATACCCTATTTCTGGGTAAAAATGAGGTTAAGGCCTCTAGACTCCTCGGGTAAACAACAATAATCCCAAGCAACTCTATGAAATTCATGATGCTCAAAACTCAAGGCCTAGAGAAAACCCCTAAGAAGCTTCTCAAGCTTTAAATAAGAAGCCTTGGAAGGAGTCCAACAAGTAGAATACTAAAAATGGGTAGCAGCCAAAACCTTGGAACAAATCTGGAATTTACTAACTGAAGAAAGGGGTTTGGTGAGGCAATAATCTAACTTTTTAGAAATCTTGGCAAGCGCAGTATTCCAAAGGTCAACAGTCAGAGCTTGAAAGGAAAAAGGGATACCCTAAAAGTGGAAGATCTCATTGTGTTGAATCCATTTCCACGGATATTGCATAAGACAAGGTGAAGCTAGGAGAAAATATCACCTATAGTATAGAGTTTTGTGTCATTGAATAGCAGACACAGTGGCCAAACATTGGAGAGCATTTGAGATATTTTCCTCATCCTCAATGAGAGTAAGGAAGGAATCATCAACAAGATGCACATTGACAAGTTGAGTACCTAAGATTTAGGTAGGGCAATGCTTCTAACATGGCCAAAGGAAATGGCATTAGCAAGAAGATACCCAAACCCTTCAGCAATATGAACATACAAAGTCAGATCTAGAGGACATCCCTTGTTGTGAAATAGGATCTCTGAAAATGTAATAATACTACCATGTTTTTTGTGTGCCAAGTGCAGATCCAAATGCATATATATAGGAGTAGAAGAGACATGTCTTTGTGTTAATATTCATCATACTTATATTCTTTTTGTATGTGCACTAACATCAAATCCTTGATGTCTACCAAAAAAATATGCTATATCCTTGTAGGATATGAGTTATCTAATTTGTGAAACTCTAGGACAACTTAGTGGAGCATATTAGATAATAAAAAATCACAATGCCATGGTCTCTATCATGACAAGTACCATGATCTTTGGCACTCTATGACAACAATTTAATAAATTCTTATCATGATACATTTGTTATCATGACTTTTGGCACTCCTGGACAACAAATTAATAAAGTTTTTCATGACAACAAGTCAAACCATTGATCAGATTGTCATCTTTCAATAGCTACTTTCCATATATATATGGGACCCTTCTATGAGTATTAAATATTAATTCAATTAAACACATACCTTAGGTTGTAGTGTCTCCACTTTAGCATTGTTTGTACCTATATCACCTTTTAGAGGTGGGTCCTTTCGTACTCATGCGAGGTGGAAAACTGTCAAGTAGGTGGGGTTTCTTCATTTTTATTTTTCAATTAAATCCCTCTTATTATTTGTAGTGGGTCTATGTTTGATGTGGCCACCAATCCCCACGTCACTGTGAGAATGAGTGTGGTTCATGTTATTGCAATCAACATGCCGGATGATGATCTTTCCCTCGTCTGTTGCCTCATTTTTTTTATTCTGTGTGCTACCCTTTGATAAGCCGGACGGCTTAAACATCACACACTAAGCTTCATTCTAACACCAAAATTGTTAAATAGTCAAAGTTGACTTATTTTTTCTAAGCTTAATTTTCTCCTTAGAGTGTGATAAGCTTTCTGACTATACCTACACTTGACTTTTCAATTAGTGGGTCATGTCACTTCTTTTCCAGATTGCAATAGTCCATTAAGAAGGGTTTAGTTCAATGATCAAGTTGATATATGTGCGTTCCCATGCAACTATCCAGACTTGGCATTTTCCATTGCATGTATCCCATATTATTGACCACAACTACCTCTATTAAGCACAAGAATCTAGAGGTGAATATGGCACATCAGCACTCAAGGCGTATAATGTCTCCTTAATCTGAAACTTTGAATAGAGCTACCAAGACCCAGGAGGAGAACCCGTAATTCAAATATTTTTCTCATGTCAATATTATCATTGATGTCGATGCAAGCAAAAGAATCCTTGAAGAGCATCTCCACTGATTGGAGAAAAACTGGGCCAAACCCTAAGGCTTGAAGCACAACAAGAATGAAAGGCCATTCAATATGATCATAAGCCTTGGCAAAATCAATCATGATAAAGAGAGCTTGTCACATAGATCGGTGGGCCCATTCTATACCCTCCCAAACAACAATAATGTTGTCAAGGATGTATATGGATTTGATGGAATTGGTCTTCTTAGGGCGAACAATCCAACTCAAAAGATGGCAATTTTTTCATATCCAGAGCTTTATTTATGATTTTGTAGGAGATATTCAATAGAGTGATGGGTCTCCAATTGCAAATAACTTTAGCATCACTGGCTTTTGGTATGAAGTTGATGTTTCCTTTGTTAATAAGATTGCCAAGCGATTTAGAGTAAAATGCTTCAAGGTACGCTTCGTGTAAATCTAGCCCAAAGGAATCTCATAAAGCTTTGTAAAATTCGTAAGGAAAACCATCACACCTAGGGGCCTTGTCATCTATTATAGAAAAGACAGCTTCCTTGAGGTCACTAAAGGTGAGCATTTGCTCACAAAATGCACATTGCTGAACTGCAAGCTAAATAAAAGTAACAATGGTGTATTCCTTCAAAGTGTGTTCCCTTTCTACAAAGTTATCCTGCAAAGTAAAAACCTTCTCATAATGTTGAACAAAGGCTTGAAGAATGTTTGGGAGGTCAAAGAGAATCTATTGACCTTCCTTGATTTTTGTAATCCCTACTAAGGTGTGACGAGCTCTAAGAGCTTGAACTCAAGGCAATGAAGACAGGCCTTGATTTGAGTACCTCTGGAAGTATAGTTGTCAGAAGCCTACTTTTGATGGCGAAGATTAGCGAGCGGAAGTTGCAAATTTGAATCAAACGGATTCATGGTCAAGGCTTCAAAGGCCACACGCAGGTCTTTGGTGGTTGTGTCATAGGAACATCTATGGTACAGAGTAGGTTTTCTATCATAGATGCAAAGAAATCTAGCCATACTTGAGATGGCATCATACCACTATTGAATCTAGCCAATGTGGGTATGGGGTTGAGGCTCTAAATTCAAAACACGCAAAATGTGAGCCATAGTGGGATCATAAATCAATAGTGATGTGTTGAGGAAAAATTGCATTTAAGAATGACGTCATTGAGTTATTTTTCAAGTACTAGTAAAAAGAATGGGATAGTGGTCTAACAAAGTCTCATCTTGTAGAAGAATGATAGGTAATTCCCTATCTTCACAAAAAGAGGAAAATGATTGTGTGGCAATCATTTCATGATTAAGCCTCTTAAAAATCCTATTAGATCTAGCTCTAAAATTAGACCATGTCAAATCCCACCAAAATGATTGCGATGGACATTGGGATAAATAAGGCCTAATTTATTACGCATGTAGTACCAGGGTTCTCTTTTCCTAGTTGTCCATCAAAAAGGTAATATATCATCTTTGTTATTGGGTAAGTGCACCAAGTTGTGGTGCCAAAAGGGGGGTATAAGTGGACATCTTTTTCCTGAAATCAGCAATTTCTAAACTTTGACAAGAGTTTGAAGATAGTTATGCTCAAAATTTTAAGATCTTACAAAAACAAAAGTAGTAGTCCTTTGACTCTAGTTTCTAAACTACTAATTTTTTTTCAAAATGGTTTAGTTTTAGGCCCTCCAAAAAATGGGCCACAAAAAGAGGTACTATTTTTCAGAAAAACATAACATAGTGAAAAGTGTGGTCCCCCTAAAATTTTAACTTTTATTTTGAAATTCTTTAATCACTCTGGTCAAAATTTACCAAACACCATGTAGTTTATCCCAAAAATCTTGGGTAATTTTATAATGTGTATTTTTTTTATGAACTTTCTATGTGGACACATCCCAAAAACATGAAATATCTTTGTGCTCCCCCTAGAAATTATTGAAAACTAATCCAAAATAAAAACTTCTTTTTTTCAAAGTGTTTAGAATGGAGTCTAGATTCTAAAAAACTAACTTTTTGCAAAATTTGACGAACGAGCTAAAATCTACACCCCAATTAGTACATGTTGGGTTTTGAGAGAAATTAGACATACATTCAAAAGAAATTATAGTTGAAAGGCTTTGAATAATGTGAATTTGAAATAAATTATATGGTTATATAGCTAACACAAAGATCTATAATACTATGTAACCTAATTTTATCAATTCTCAACCACAGGAAAACTGAAGGAGAACACAAAATAATATACAAGCATTTTTTGTATGCTTGCTACAAAACACGTCTTAGACTAGTTTAGAGCCTCCAAACCTCTGGGTTGGATCCCAAGGAAAATCCAAGCCTTAGACTTGGTGGTATCCAGTGCTTTAGATAGTGCATGTGCATGATAGTGTGTGTGTTTGTGTGTTATTTAAAGTATTTTTAAATTCAAGGCTTAAATAGCATGTATGTGCTATAGTGCATGCACATTATTTTAAAAAAATTTAAATTGAAGACTTAAATAGCGTGTACGCACTATAGGTGCATGTGCACTATTTAAGCCTTCAATTTAATAGAGAGGATGGATAAGAGAGAGGGTAAAGTGTGTGTGTGTGTGTGTGTGTGTGTGAGAGAGAGAGAGAGAGAGTAGAGGGTGGGGAGATAGTAGGGGAAATGATGTAGAGTGATAGACAAGAATAGAAAGAGAAAAGGGAATGGGGAAAGAGCATAGAGAGAGAATACAAATAAATTAAATAAATACTAAATAATTAAGGTAGGGGAGGGAGGGAGGAGGGAGGGAGAGAGAGAGAGAGAGAGAGAGAGAGAGGAGAGAGAGAGAGAGAGAGAGAGGGAGGGAGAAATGGATGGGGTAGGGAGGGGGCGGAGGAAGAAATGGGGAGAGAGGGAGGGAGAAATGGAGAGGGAAGGAGGGAGAGAGAGAAGAGAGAGAGAGAGAGAGTAGGGGATGGGATTTCAAAGCGTACATGGGATAGGATTCATAGAAAGTGAGAAGGACATAGAGTAGGGAATGGGAGAGAGAGAGAGAGAGAGGAGAGAGAGAGAGAGAGAGAGAGAGAGAGGAATGTTGGTTCAAAGAGTACATGGAATAGGATGCATAGAAAGAGAGAGGGAAACATAGTAGGGGATGGGAGTGGGATAGGGAGGGGAGGGAGAGAGGGAGAGAGAGGGAGAAGAGAGAGGGAGAGGGAGGGAGGGATTAGAGGATGGGGGATCAAAGGGTACATAGGATATGATGCATAGAAAGAGAGGGAGGGACACGCAGTAGGGGATGTAAGAGGGTGGAATTGGGATAGAGAGAGGGAGAGAGAGGAATGGTGGTTTAAAGCATACATGGAATAGGATTCATATATACATATAGAGAGAGAGGGACATAAAGTATTGGATGATAGAGGAGAGGGAGGGAGGGGGAGAGGGAAAGAGAGGGGAGAGAGAGGGAGAGGGAGAGGGAGAGGGAGAGGGAGAGGGAGAGGGATTGAGGAGGAGAAGGATAGGGAGTAGAGGATGGGGGTTCAAAGAGTACATGGGATAGGATTCATAGAAGAGAGAAAGGGATATAGATTAGGGGTTGGGGAGAAGAGAGATAGGATGCAAAGAAAGAGAGAGAGGATGGAGTAAGGAGAGAGGAGGGAGAGGGAGGGACGTGAGGGAGGGAGAGAGAGAGAGAGAGAGAGAGAGAGAGAGAGAGAGAGAGTATTGCATGATAGAGGGGAGAGGGGAGGGAGATAGAGAGGGGGAGAGAGGGGGAGGGAGAGAGAGAGAGAGAGAGAGAGAGAGAGAGAGAGAGAGAGAGGATGGGGTATGGAGGGAGGGAGGGAGAAATGGGGAGAGAGGGACGAAGAAATGGAGAGGGAACGAGGGAGAGAGGGAGGGAGAGACAAGGGGATGGGATTTCAAAGCGTACGTGGGATAGGATTGGTAGAAAGAAAGAGGGACATAGAGTAGGGGATGTGAGAGAGAGAGATAGGATGGGGTAGGGAGGGAGGGAGGGAGAAATGGGGAGAGAGGGAGGGATAAATGGAGAGGGAAGGAGGGAGGGAGTGTGTGTGTGTGTGTGTGTGTGTGTGAGAGGAGAGAGAAAGAAAGAGAGTAGGGGATGGGAGTTCAAAGCGTATGTGGGATAGGGTTCATAGAAAGTGAGAGGTACATAGAGTAGGGGATGGGGGAGAGAGAGAGAGAGAGAGAGAGAGAGAGAGAGAGAGAGAGAGAGAGAGAGAGAGAGAGAGAGAGAGAGAGAGAGAGGAATGGTGGTTCAAAGAGTACATGGAATAGGATGCATAGAAAGAGAGAGAGAGAGAGAAACAGAGTAGGGGATGGGAGTGGGATGAGGGAGAGGGAGAGGGAGGAAGGGAGAGAGAGAGGGAGTAGAGGATGTGGAATCAAAGATCACATGGGATAACGATGCATTGAAAGAGAGGGAGGGAAACATGGTAGGGGATGTGAGGGGTGGGATTGGGATAGAGAGATAGAGAGGTGAGAGAGAGAGAGGAATGGTGGTTCAAAGCATACATGGAATAGGATGCATATATATATAGAGAGAGAGAGAGGGGGGGGGAACATAAAGTATTGGATGATACAGGGAGATAGAGGGAGGGGGAGAGAGAGGGAGAGGGAGAGAGAGGGAGAGGGAGAGGGAGAGAGAGGGAGAGGGAGAGGGAGAGGGAGAGAGAGAGGGAGAG